>JAVLUX010000017.1:33158641-33758641 GCA_032164185.1 Moxostoma hubbsi | reverse complement strand
CAACACTGGAGCCCAGCAGGGCTGTGTTCTCAGCCCACTCCTGTATTCCCTGAACAAACATGACTGTGTGGCAACACATAGCTCCAATGCCATCATTAAGTTTGCTGACGATACAACGGTGGTAGGTCTGATCACTGACTATGATGAAACAGCCTACAGAGAGGACGTGCACACTTTGACACGCTGGTGTCAGGAGCACATCCTCTCCCTCAGTGTCAGTAAGACCAAGGAGCTTGTAGTGGACTTCAGGAGGAAAGAGAGAACGCAGCCCCATCACCATTAATGGAGCACCGGTGGAGAGAGTCAGCAGTTTCAAGTTCCTCAGTGTCCACATTACTGAGGAACTCACATGGTCTGTCCACACTGAGGCCATTGTGAAGAAGGCTCACCAGCGCCTCTTCTTCCTGAGACAGCGGAGGAAGTTTGGGATGAACCATCACATCCTGTGGTGGACCACACCGAACCTCACCGAAATTACCGGCCAGGTTGAACTGCGTTTCACATCTCCGCCTGCATCACCTCGGTCTATTGATGGACTACAATCTTGAAATGGAATGCATAGACTAACAATTGCTAACAAAAGCCTTAATAACATCACCCAAATAACAAGGACAATTACATCTATGTGAACTTCTGCAGTTAATCCAGGATGGACTTAAAAGACATTGATTTTGTTTGAACTGTAAGATTAATGTTTAAACACTGACCCTTAACACTTACTTAGTTTAATAATTTTAAACCATGACTTTAACTATACATAAGTAATATTTACATTATATTCATGATGTTAGCCAGAGGGGAACTGGCCCCAACAGGGAGTCTGGTTTCTCCCAAGGTTATTTTTCTCCATTAATCAACATCTCTTATGGAGTTTTGTGTTCCTTGCCACAGTCGCTTTCAGATTGCTCACTGGGATTATTAATACAATTATTATTTAATGACTTATTTTTAAACACGTCATATTTTATCTAATTACACAATGATGATTCATCGACATTATAGACATTATAATTTTATCGTCTGTTAATGCCTGATCTTCTGTAAAGCTGCTTTGAAACGATGTGTGTTGTGAAAGGTGCTATACAAATAAAATTGACTTGACTTGAAATTTACTCTGGTTAAAGTATGATTCCCATGCAGGAATAATCAATCGAATTATCTAGTTCGGGTGAATTTTCTGACCCTTACCCTTTCCTGGCTCTTTTGTTTGAACCACCTGTTGTTTGAGAAATTAGACTGTGCACAGTGACTACTTGGTAAAGTTACATGGCAATTGGCTAGCTCTAATTCTCCAGCTGAGGCTAAATTTAAGTCAAGTGTTCATTGTTTTACCATACTAAACCTCCTTATCCGAATCAGTGCCACTTTAATTCATGTTTCTGTCAAACCTCTGTAGCTGTATTTTGCTGATATAATAACAAATAAACAAATATCACATAGGAGGAAACGAGATGATGAACTTATATTGTTGAATTAGGCAAATAAATTGCAGTGTTGGAAAAGTCTCACTGATGACCAATGACCAAAAATCTGCACATTTCATTGTCTGATTGTATTATTCTCAATACACTCTCATTTCATATTAAGTCTCTAATGTCTACAGAAAGAGATGTTCACCACACAATACAATATTATGTCTTATCCAAAGCAGTTGGGAGTTTCAGCAATTGGCAATCATTGAATTGTCAATGGTAGCAGCTTAGCCCATGTTCGCAATACCTCCATATTCCTTTGGGCTCTTGCTCCTTGGTGCATCTCCTGGAATTTGTTTCAACTGTAATCCCATTCCATTTGTTAGAGTCCATTATAATGGGCTAATGCCATTACAAGTTTGTTCCACAAATAACACCTTAAAATGCAGGTAGTGCATTTACACTCTTCATCACCTGCATTTTAAGCATTAGCACATTAGCAAAGATGTTTGTCAGGTGACATTTTTTATACTATTCTCAACACCTTCCCTAAAATGTAATAATAATAATAGCTCATTAATTAAAATTATTATTATTATTTTTTTAGAATTAACTACCTTCTGCTACATATTTCTGAATTTCATAAATAGTGTAAATGTTGTCGAGCTATTGGAAAATTTCCTGGAAAACTTTTTACAAGCAAAAAGGAAAAGCGACAGAGTCTGCGTTAGAACCCGAATCAACATTGGCTTGGCCTTTCAGAGGTGGCAATAACTCAGAGATCTGAAAGGATTTAAAAGTGACACAGAGATTTTCTTCTCAACAGGTGAGATATTTTATTTATATGGCTTATGTACAGTAGTAGTGAAAAACAATAATTCCACTGTAATTGGTGCAAAACTTTTCACTTGCTAGAACATGTGTGTATTTTTCTTTATAATGGCAATAATTTATGTAAATAAATCCTTTAGTCCTAGGCTTGCCAAGGACATGCAAGTCTTGAAATGATGTTGACCACTGTTTGGTAACAATGACAATCTATAAATTAGCTATCATGATCTATTGGGCCAGAATATCCTGCAGTTATAAAAACTTTACAACGTTTGACCTTATCAGACTAGTAATCATTGTATCTAAGTAATCAAATGTTGCCTAACTTTTGTAATGTCATTTATTTCAAAACATCAATGTTTCCAATATGTCTGGGTAGCTCAGCGAGTAAGGATGCTGACTACAACCCCTGGAGTCACAAGTTTGAATCCAGGGTGTGCTGAGTGACTACAGCCAGGTCTCCTAAGCAACCAAATTGGTCTGGTTGCTAGGGACTGTAGAGTCACATTTGGTCGCTATAATGGTTCGCTCTCAGTGTGGCGCATGGTGAGTTGTGCGTGAAAGCTGCGGAGAACAGCGTAAAGCCTCCACACGCACTATGTCTCTGAGGTAACACGCTCAACAACGTGATAATGCATGGATTGATGGTCTTAGACATGGAGGCAGCTGAGATTCAATAGATATCACTATTATTCTTTATTCTTATGACTGAACCATCTGGGGTCAATTGAGGATGTTAAAGTGAAATTAATGTATTCACGCCTACGAGGATCAAATATGTGTTTTTTAAACATTAAAAATTCAAGTGAAAGTCTAATAATCAGCATTTTGTCATAGTGATTGCAAAGCAATACTTTGAAATATTTTTATTGTTAAAAATAATGTTTATTGCAATATTTAATTGAAACACTTTAAAACAGGCTTCTTTTAATACTCTTTAAATAATATTTTATTCATGTTTATATAAACTCTTTTTTAAGCGTTTAGCTTTACTCTTCTTTTATTATATGTATAATTGTGTATTGATTATTGTGCATATCTACATGTTCAGGTGCACTTTCTGATAGCCTTTTAAATGGGTTAGTTCGAGGAACCATACTGTTTTTAGAAGTTTACCAAAAGGCATCCAAGAAATAATTTTAAATAACAGTAGAAAATGGTTTACTTAATTAGCAGAGCAAACTAGATGCTAAGTAATTGAGAAAATGTAAGTAACTCACATTGAAACCTGTGTGTTTGGAGGTTAGTCCTTCAATTAAAACAATGAAATAGTGGAGCTTGTAGTCTCAGAGGTGTTAGAGGGACTTTCTTTGTAACTCTGTCTCAATACATCCATCACTTAACTTGGCAGAATGTGCTTCCTAATTAGTAAAGTCCATTACTGAATTAAACAATTAGTAAATATGGCTATAAGGTTGAGGTATGTTGACTCATGGTTTTTAAATTTAGCTAAAGTTGAAGCTCCATTTTATTGTAGGAATCATCACGAATAACCTTTCAACTTATCAGGTTTATTAATTAATTACTTTATTTATTTGTACCATATTTATGTACTGTATATAAAACCATATAAACACAACCAAGGTCATGATTTTGGCTTCAAAATTGTATTTGTTCATGGCTGTGATGAAAGGGAAGCTTACCACAAGTGGTAAAATGAGCCTCTGAATGAGTTTTACAACAAATTTTTCAATTAAAATATCTTGATGTGAGTATTCACCGAATTTTCTTGCACGAGACATTATTTTAATAAATATTTCAGTACTTTGCAACATTTGCACACTAAGCTTGTATAGGAGCAATATGAGTAAATTGCTGCAGAATTGCATATATAGTATTATTCAGTATATCTAGGACAATGTATATAATTCTTGTTAGAATTTACTTATAATTAGGTGCATTATGATGACCTAATCCTACACTAATGTTATTGCCAGATGTACAAACCTGCATATTTATTAATTTTCACACAGCATTAGCATATCAAAATGATCAGTATATGACTTTTTAAAGGTCACAGTTTAAGAAATGAGTGAAATGCTTAAGCAGGACATTGAGTTTAGACAAACAGGAAGGAGCATTTCCCATCTGTCAGATTAACATCTCTGAAGTATGTCAACACCTTCAAGGAGGATTTCCAGCCACAAGTAGCTTGTGATTATCCCATTACAGGCACAAAAAGGCTCTGACAAGCTGTTAACACCATGGGTGTTTGCATCCTCTCCTAATGCCTCAATCCTGCCTGATTGGATTCACACCTTCTACGCAATTGCAAAGCCTATAGCTTGTTGGGTGGCCAGAGCCAAACCAACGTATGTACATGGCATTTGTACCCTTTGACTGAAGTTAATGTCCTCTAGCACAACCAAATACTCCATATACAATACCTTGCTTATGCATATCTCTTCCATTAATTACTTCAGGAATGATGCATTTTAGAAAAATACAACATTGCTGCTACACCTTGTTTTCAAGAAGAAAACAAATCCATGAGAATCAACAATTCTGTACAGAAGACTCCAGACTCACATATTAGTGGTTTTTCAACTTAGTCAAGAAAAATACTAGTTACTGGATCTCAGAATCCATCAACAAACAGCAATACATTATTATAAATGGTATACATAAAGGTTGGTACAGTAGGAACCATTCTTCTGGAAAAACAGGGCCGGCCTAGATGTTGTTTAGTTGTCCATTTGTCCATTGATTGGGAGTCCGTAAGTTTACGACGTAACCTCTCTTTCCGATCATAAAGAAAAAAATTACATCCCACTTCTAGCATTTTCCGACAAGGTTTGTGCGCATCCGACTCTCTCCGGTGCTGAGACTTCAACTTGAAGTTGAAGTTCCCCTGTCCCCTTTTAAATTTACAAAATGACTCAATTTTCTAATTAAGGTCTGGTAATTTAATTGATTACATTAACTAATCTGAGGGAGCTGGGAACTGTATCAAACAATCTGATCCAGTACATGTCATGAGCTTAGGTGAATTAAAGGTGATTCTTTTGGAAGAAAATTCAAAACACCTGCTTGTCTCGGATGCCAATTAAACTAAAATGGAAAGATTTTAAAAATAGAAATATAATTTCTTGATTGTCAAAATGTCTGGATACACATATTACGAACACAGTTCAAAAACACATTTTAAGGCCCCCCCAAAAAATAGCATTGTATAAATACAGGAAAAACTTCTTATCACCAATTTGAGCAGCAAAATTTATGCAGAGATTCCTCGAGATTCCGTGCTTCAGCCAGAAAATATTTTTTTTGTTGTTGTTGTTGTTGGTTAAAATACTGAACAGCATAACTTATGATTCATGCACAGTGTATTTGTGACATCTGGCAATTGGAAAGCTTTTTAACCTTGCAGCAAATGACATTGAGAATGAGCTTAGCAGAACTGTTAGAAAAGGATAGTTGTGTAGGTAGGATGGAAAGCGTAGGAGGATAGAGGCTTGAAGGGAATGCAAAAAAAAAAAAAATCACACGTCACTTTAATTGGACTTAGCCTCTAAACAGTGTGTTTGGCATCTTAGCACATAGGGGCTTATCAGAGATCTGACATTGGCTCAGAAAGAGACAGTGTGGCAGGAAGCCATCATCATGGACAGGAAGTCTTGCATGCTACACAATTCAAACCAGGTCAGCAAATATGGCAGTCTATATGCATTTACCCTAAAGATCCAGTTGCATATGCAGAGCTTTCTGCATTAGCCTGTTAATGCTGTAACTCCAAACTGATACAAAGGCATATTAATGCAATCCAAAATAGTATGAACGATGGGAATATTTGTTAGAAATTATTTCTGATTTCGGAGTGACTATTTGTAGTACCGTAGGTGTACATAGCACATGCCACACAATGTGGCTATTTGCACTCCAGTAGTCTGGTGGACTCAGAAATTGAAGACAAATTTCACCTCTAGTGTCACTACAGTGACATGGGGTTTAACAATGGTGTGGATATGCTTTTTTTGTCCGGATGACCCGGGTACAATTCACCCTTTTTTCCCCAGTTTATCCCATCCTGTTTCTACTATTAATATTAAATACAATTAATATAAAAGTTGATTTCACAGTGATTTGATCATGGTAAAGGCCGGGGAGTTGAGAGAGGTTTGATCCAATTAAAATTAAACATGGGTTTACGATAGTAATATTGCAGTAACAATGTTTGTTTGTTTGTTTGTTTGTTTTGCTGGAAACCATAGTTTTCATGCAATTAACCATGGTGTTACAGTAATAGGGTGTTAAAGTTAGTTTTCCTTCTAAAGAAATTAATAGACATTTAGAAACATGTGTATAAAATCTTGAGCACTGATGTGAGAAGAGTTCAGTCATATCAGTAACCTTATAAATTTTATTCTACATGGGGCAGGGACACCAAATGGGGACATCCATGTTAGCATCACATGACCAGTTGAAAACAACTGGCTTAATCTCAGTAAATGCCCTGTTATCTGACACATTAATTCATGGATTCAATTAATCCTGGTTTACTGTGCATAGTGAAAATTGGTATTGGCATTGGTAACTGAAAACTATTGTGTTTGAATGATGCAACATCCAGTCCACTAGGTGTCAGTGTAAACAAATGTATCCACTTTGACACACTTTAAAAATGACTGAGAGCACCTTGTTTAATTTTGTGGTCATTGTGATTTTATTACAATATACAATGATGATACTTTGTTTACTGAAGTAAAACCATGGTTACTCTTTGTAAGGGAAGGTTATTGTTAGGTTTAAGGGTAGGGGTTGGTGAAGGGTCTATGTGGGACTATATAAACAACATAATAAACACAATGCAGTGATGTCCCTATATAGTATTTCATTAGGGGTACAGATTTGTACTACTGCAACACTATGCTGTTACATGTAGAAAGCATGGAATAATAAATATTTAGCATGGGTATATTGTGCAGATAGATACACATGTGGTGATATTAGAAAAAGATCTACCAAGTTCAAAAATATAGACACACAAACCAATAAAAGCATTAACAGAAACATGTATAAGTAATAATAACTAAATTTAAAAAAAAAAAAAATTATATATATATATATATATATATATATATATAATTTTTTTTTGTTTGTTTTTTGTTTTTTAAACTTCAGTCCTATGTGTCAGATGAGGAGAGTTGGCAGCAATTTATGAGGGATTCAGTAAAAGTATTTTAATCTCAGATTGAGTTGGGGCGGTCTAATCACCGTTTAGTCACCTTCACTTAGAAGTTGGACCAGCTTTCCCTGATCTCATTATGGGGCTGTAGTCACATTCACCTTGTATGGCCCACATTTCAGACAATTGTAGGGGCATTTAAGCCTGCGGTTGTCATTGTTCCCTGTTCTTTGAAAGACACATTGAACTTGTGTCCCCTTACAGTGCAATAATGTCCTGTCAAGGGACACATTAACATTTAAGCATTTAGCAGACACTTTTATCCCAAACAAGTTAGAGTTTTTTTTTTCCAACATGTGTGTTCCTTGGGAATTTAACCCATGACCTTGGCGTTGCTACTTTACTATAGTGCCTTGTACGCTACCAGCAGAATTATAGGAACACTGTATGTCTACAATTATGTCTTCAACGAAAAAATTCACTATAATGCACACTAAATTTTAATTTTGTAAAATATATTTAAGTGATATATCATGGGTAAGATGACTCTTATGAATACAGTGAGTCGGCCATATGACTGTAGAGGTTGCTTCTAAACAACAATTCTACAAACAAGTGAATAGTGTAGAGCTACTTATGTCCAGACATAAAGGGACAATTATTTCATACATTTCTTCTCCGCAAGTGAATATAGTTCCAAAAGATTCCAAAGCATAGCACAACTCTCAACACTCTGCTTGAACTAGTGGTGTACCGTGAACATATCAGCATTTTAAAATTAATCTTTTAAGTAAACAAATTGTTTTCGTTCACTTCTACTTCGTTGGTTAACTCATTGAATCAGCTAGTCTATGATTCCACGACACACTCAAATACAAAAGATGGTCATTTGTCACCACGTAATGGCGTAAAAAGGAACTAAATGAATCAATGAACGAGTCATTTTGGAAAATGGATTAAAAAGTGAATCCGTGAACACGGACAAGCAGAGTGACACAAACGGTGAAGTGTCCCAGTGTTATCAGCAATCTTAGAAACCTGTTTGGCCAAATTCGAGGACTGGAACTTCTGTAAGCAGGGGCATAGCACCAAATGTTGGGCCCCGTGCACAGAACTATTTTAGGGCTCCCTAAAAAATTTGGGATTGTGTTGGTGGTTATACAGTACTGTATATAAATGGTTTAAGATAGATATTTAACATTGGTTTATTATTTATAAGAAATACACTTTTTTTCCAAACACAAACATTATTTTAAATCAAGCAATAAATTAGTAAAAATAAATAAAATGCATACAAACAAAATTATATACATTTATAATTTACAAGTTCTTGCAGTGGCAAAGTCACCATAAGATCTCTGAAATGAGAGGGGTTACAGGTTGTTCAGTCCATCCTGATTCTTTTCTGCTCTAAGATAGTTTTAGCAAATCATAACTTGCTAGCTGACATTTACATAAGATCCAAAAGAAACTTTAAATATTATTAAATGAATTATATTATTTATAATTTATTATCAAATTATTTATAAAAAAAAAAAATAAATAAATAAAAATAAAAATTCTTACAAGCTGTGCAACTGAATTTTTTATTATTTTGTTTTATTTAAATGCATTTTTTTGTCTCTGTGACAGTGACAGTGATTCATCATTTTTTTTCGCTTCAAATCAGTGACAAACAACACAGGTTATTAATTATGTCAGGAAAGTGAAACTGGACCTCATAGAAAAGATAAGACAAAGCACACCACAACATGATGCTGCCACCCCCATGCTTCACGGTCAGGATGGTGTTCTTCTTTTTCCTCAAAATAACGATGGTCATTATGGTCAAACAGTTAAATTTTTGTTTCATCAGACCAGAGGACATTTCTCTAAAAAGTAAGATCTTTGTACCCATGTGCACTTGCAAATTGTAGTCTCGCTTTTTTATGGCAGTTTTGGAGCAGTGACGAGCAGACTTCCTTGTCGAGCAGCCTTTCAGGTAGTGGCGAATTCTCAGGGTCAGCAAAGCCTTCTCTGCTGGCCTAACATGCAAAAAAATATATTTTTTTCATCCTTTCATTCTCGATCACATTTTTGCCTATGTATTTTTAATCGCTTCCCAATCTTAATTAAATCTACAAACAAATAGAGAAAAACTAAAAGTTTATACAGTCAGAATTGCTTCCTTGATGCTTACAAGCAAAGAGTGACAACTCTTTCACAAATCACATGTCCAAAGCCGAGCTCGTTAGCCGAAGCTGCGCGGGAGTTTGAGCTCCACCCCATCAGGCCTTCAGAATTTCCACAGAATCCCTCAGCGGTGCAAATGAATGGGCAACTAAAGTCAGATTGTGAGATTCATCAGCCAATCAGATTGATTTATTAGTTCTGGGTGGATGTGATCTTTAGGATATATCCCGGTCAAGACATTCTAGCTGGCCTTGAGTGACACAATCAAGTTTTAAGTGAAGCGCGCAAGATCTTGCTGAGGAGTCGGCTGCCATCACTGCCACTATCGCCTTTGACAAAGAAATGTTCTGCATGACCGTGTGATTGCTTTATTTATTAATCATGAAAGGAAGACTGATTTTGACTTCAAGTAAATTGGTAAGTCATTTTTGCATTGTTATCGCAACATCAGGAGTTTTCTAAGTGTAATTTTGGCTGCTTGAAAATTCAGTGTCGGATCAAGTTTTGAAAGGTAGTGCTGTGTTCCATTCAACTCAGAAAGTTGGATTTTACAACTTCCTACTAGGAAAAGTGCAATGGAATACATCTTTAAATAAGAATTACAACTTGTAGGCTTTTGCAGAAATTCTCAACTCTGATTTCGCCGAGCTGCAGGGGCATGATGTCACACAAGCATGTCAACACTCAGGGAGATATACAAAGTAAGTGATAAACATTCACTTTATTATGTAATATTGATAAACAAGTTAGTTTCCATATTACATGATACTAAGACTTGTTTAACAAATGCTTGCAGAAACAGGTGTATAAAACATTAAATTCTCTTTTGATAATCGTACACCTGAAGCACAAATGCTAGTGCTGCAGCATTGTTTATCAGTTGGGTTGCTAGGAGACATCTCTAATGAGAGTCAAACTTCTGCTAAACTAATGGGATCATTGCAGTTCTGAACATCGGGGAATTAAATGCATTTATGGTTGGAGATATCAAATAGGAATATCCCTCATACAACTTGAATGGAACACAGCATAACCGTGTACCCTAAATAAATGAAATTTATTGCAAACAACACTTAAAAATCGCAAATATTATTAGATAGATTTTTCCAGGTTTTATAGACCTCCTTGGTAGATTCATATGAAAAATTCTGATTTTGAATGTCTGTTCGGGAGACGTTCATTTCACAAAACCATCATGCTGCAGTTAAAATTAGGATTGAGCATTAAGTGTAATTTCAAGTTCTGACTTTCGTTGCATGGACGTGTTTTTAAAATGTCAATTTGTATTACTAGTTAGCTGCAACATAATGTATAAACCCCAAAGGCATAGGGTGTCTTATTCATTGTGAAACTGTGTTTTCTTAATGACATGAATCACAAGAAATCCTAGAATTTGAATGCACGACCCGCCACTGCTTTAAGGTTATGTCGATATGGGACTCATTTTACTGTGGACATAGATACTTGTCTACCTGTTTCCTCCAGCATCTTCACAAGGTCCTTTGCTGTTGTTCTGGGATTGATTTGCACTTTTCACACCTACAGACAGAATGCGTCTCCTTCTTGGACAGTAGGATCTAAGTGCAGCTTTGATTTAAAAAGAAAAGCAGTCCAGATACAAAACTTGGAAAACACAGGAACAGAACAATTAATAAATCATTATACAATTAATAAGACATTAAATACATTGGGGCAAACAAGGTAAACGAGAAACAGCTGGGAACAATCAGGGCAGGAACCAGGAACAGAGACACAAGAAGGTAAATAAAACTTCAAACTAAAAGTCTCTTAAACACTTAGCAGCCTCTGGTGGCAGCTAGGGCAAAAGTCTCAGGTGTGACAAATATGATGGCTGCGTGGTCCCATGATGTTTATACTTGCATACATATACACTGTATGTACAGATGAACATGGTATATTCAGGCGTTTGGAAATTTCTTCCAAGGATGAGCCAGACTTGTGGAGATCCACAATTTTTCTTGGCTGATTTCTTTTGATTTTCCCATGATGTCAAGTAAAGAGGCACTGAGTTTGAAGGTATGCTTTAAAATACATCCACAAGTACACCTCCAATTGACTCCAATTAGCCTATAAGAAGCTAACTGGCTAATTGTCTAAAGGCTTGACATAATTTTATGGAATTTTCCAAGCTGCTTAAAGGCACAGTAACAGTGTATGTAAACATCTGATCCACAGAGACTGTGAAATGGTGAACTAAAAGTGAAACAAACTGTCTGTAAACAATTGTTGGAAAAATTACTCGTGTCATGCACAAACTAGATATCATAAATGACTTAACAAAACTATAGTTAGCTAATATGAAATCTGTGGAGTGGTACAAAAATGAGGTTTAATGATTTCAACCTAAGTGTATGTAAATTTCTGACTTCAACTGTATATCAAACAGTATCCACCTCTAACAAACTTCATCGACAAACAGATCAGCTGAATGGAAACAAGTTCACTGACACTTAGGTTAGGTATTAAACATATATATTATGTAAATGTGTGCAATGAGGTAACCAAAGGAACTATATTTCATACCTGTAGGCAAGGCTGGTACTTGGATATGATTAATATTTATTTATATATTGTTGGGGTTATTGTTGTTTTAATATATATCAAGATATATTGTGTCCAATAGATGGAGCAATCTAACCCAAATCTGCATAGTAATAGGATTGCAATGCATTTGCATGAGGATAGAAAGCCTCTTCTCTTGCCCAGGTAGATGGCGCATTCATTCGTTGGACAGGACAAGCTTTGATGTCAAATGCAGAAACCTTTCATGAAGAAATATTAGATACAAGCTGACTCTAATAGCCTACTTTCTTAATTCTTTAATTTTCTTTACTTTAAAATTTTCTTTAATTTTCTTTACTCAGTAAAACTCCAGTAATACAGATGTAATTGACTGTATCAACTTTTTTTTTTTTTTTTTTTACAGAGCAAGAAAATCTTTCTCCAGCACCTCGAGAGAGAACTAAGCAAAACATCAACTCTTATGCACTATGTGCCCTGTTTAATTTGAAGGTTAGACGACGTTATCTCTCATCCACTATGTTTGATTATTGTTGAGTCATTGTAATTGTAGTAATGTCACTTGTTGCCCAGCAGGTGGGGGTCTTGCAATATTAGTCTAGGACAGGTCATAGGTAAGTTTTTAATCTTTTTATCAAGAAAAAATTAAAATAAAAAATATATAATAATTTGTCAATTTAGGCTGACCCTAAGAAAAAACAAAATTGTAATTCAATCGTTAAATATTTTTATTTGAGTAAAAATATGTGCACACAGATACAATATATTTATTTAACATTATTTCACAATATACAGATCTAAATGTAAGGTCGGGGGGAGCTTGTTCATCTAGGCCTGTCAACCATATCTCAAGGATATATAAGCAGCTGGTTCCCCCGCTCCAGCGACGATTCTTGCGGCATTGCTCCATCACCATTTTTATATTTCATAAATGCCTATACCGATTATTTCAAATTGTCTTTCCATTTCCCGCTTTAGTCCGATAGTCTCGCGCTCGAGCCCCTCCGCTTTAGACAGCACGCCTAATATGTTTACCGTAATACACTCCAGTAATATACACCGATCAGCCACAACATTAAAACCACCTGCCTAATACTGTGTAAATCCACCTTGCGCCACCAAAACAGCTCCAACCGTCATCTCAGAATAACATTCTGAGATGCTATTCTTCTCACCACAATTGTACAGAGCGGTTCTCTGAGTAACTATAGACTGTCAGTAAGAACATGTCTGGCCATTCTCTGTTGAGCTCTCTCATCAACAAGGCGTTTCCATCTGCAGAACTGCCCCTTACTGTTAAAATGTTTTTGTTTTGTTTTTGTTTTTTGTTTTGTTTTTGTTTTTAGCACCATTCTGAGGAAAATCTGATGTGTGTGAAAATCCCAGAAAATCAGTGGTTACAGAAATTACAGCCCATCTGGCAATCATTCATGCAATTATCTAATCAGCCAATGGTGTGGCAGCAGTGCATAAAATTAGGCAATTAGGGGCCAGGAGCTTCAGTTAATGTTCACATCAATCATTAGAATAGGGAAGAAATGTGATCTCAGTGATTTGGACAATGGCATGATTGTTAGTGGTCTATGGTAACTCAGATAACCACTCTGTACAATTGTGGTAAGAAGAATAACATCTCAAAAAGCTATGCTGAGATGCACGTTTGTGCTGTTTTGGCGGCACAAGGGGGACCTACACACTATTATGCAGATAGTTTTAATGTTGTGGCTGATCGGTGTATGTACAAGTGAACTCGTGAAATAATTCATCTCTTTTTAACTTTTGTACATGTGTATACTAGCATTTTCACATTTTTAGACATGTTTTATAGACATCAGACTAGCACACCACACTCTATAATGGAAAGCTGCAAAGTGTGAAGCATGACAGGTGGTCTTCAAGACCATTTATGAGGCTGTACCTCAAAGTATTTATAAAAAGAAGACAACAAGCGTTTTCCTGTCAGTGCACTCATTACATGGCATGCATCAAAACACACAGATATCAGCATTAGTTCTCCATATTAACTCACATTTCTCTCATGTAAGTGTACAAATGATTATTTGAAAAAACGTTTGCATTGATAAACATTACTGTACTGTACTTAACCATTGATTGATGTATTAATCACAAAATGATTCACAGTTTGAGGTATGATTTTGATAATGATGTTAGTTTCCGAAAATGGAAATGTGACAATGGGTTGTGTGTTATTGTATGCTGTAGCGATCAGGAGACAAGAAGATGGCTGTAATGGCAGACAGTCAGACAATATCTCTGTGAGGTAAAGAGTTTGGTGTGCTCATAACTGTTCGTAAAGTCAGGAGGTCTGTGAAGGTTTCAAAAGTAAGCATATTTTGCTTCTGTTTTGAACGTTTAGGATCTGGCAGGTCTTCAGCAGGAGTACACAAGACTCTTATTCTCTGACAAAGAGAAAAATTCTAAATATTAGGCACCAGGTTAATAATTATTTTATTAGCTATATAAAATGAGGAATAAAGTTCAGATCGTAATATAATAACTACTATCTATCTATCTATCTATATAACTTTAAAAAACATATAATGAATATATACATTATTATATAACAACTTATATTTTTCCCCTCCAACCATTTGTGATACAGAAACCACACCCAGCTAGCTGCACTGGTCTATTTGGGAATGTAATGGCCACATTCACATTTCAATAACTTTTTGAAGGGTCTCAGTCCAAAGATTTACTCAGAAAATGTCTCTCTGAAATATGTCACATTACAAAATAAAAATGGGTTGTGAATGCCATTTCATGTTGACTGTAAAATATGAATTTCTTATGACCATTTCCAATTAAAAGTCTGTACCTGTCGCATTGACCCCGGAGTGGTGCAAACCAAATACATCATCCACAGTGGAACGAGCAAGGTGGAGGAAAGGGTGAAGAATCCACCAATAGCATAACCCCACCAGGGGTACTCATACACATTGTTGAACTTCAGAGGGGTGTATTTAGCTAAGGAGAATAAAAATGTCCCCTACACAGAAAGGAAAAGTAAATGATGAACACCAGGGACCTGTCAGTTAGTCTGGCATGCTGTGTCACTTTAAGTCAAACCACAGAGTCTTTCAATAGAAGAAGGTCACTCTTGTCTTTTAAAGTGTCGTCAGTTTACAGACAGACACAAATGACAGGTGTCAGACACAGACCCACAGGTGGCAAACACAATAGTAGTTTCTTACCTCTCTGGCCTAGAGGCTAAGCACAGCAGTTTGGCATTTTTTTGATCACTTTCAACACATCAATAAAAAATGAAACACTTATCGGCATTTAAATAATACTCACTGTACATACAGTTGGTGTCAGATACTTCCAGCAGATCTTCATTAAAGGCCAGGGCCGATATCCAATCATATCTTCAATGCTATCATAGAGATGATCTGCACCTAAAAAAAAATGTATGGCTTTAAGATGTACTGTAACGTACTGTAAATAATTTCACCACGGTACAGTAACAACCTTGTGTACTAAATTTTGCCCCATTTTTACAGCCCTGTGTTACTGTAAATTAAACTTTGTGAATTTAACGGGATAGTTCACCCAAAAATTTAAATTCTTCCATCATTTACTCACCCTCTTGCCATCCCAGATTTGTATGACTTTCTTCTGCTGAAGGTTTTTAGAAGAATATTTCAGCTTTGTAGGTCCATAAAATCGGTCTTTGAGGTCAGCTGACCAGCTGGTTTTAACGACTCCAAGAACAAAATGGAGAAGTGGAGATCGAGCTTTTGTAGCAATTGCCCCAAAACTCTGGAATGACCTACCTCTTTCTATTAGATTAGAACCTACATTAACTGTTTTTAAACAAAAGCTAAAGGAATATCTTCTAGATTTAGCATTTAATGGGGTACAGTAGCTGTTCTTGTAGGCTTTTTAGCTGAGGTGTTTATTTCGTTGTCACTTAACCGTGGCGTAAATGTCTGTGTTTTTGTCTCCATTCTTGTACAGCACTTTGTTCAATGACCAGTTGTGTAAAAGTGCTTAATAAATAAAAAATAAATACATGATAAAATGCAAGTGAATGGTGAACAGAACTTTGAAGCTCCAAAATGCATATAAAGGCAGCATAAATGTAAACCATAAAACTCCAGTGGTTAGTTATATCTGGGTGAGAAACCAATCAATACTTAAGTCCTTTTTTACTATAAAATCTCCTCCCTTCCCAGTAGGTGGTGATATGCACAAAGAATGTGAATTGATAAAAACAAAAGAAGAAGAAGGTTAAAGTAAAAGTGGAGATTGATAGTAAAAAAGGACTTGGGCTAAATATTGACATTTTTCTCACCCACATCTATTATATAGCATTTGAAGATATAGCTTTAACCACTGGAGTCAAATGGATAAATTTTATGCTGCCTTTTTGTGCTTTTTAGAGCTTCAACATGTTGGTACCCATTCACTTGCATTGTGCATTGCAAAAATCTCTGTTTGTGTTCAGAAGAAGAAAGAAAATCACACACATCTGGGATGACATGAGGGGAAGAAAATTATGAGAAAAATGTCATTTTTGGGTGAACTATTTCTTTAACGTCATTTTGAACTGTCTTTTTGTGATGCAAACACTGTAAGAGTGTTTCTCAACTGCTGGGTTATGACCCAAAAATGCAGTTGCAGGTCTGATAGGGCTGTGGACATAATGGGGAAAAAAAACCAAAAAGTTCTAAATGCAAAAAAGTAAGCCACTAACCATATAATCACAATATAATATAATATAATATAATATAATAATATAATATAATATAATATAATAATATAATATAATATCATATAATAGTCAGCAACTTTTAAAAGGAAGGAGAAAATTCTTCCCATTTCTTTTATTGATGACATCAAAGATCATGTCCAAACAAATTCACATGAGGATTTTAGCGCAAATTCATTGGTCATTTGGTAAAAGCTAGCCAAATTAGGCCGGTAATATTATTACGTTTAAATGTTTAACTTTAAAGAAATTTTTTTGGTTTGTAAGATAAACAGTTTTGGTACTGTGTCGGGGCACTACTTAATGCCTATTGTAAAATCTGGTCCTGAAACAAAACCAGCTTAGAATCACTGCTAAAGCATAAAGTAAACCTCTTAACAGAAGTACTCTATTTCAAGAGAGGGCGCCAATGCTTTAAATGCAAGCATGCACCACGTTTCCTGTCTTAAAACATCTAAGTAATTTAACATTGTCAGAAACACACAAAAAAAATATTTTACCATATACCCATCCTACACAGATGGACTGAAGGATGGCAAAAGTAAGGAGAGTCATTCCACTACAGGCATAATAGTCAAAAAGCTGGAAGACATACAGACCGCCCTAAGAGTAAGAGAGAAAAAAAATGCTGAAAGAACTTACAGGCCCCACAAGTTAATTGTTTAATAATTCAAAACTTTGTATATACTCCAAAACTGTTAATTTCTCTCTGAATCCTTTGTGGTTTGAATCTCACCTCTGTTACCATTAGCAGACCAATCAAGAAGCTGGCAACACTAATAAAGAGAAGAAGAAATTTACGCCGATGTCCAATTTGGAAGAAGGAGGGATACATGTCCGAGATAGCAGTAACCAGGGCTTCATGATACACAAACTGATACATTCAAACAAAAAAGGGGAATAAACAGGCATCCATACTTTTGGTTGTTATTAAATTCACCTGAATTAATATGGAAAAACACTCAAAACACACAATCATTCTTGAGGATGTGTTGCAGTGCTAGTGGTTTTACCTCACTATCCAGTCCCAGGAATATGATCATGATAAAGAAGAAGATTGCCCATAATTGAGGAAGGGGCATTAGAGACACAGCACGAGGGTAAGCAATAAATGCCAAACCAGGACCTGCCACAAACCCAATGCATTGTATGAAACCCCAAATGTTCAGAATTTTCAGGCATTCAGAATTTTCTTGGCAATTCTTAATAATGCAAAATCATTATGTAATTTCAGAAGAACAATTTTGTTACTAAAAGTATTGCTTAATGCACTCTTGTACAAAAAGACATGTGTTTCTGTATGCTACAACTACACAATTAAGCAGGCAAAAGGAATGCTTCTATATTGACAGCCTTAAAAAAGAAGCTGTGTATTGTGGCAAAATAAATATTGAAAAAATTAATTATAATAAAGTAGATGTTTCAACGTCACATGGCTTTACACCTCAGGTGACTGGCTGATAAAAGGAATGGCATTTGTTGTGAATAGAATGCTCATGGATAGCTTTTATCCATATATATTAGTCCTATTTGTATATTAACCTTCACATGTTTTATGAGACCTCAAGCACTTCAATTTGGAATTTACCTGACTCTGCTACCATTGAAATATCCATCCCTTGTTCTTCTGCCATGAAGCCCAGGACAGAGAAGATAGCAAAACCAGCCACAAAGCTAGTTAAGCTGTTCAGTAGACACAAGTATACACAGTCTCTAAAAGACATTAAAAAATTACAAAAGGCAATGCACATTAAAATGTTAGATGAAAGGCATTCAAAAGGCAATCATCGGTACCAGCATGTGTGGCATTAGGTATTAAATTACCTGTAACAGTTGTTATCATATTTGTTGTAGCTTCCCAAAGCAGTCAGTACCCCTGTACAAACTCCATAGGAGTAAAATATCTGACTACCTGCATCCATCCACACCTAAAACATAAAATATTGTTTTAAAACGTGATAAGGATTATGATTAAAAATGTAATTACATTATCAGGGAATAAAAACAGTTTAAGGAACGAAAATGAAAAATGAAAGCGGACAGAATTTTTAGTAGAACATAACCGAAAATGGGAATGAAATCCCTTTTAATTGTTCCAGAGTGAAAACATCATTTTTAATGCTGGTAACCAGTTAATGACTGGTTTATTTTGTTCTGATAATTTCTTCATGAAACCAAAGACCAAAAGGTTTATCACAGTAAATTATCGGAATTGTATGACAGGAATAAGAATTTACTCTTTTTAGTAGAACATAAACATGCACTTTGATTCTGAAGGACACGGCTATTTAAAAAACAATGTTCAAAAAATGTATATAATTTGGCCCGCAAAAGGTAACATTTAGTCCAAACGCGCCCACTCAGTGTGTGCATGAATGCAGGAGAGAGATTTGGCCATTAATTGATTTTAGGACCCAAAAGAACATCTGAAATATGTATGGGGTCATATTTCATATTAAGAATACATTTATTGAAAAGACTTTACTTTTTTATAGGCTGCACTACATACTATGCTTGTTATGATTTCTGTCCTGAAGATTCCCCCACATTGAAAACAAATTCAAACAGGTATTTTTGTATATTTTGGGTGAGGCAAGTCCCCTATTTTGAGCTTGTTTTTCCAAAACAGGTAAGTTTTTTTTTTTTTTTTTTCTCTTGTGAGATCTGGAAAATCTGCATATAGTATATCTGCCACCAAGCACAAAGTACTGTCATTTTAAAAAGAACGTAATTAATCATTCTTTTATTTCATTCAAACCACCATTTGGAAAGGAGGCTGCGGAATACCGGAACAAAAAATACTGTTTCTGCTCCGAACGAACCAAAATGAAAATCGTATTGTTTTTAGATAATGTACAGTATCACCTTCTATTTTCAAAATATACACATAAACAATATGCATTGTATTTATCTAATTGCATTGTATTTATTATTTAAAATATACAGGACTTGCTATTATTTTCAGTAAACACTTTGTAATGAATATTCCTGTTGAAAAGTTAATAAGAGAGCAGCTCAGTACCTGAGGGTCAGTGAGACGTGTTGGATCAGGGTAAAGGTAGAAGGTGATGCCTTTTTTTGCTCCAGGGAGAGTGAGTCCACGAACCAGCAGCACTATCAACATTAAATAGGGGAATGTAGCAGTGAAGTAAACTATCTGAAGACAGGGAGAAGGAAGTCGTTTCAACAAAAGAAGATGGGTAAATACAATTGAGAAAAACAGTGCACTTATTATCTTGTTTAATGAGCAGGTGAACATTTCCCAGTCATACCTCCCAATTTGTGTAATACATTGCTAAGAAGTTATGTAAAGTTCTTACTTTGCCTGTGGATCTCACTCCTTTCCACACACAGAAGTAGCAGATGATCCAGGCCAGCAGGAGGCAGAGTGCCAAGTCCCATCTCACATTACCAATCTGTTCTATTCCCTCAGACAAACCCAAAACTCTTCTCCTGTAGGCAATAGAAATTTGCTGGATCAGTTTTATTACTTTGTGTTGCTAGTAAACAATATTGCACTAATTGCATACATCTAATAACATTTTAACAGTGTGCAATTGCCAACAACTTACTCCCAAAACTCAATAACTGGTGAAGTGGTTTTCTCTGGAGAATATTCAGTAATGTTGCTATTGCTTAACTCTTTGCAGTATTCTGTAAAATAGATGAAAGCTGAGGCTATTCAAGTCGCATAACCCAAAATAAATACTGTAAAATATTTATCAATCATATTTTAGAGTATATGATGAACCTGTGTTCCAGTCGTTTTTGCAGCTAGCCCATGGCAGCTCTGATGAGAAGGAGGAGAAGAGGTAGAGGAATGCCCAAGCCAGAATAATGATGTAATAAACTCCAGTATAAAGGACAACAACTTGGCTTCCATAACCAAGACCTGTAAAAAGCAGCCACATTCTTGTTTATAAATTAATAAAAATAAAAGCCCAACAATAATAAACCTTTAATACCAAACAATTAGGAATCCAATTTAAGTATTTGATATCGAGAGTAAACTTGGATGTCATCTTTGCTTACCTTCAAAAAGCGGACAGATCTTCCTCCAGCATGTGATTCCACCCTGACTTGTGAACTGACCCAATGATGTCTCCAAAAAGAAAAGTGGAATCCCACAGGTGAAGAGAAACAGCACGTATGGCACAAAAAATGCCCCTATAACAAACAGTTAGAAACAGATCAATATTTAAGTCCCTTTTCCTTCACTTTAACTTTCTCCTTCTTCTGTTTTTGGTGATTCACATTCTTTGTACATATCACCCCTTACTGGGCAGGGAGATGAATTTATGGCAAAAAAATGACTTAAATATTGATCTGTTTCTCACCCAAACCTATCATATTGCTTTAGAGGTAATGGATTTAACCACTGGAGTTATGTGGATTACTTTTATGCTCATTTTATGTGGATTTTGGAGCTTCAAAAGTTTGGCACCCATTCACTTGCATTGTGAGGACCTACATAGCTGGAATATTCTTCTAAAAATCTTAATTTGTGGTCTGCAGAAGAAAGAAAGACATACACATCTGGGATACTAGTAGGGTGAGTGAATCATCAGAGAATTTTCATTTTTGGGTGAACTATCGCTTTAAGCTATGTTAGTGACTCAAAAAAAACAAAAAAAACATGTATTACTATGAAGTCATACCGCAGTAATGATGATATGAGAAATTAGTGTATTTTTTTGTCTCTTAAAGAAACACCACCAGATCTTTTTTATTATTATTATTATTATTATATTTTATACCAAAATTTAGATTTTCAAGAAACCTCAATGAAAGAGCTGAGATACTGCTCATAGACATCATTAGCCCCATTTCCAATAAAAATAAAAAATCACATTTTAGTTCTTCATCTGAGACTTTGAATCTTGTTAGGCCAACATCTTGTTTTATAGCAGAAACAAGTGATGATTCACAAACATAACAGTAAAACAGGCTTAAAAGTACATGGTGCACTACACTTACCACCTCCATTCTTGTAACACAGGTAAGGAAACCTCCACACATTTCCCAGGCCAATGATGTGCCCAGCTACAGCCAAAAGAAACTCCATTTTATTGGCCCACTGCTCTCTTGCCTGTGGTTTAGGGTTGGGCTGCACCAGAACACCAACCCCATTCATCACGTTCAGCTTCATCTCCGGCCTCAAGCTATGCTCCATGATGCTATAAGTTGGTTAAGACAGTTCAGATTACAACATGTACTATGGTGCCTTACAGACAGTATATGAATATGGGATATACTGTATGTATATGCTGTGTACTACAATACATACTACATACAGTAAACTTACCAATTGTAGATGCAAACTGGCTATATCAGTCTACCAGAAATGTACATAAAAGCTTTAAAGTCTATGCATATGAGAATGTTTACATTTGCATGCTTTACCATAGAGTAATACATTTAAATGTTGTGTTGTTCTTGATGTAGCTTGTTTGTTTATAGCAATATTGACTGTACAGTAGCAATTCTGTTAAAGTAAACACACATTATCGTATATATTATAATACTGCATCAGTGATTTTACTAACATCAGCACAAAATATGCATTCTATTTTTGATATGCATAAATGAATGTCAAGTTATTAGTTCAAATTATTCAAAACTATTCAAAAGTAGTTGTTTTGTAATGTATTTACAGCACAATGAAGAATGGGGCTCAAGTGTTTTTGGAGTGGATATGGGCCCCATGAGCTTATTTGTAGGAAATGATAATATCAATGTTTTCTGCAAAGAGCAGCACGATTGCACGTTTCTGTCACATGTTTTTACCACTTACACAAACGAATTATAGGTCTGGTCCGTTAGAATTAAAGTTCATATTGGCAGCTTTTTAACTGCTTTTACTCCCCATTATAAACTTTACATGTCATGGTATGTGTTTATGTTTATATTTCCAACAGCTTTAGAATAGCACATAGCCATTCACTTGCTTGTACACTGTACACTCATTTACTATACACAGGTACGTGCACATGTAGACATCAATGGGGGCTTGAGCACCTGCCCTTTTTCTTCATCGAGAGAAAGTGCCCTTTTTTCAGGGGTGTTTATATATATATATATGTGTGTGTGTGTGTGTGTGTGTGTGTGTGTATGTATATATATATATATATATATATATATATATATATATATATATATATATATATATGTGTGTGTATATATTTCATTGATTTTGAAGTTTTATGTATTCCAATAACAGCAAAAGAATCAAAAGATTTATTGCCTTGTGCAAAATAAACGAATTATTTTTGAAACTGTGTCCCTCTCCTATATACTTGAAACTACTAGCATAGAAAACATTGTGGCATAGTTTCCTGTGCTGTTGCCTACTCTTGTGATAAACCTAGTGAATACTAAAGACCATGATCTTTGTGTGAACTGATTATTTTGTAGAAATCTGAGTATTTTTAAGTTTTGTTTAAAAAAAAATTATTTAAAAAATGCCCACTTGATTTTTTCCACTTGAGCCCCTGCCCCCCCAAAATGTCTGTCCACGTCCCTGACTATACATCATACTTTTTATTACTTTTTTATTTATTAATATTATTATTATATTGCTTAACCCACTACCTCTCTCTAGACATTAGTGATGCTTGGTATATAAATTACATATTATATTCTTTTCTATTCACATTCAACAAGAAATTTATACTTCTGCATTTATTATTCAACTGTAAATCTAAATTGAATTCATAGTAAAACTAGTATGTAATAAGTAAATACAGGGATTTAGTATATCCAAGTTTCATCAAGCATTTAGAACCCTGTGGCACTGCCAAAAGCATGAAGGCCATTGAAAAACCTCACACAATCAAATCTTTCTTTAAAACCCTGAAAGGTTACATGTCATCATTATCTTAAGAAATCATTTGAAAAACAAAGCAGGTTTTCCTTGATGCCATTACCTAAAGCAAACCTTAAGAGTCATTTATACTAACAAAAGTTAGTGTCCTCATCCACAATTGCATACCCATAGTATTAAGCAATTTATCTCAAGACCAAATGTAATTGTATTACATTCATTGCTTATATGTTTTATGCATCTTATGTTGCTAAAGGCACCAAACTCAATTCTAACTTAAACTGACAGAAAATTCATAAGCAAAGTGCATTCCAGTTGTAGGCATGCTTTATCTTCAAATGTACAGCTGAAACATGGCTGTTTTGATTTTTTGGAACCAACAATACCTCTGCTGTTTCACTACAATTAAGTGTGATTTTATAATGCAATAAAAGAGTAATCGAAATGTATATGTGTGATCTGTGAATATAAAAAAAAAGAGTAATCAAAATATACCTGTGATTTGTGAAGAGTCCGTCTCTTTTATGCACTGACTGTATCTAGGTTAGCCGTTCAAAATAATGTCCCCAAAGAGAATGCCTGAGGAGTGGCCAAACCGGCTTCAAGAGCACCTGAACAAGAACTGCTGTTCCCAAGTTGCTGGCCTAAGTCTGCTATAGAGTACAGTGGTTGTAAACAAGACCATACCCATATCATAACTGTATGTATGTTTGTGCTTTTGTGCATCTCCCATGTTTTATAACATGTTTTTTGAAAGATAAAACAGAAATGTCTTATCACTGTGGAGCAACTGATAAACAAGGGGTCTTTTCTCTCTCTCTCTCTCTCTCTCTCTCTCTCTCTCTCTCTCTCTCTCTCTCTCTCTCTCTCGCTAATTTGGTCTCTTTCTCCAATTTTGAGCATATAACTTATACTGCTGATTCTGATCCAACTGAAATGTGCCCAGTTGAGCTGTGTTCATGGCTATTACCGCCTGTCTAGCCTTGATCTTCTTGGAAATTCCTGGAAAACAACTTCAGTTTCTTACATAATTTCAGAACAGAGTTCTCTCTGGTATCTAATGAATTATTAGTAACTGGACACCTTAAATCTGCATTGTTGATGGCATTCAGGAAAGATGGAATGCTGAAATACCTGAATCAAATCTATTCTGTTTGTGCTTCGATAAGCATTCACAGCTTAGGTTTAGTAGGCCTATGTAATTAAAGATTTAGACAGACCCCTAAGGACTGGCACGCCATATACGTGTACATATATGGTCCTTATCAGGCAGGATATTGGGTTCTCTCATTAGATCATCTGCTCCTGTAGCAGCTGCTTTTTATAGCGACGCTCCTGAAGGAGAACTGTAGAAGGCCCACACAAAATTAGGAAAAGCCGAAAAGGAAACACAAAAAGCAGTTTATAAATTCTAAAATGTATCATATACAAATAAATTCTGACAACGATTTTCTTTCTTTTATGTTAGAAAAGATACTGTTGGTGAATATCTACCATTATTTCCGTTTCACAACGCACTTTGAAAACTCTTCAAGCGTAGACAGGCAGTGTGTACTGTAGAAACAATATATGATCAACAGCGACATCGTGTGGTGGCCTTTGAGAATCGCGTCTACTCGTTGAATTAGAATGTAAAATGCATTGACATGTTAAAATAAGACAAATTGCCTAATTTTAATCAACTAGGGTCCATTTTGATTGAGACAACACATGCTCACCAGGTAAAATATCATCACTTTATGACTCTGTTGTTTTAATAATATTAATAATACTAAATACATTAATTTTTATAATACATAATAATGTATAATATGTATAATATTGAAAATTAATTACTATTCTTGTTAAATAATTATACAATATATTATATAATAACATTTTATTGTAATTATTATAAATTTCAACCTACTACTACTATTATTAGTATTATTATTAGCAGTAGTAGTAATAATAATAACAACAAAAAAGCAATAACATTATTATTAATAATAATAATAACAATAACAAATACCTTCATATAACTAACAGAGTGTAAGATCAAGCCAAAAAGACATTTGTAATAATCTGATGGCATCTGGTCATTAATAATGCATTTTACAGTGTGCCATGTCTGATGAAGCTTAAACACAAGCAGTTGTGGAAAACACAAGCAGTTGTGGAATGCACAAGCAAAGTTGTTAATTGATCAGTATGCAATTTAACTGTCTGAATTAGGCCAAATGTGAGGCTTAAAAGTCCAGGGTGAGCACAGACATTTGACCTCAGTGTCAAAATGTCAGGGGGGTCGAAACAAGAGGGCAGCAAACTCAGTGGGAGAAGATCAACTGTCATGCAAGATGAACCAAACATCTTTGACAGACTGCACAGACTACACAACATTAAAATTCAGCAACAGCACATTATTATAAATGTGTTGGACAGTTTCAAACTGCAAAGTTTAATTAAATCATATTCCACCCTCAAATAAACATACAATTCCTCAAATGTTGTTGTTGAAAATTCCTCCCTTGTGATTGTGTGTGGGTATTGTGAATGTGAAGGATTCCAGAGGGACATGATTCAGTAAAGCTCTGAGTATTGAATTGTATCTGCTGCTATTGTGGGAACAAGCAGTTACTTTTACCAACACGCTGTCATTATTGGAATAGTTCATCCATATACATATACATATAAACATATGTATACATATAACCATATACACAAGTGCAACAGTGGGTTAAAGTCTTGGGTGCGGTTCCAAGCAACATAGCAGTATGACAATTACAATAAACATCTGATGTACACGTAACACAATTTGCACATCTTGTTACACAATGCAATATACACCTAATAATATACAATATACACAAAATAATAAGACTGTATACAATAAAAATATACAATATACAGTATACACAAAATAAGAAGACTGTATACAATAAAAATACACTGTACCCCACCCCCCATGTAATCAGTTGAAATAAATTTGAAGTGTTGTGTTGACATTCAGCTGTCGGTTGATAGTCAGTTTCCAGCATGTTATTAAGAGAAGTATAAAATGTGAGTCCAGTCTGAGGCTAATAAAGTGCAGTGCTGATATATGTAGTGAGTTCAAAAGTCTTATTGGTTGGGGTAAGAAACTGTCATGAAGTCAGCTGATGCGGTTCCTGATGCTGCCATTCCGCCTGCCTGATGGTAGCAGTGAGAACAGCCCATGGCTCGGGTGGCTGAAATCTCTGATGATCCTCCGAACTTTTTTCACACACCACCTGATATATATGTCCTGGAGGAACACAAAATGAGATGTTAGGCAGAATGTCAGGAACTAATATTCTCAATCACCATTCACTTTTATTGCATCTTAAACACAATAAAAGTGAATTGTTACTACATTTATCCCGTAATAAGCTACTTTTTAAAAAAAACACTACATTGCTTTTGTCACATTGTATTGCAGTGCCAAGAAAACCAAGAACCACTTACCTGCGCTTACCTGAACCTTCTTCTGTGAGGCAGTTCATGTGTGAACCGGTTAAAACAAACGATTCAACAAATGACGTTCCAAACGTAAGTTTGTGAGGAGCTTGTTCATCTAGGCATGGCAATCATATCCCATGGATATGCTGTAGTATTAGTGGCATCTTCCCTCTAATTAGTGGCGATTTCATAATACCTATACTTATTTCAAAATGTATATTTCTTGCTTTAGTCAGGAAGTCAAGGGGGGCCTAGTCTGTGCTTGAGCCCCTCCAATATGGACAGCTCCCCAAATCCATTTACCTTAATGTGCTCAAGGACTATGTGAACCGATGAACTCATGAATCCACTTGCTCTATACAGAAAGTACAATTCATATTAGTGAATCAGTTTGATCAGATGGTTTATTCATTTACTTGTGCTAACTGAGGTGTAACTCATTCATTCATTCATTCATCTTCAACCGCTTATCCTGTACAGGGTCACGGGGGGCTGGAGCCTATCCCAGCTAACATTGGGCGAAAGGCGGGGTACACCCTGGACAGGTCGCCAGTCCATCGCAGGGCCACACATATACAGACACACACTCATACTCACATCCACACCTAGGGCAATTTTTTGGAGACACCAATTAACCTAGCCTGCATGTCTTTGGATGGTGGGAGGAAGCCGGAGCACCCGGAGAGAACCCACGCAGACACGGGGAGAACATGCAAACTCCACACAGAAAGGCCGGGGCAACCGGGGTTTGAACCCATGACCTTCTTGCTGTGAGGCGACAGTGCTAACCACTGCACCACCGTGCCGCCCGAGGTGTAACTCACTTATAGAAAACAAACAACAAAAAAAAACACTTTTTACATTTAATAATATAGAGGAAATTAATTATAGATATCAGTAATTGAAACTCACACACTCAAATACAAACATAAAGGCACATGCGACCATACACCCTATATTCTGTATGGACTGGCATGCCGTTCGAGAGGTGGAGAAAGAGAGAGGGGTGGGCTTGAACTATATTTAAAAAAGAACGAGTCTGAATCGCTCTTAATCAACCTTAACTAATATGCCCATGATAAATGTTGGAGAAGCTTCTTCTGAACTTCTGAACGGTCGCCCGCCTCCGGTACAGCGTTACGTTATATATCTACTCTCTTTCCAATGGACGAGGTTCAATTGAATTATGTTTTTAACTGGCTCTTGCACAATGAGTCAGGGGTGCTCTGTGCTGTAATGGTTATATGTAAACATGAAAGTAAACAGAAACTTTATATATACACTGCCAGTCAAAAGTTTTGAAACACTCATTCTTTATACAATTTTAGAATAATAGTAAAGTCATCAAAACAATGGAATAACATAAATGGAACTATGGGAATTATGTTGTGAATAAACAAAATTCTAAATGAATCAAAACTGTGTTATATTTTAGCATTTTAAAAGTAGTCAACCTTTGCCTGGAATTTGCAGACATGTACTCTTGACATTTTCTCAACCAGCTTGAGGCATCACCCTAGGATGCTTTTAAAACAGTATTGAAGGAGTTCCCATCTATGTTGGGCACTTATTGGCTGTTTTTCTTTATTATTCGGTCCAAGTCATCAATTTAAAAAACTTTTGTATTATTTAATTTGAGTTTTATAATTAAATAAATTAATATAGTGGCACAATTATATTTTTGTCTACAGAACTAATTTCAAACATTTAATCATAAACCTTAAGATCAAAAGATTTCTAAAATCATGAGAAACATTTCAGTCAGATGTTTACATACACCTTAGCCAAATGTATGTAAACTAAGTTTTTCCCAATTCCTGACTGTCTTGGATCAGTTAGGATCACTACTTTATTTTAAGAATGTGAAAGTTAGTTGTCAGAAGTTTACATACACTTTGTTAGTATTTGGTAGCATTGCCTTTAAATTGTTTAACTTGAGTCAAACATTTTGGGGAGCCTTCCACAAGCTTTTCGCAAAAGTTGCTGGAATTTTGGTCCATTCGTCCAGTCAGAACTGGTGTAAACGAGTCAGGTTTGTAGGCCTCCTTGCTTGTATGCACTTTTTCAGTTCTGCCCACAAATTTTCTTTCAGATTGAGGTCAGGGCTTTGTGATGGCTACTCCAATACCTTGACTTTGTTGTCCTTAAGCCATTTTGCCACAACTTTGGAGGTATGCTTGGGGTCATTGTCCATTTGGAAGACCCATTTGTGACCAAGCTTTATCTTTCTTGCTGATGTCTTGAGATGTTGCTTCAATATATACACGTAATTTTCTTCCTCATGATGCCATCTATTTTGTGAAGTGCACCAGTCCTTCCTGCAGCAAAGCTCCCCCACAACGTGATGTTGCCACCCCCATGCTTCACAGTCGGGATGGTGTCCTTCGGCTTGCAAGCCTCACCCTTTTTCCTCCAAACATAACGATGGTCATTATGGCCAAACAGTTCAATTATTATTTCATCAGACCAGAGGACATTTCTCCAAAAAGTAAGATCTTTTTCACCATGTGCATTTGCAAACTAGTCTGGCTTTTTTATGGTAGCTTTGGAGCAGTTGCTTCTTCCTTGCTGAGCAGCCTTTCAGGTTATGTCGATATAGGAATTTTTTTACTGTGGATATAGATACTTGTCTACCTGTGTCCTCCAGCATGCTTAAAGGCACAGTTAGCTTAGTGTATGTAAACTTCTGACCCACTGGAATTGTAATATAGTAAATTAAAAGTGAAACAATCTGTCTGCAAACAATTGTTGGAAAAATGACTTGTGTCATGCACAAAGTAGATGTCCTAAATGACTTGTCAAAACTATAGTTTGCTAATATAAAATCTGTGGAGTGGTTATAAAACTAGTATTATACTAGTATTAAAGTATAAAACTATTTTAAAAGTCGATCAACAGTTTTTAAAAGCATCCTTCCCAATAGTTTATCAAATACGTGCACATTACATGACTAGTTATGTATAGTACGTTAAAAATGTGTTTTTCAAATATGTTTGCAATTTAAACCTTTACAAACACAATTAAAGTACTGTAGTGGTCAGTTTAATTTTCTTCAGACAGTATTAAAACCATCGCACAAAGAAATAAGGGAAGATGGGATCGCAATTAAGCCCCCATGTAGTACCTCCTGTTTTGGGAACACAAGATTTTTTTCAGCTGTGAGGACGTTCACAAGCAGTGTGTACCTCTGACCTCAGCATACAAAACAAATCAACTAACAATTTTTAGTTTATGAATAAATATTTTAGGTCACTCAATGACTATAGGTCACTCAATCATTAACTGAAGGAAACAGATTTGGGGCATTGATGTAAACTCCATTGAAACTCCATATCCTTGCTTGAAGCAAACAAGCTGTTCTACAGCAAGCAAATTTGAAAATTAAAAAACTACAAATATCAGCCACAGATGCATTGTAAAACTGGACACTGATTCAAACTTCATTATTTGAATGTCTCACTGTAAATCTAAGAGTTGGAACAATCAGATTGTACTGGACAGACATTGCCGTTGCTGTTTTTGATCTTTTTGATGTTATAGTCAACACTTTGAGCTTTGCTTGTGCCTCATTGGCATCAATTAATGTTTTGACTGATGTTTGTTGTACTTCTTTGCAGTGACATGGAGATGCAGCATGATCCAGATGTGCAGTTTAAACTGGCTTATACTGACTCTGGAGGAACTGACCCAGTTCTTGTGTTACAAGAATAGAGGAGGTTTGTTGGTTTTGTGCATTTTTTTTAAGATGAATTTTATTATGTTAAAATACACTCTTTTTTCCTATCCTAATATTCAGACACAACTAAAGTAAACCATTTGTAGATTGATTCCCTCAGTATGAACACTGACTCTGTGCCACTAAAAAATCATTTTAAGCCTTTATAGTATTTCAATATTTTGTTTTGTTTGTGTTTTATGCCAGTGTGAAATATGAACAGTCTTAAAAGTAAAAGGAATCTCTTTACTCACAATCTCTTCCAAAAGTAACAGCTGGACCATATGTGGTCTTTCTGTTTTCCTATGGCATTCCTCTCTTTCTCTTGGAAACTGCTCTGGGTCAGTTCACCAGCCAAGGGTCTATCACCTGCTGGAGGAAGATCTGCCCACAATTTGAAGGTGAGCCTTTACCCTTGTATCAGGATTAGATTAATATACATGGAGAAATATGAAAGACTTGTTAATCTAAAAAGCAGGCAAGCTAGAGAGTGAGTGCTGTTGTATGTCAACCATTATTATGCATGTTTGCTGTTAATATGACATAGTTGTACATGTAAACACCCTTTTCACAGCAATAGTGGTTTGAAATTGAGTTGCTTCCTATTTGTGTTTATAGTTGTTAGTTAAAGACTTTGAAACATAAGATTTACTTTTATACTAATCACAGTTTTGATTAAAGAAATGTCTTTTCAAGAGGGTGTTCATTAGCATTTTTATTTATAAAACATTTAGCATTCTAAAAAAGTAACACATCATCTGATTCATCTCACGAGGGAGTTAGCATCCTCTTTTAACGTGATTTGTTTTCAGAATTAGTTTGCCTTTGGGAGCTTTCATTAGATATAATTTCATGACTCAGAACACAAAAAAAAACATATTTACAGAAGCTGCACATGTGTTCTTCTTTGGACATTCAGTTGCTAATTTCCCACTTTATACTGTTCTCTTTCCCAAAGCAGTTACTTTGGCTTTTTGTAGAATGTGCAAGCATCTCTATCTATTAATACATAACATTGTATGTATTAATATACATAATACATAATTATTATTTGTTGCACAATTTTTATATAAGTGATCAATTATTTCAATAATATAACAATGTAAAAACAATATATCAAGTATATGTACAGACATTTTCCCTTCGACAAATTCACCTTAAACATTCCAAGCAAATTTTCCTTTCAATAAAAAGAAACACAACTTGATTTTCTTCAGGCCTAGGTTATGGGAGTCAGGTGGTCGTCTTATATTCCATTATCTACTACATCATTATTATGGCCTGCGCTTTCTTCTATCTCTTCTCTTCTTTCAACAGTGAGCTACCATGGGCTAGCTCAGGAACTGGTGGAATTCAGGTAGTGACAAAACGGTTTTCTGTAAATCTGTGATTTGCCAGTTTTATGGATAATTCCAGCATATTTATATTATTTACTGCCTTACAGACAACTGTGTCGAGTTTGACCAAATGGAAAGTATAAGAAACAAAAGCTTTATGGAAAATGCATCATCACCTGCCAAAGAATTCTGGGAGTGAGTATTAGCAAATCAAAATTTGCGATTAATACTTGGCAGAAATTTCCTGGAACAGGAGGGGTTGATGAATAGCCCTGTAATTTCTACAATGGCGTTGCTAACAGTAATATTTGTTTTTGAATGATACTGCATCTGTGGTGATAGATATCAGTATGAAGTCCAAGACCACTGTCATACAAATGATGCTTAGAGCACCTCTAAAGTGTTTTTATTTGTTGCTCATTCACTTTGTACTAAATAAGAATTCTTTTTTAACCGCTGTTATCTGGAAATTGTTTGCAAAGTCAGTCTTTACTAACCAATGAATCAAGTCACTCTGATTAGCTAGTTAACCTCAATATTCCTTAAAGACACTTTGTGTATCATGTTTTTCTAATTGGTCTCGCTGGATGACTGTCTGAAAGTTGTGCTCTTACTTGCCCTGTAGGTGTGGATGGATGCTGGAACACAAATAGTTTACTCCTACGCTCTTTGCATTGGGTGCCTCACAGCTTTGGGAAGCTATAATAAGTACAACAACAACTGCTACAAGAGAGTGAATTCCGGTCATGGGAAACAACATGGTGCCTAAAACAAACTAGAAATGTATGCACGCATGATTAAGTAACAGCAATAATAAATGCATTATAGAAATGTGTATAAATTAGGTTGTGAAAAAAATAAAGGCTTCATGGCCTTTAAGCAGGGAATTGATATTTCAATAGTTGCAGTATCAGGTAACTTTAAAACAACAGTGCCTCCTGTATGTCAAGTGTTCAGGTACTTTCAAACGAATTTGCATAATTTTCCTGTACCTCTGCTAATTTCACATGTTTTTACAGGTCCTGATTTGGCCTTCATTGCATACCCAAGAGCTGTAGCCATGATGCCAGTGCCTCAGCTGTGGTCCATATGTTTCTTCATAATGATCATTTTACTGGGGCTGGATAGTGAGGTGAAAACACCAAGTATTTTAAAACCCTATGAAATAAATTATATATAATTTTTTGCTTTTAGTCCATGTGTGTTAGCTCTGATACCATCTATATACAGTGACATTATTAAGTTCTAGTAGATAGACTTTCTAAATGCGTATTTCTCGTCTCTGTAAAAAGGCCACAAATGTTGAAGACTGAAGAAAGGAATTCAAAGGCGTATAAAAGGTTTTGCCCACACTGTAAAAAAAAAAAAAACGTAAAAAAAAACGGCAAATCTCTGGCAGCAAAGTTTCCAGACGGGTTCTGTAAAATTACAGTAAAAACCTGTTTTTCAAAATTACATGCAAACACTGTAAAAAAGAGAATATTTTACAGTCATAATTCATTAAATTACAGTATATTACTGTTAATAATTGTTAATAAACTGTAAAAAAACAGATAAATTATGTGAAAATACATTTTAAAAGACGACTTTTCTGGAAAATCTCTGTAAATATAAGCATTTTATTAGTTACTTTACTAAGTTGCTCTGTCTTTATACAGTAATATTCTTTTAAAATACAGCTTATCTTTGTAAAATAACCAAGAAAAAATGTATAAATAAGGAATAAGTATGTGAAAATACAGTAAAAACAACTACCTTTCAGGTTAATCTCTGTAAATTTATGGCTTTTATTAGTTACTTTACTAAGTTGCTCTGTCTTTACAGTCTATGGTTAGGACACATTCGACGTTGTGGGCGGGAATTGGCGGCAAATTTGAATCTGTGTCGCACACACATATACATACACATAAACAAGATTAATCTGAATAAGTATGCTGTTGAATAAACGTGTGAATATTACATAGTTTTATGGAGTTAATTAGAAAGTTATTTTCATTATTCTCTGGAAATATTTTGATCTTTGTCAAAATACACATCATTCTCTGAATAGGCAACAAAAGTTACAATCACACACATTTATATATATGCACACGTATTAGCAATATGTTATAGCCCCCCCCCCCCCCCCCCCCCCCCCCGTTTTTTTTTTTTACAGTGCAATAAAATGCTCAAGCAACGCCTATTGGCCATTGTTTTGTTTTTTTTTTTTGGGGGGGGGGGGGGGGGGGGGGTTTAAGAAAAAGGCATGACCTTCAATATCCACCCCAACTTCCTGCTTCAAATACATCAACACAGGAAAGAAAACTGTGTCAAGTCATTTCATGGGGTCTTTAAGTTAAGTTTAAGACTTGCATTTAAGAAATGTTCTTGGTTAAAATCAAATTAAACTCTTAACATAATTTGTTACATGTTATAATAAACATACAATCATTGTACATTGCCCCATAGACTTCCATTGTAAACCCATAACTGTCAACTTTTTTTTTTTTTTTTTACAAAGTAAGAGACAAGTTCAAATAATTCTCAATAGTAATCCAGAGCATCAAGAGTAATCAAAGATCCTGTCGATATTAAGTTGTATTTTGCCCTTTATATATACTTCTCATATACTTATTTATATACCTCTCTCTTTTTCAGTTTGTGACTTAAGAAGCTCTCATGACAGCTATAACAGACATGAACCAAACCTTCTTCCTCCAAGGACACCGTCAAAAACTCTTCCTCCTACTCATCTGTGCAGGCAGCTTCCTCATTGGCCTCCAGATGGTGACAGAGGTGATTGTGATTTTTTTTTTTCTTTTTTTTTTTTTTCTTGAGCATTGTAGATGTGTTATGGTCTCACCAATTCATCTTGGTGTGTTCTGCATTGTGCCTGATTTAATTGTTTTGTTTTATAGTTTGACGTGTGTGTGTGTGTGTGTGTGTGTGTGTGTGTGTGTGTGTGTTGCACTTAATGTTTGGTAGTCTCACCCCTTATTGTCTGTTTTTTCTGCGGCAGTTTTTTATATTTTATCAAATTAATTCTGCAAAAAAAAAAATCTGATTTTTTTGTGTCTCCCTTTCATTTAACTTTTGACCGGGAACAGTACAAGTTTTTTTTTTTTTTTTTTTTTTTTTTCTTCCACCACATAGAATGATCAAATCAACTCCAGTGTGTCAGATATGAAATGGCCAAAAATCAACAAGTCAGATAAAGGAAAGCAGTTTTATTTAAGAAACAAAATCGATTAAAAATTTATTGAACAGTGCATAAGAGTTAAACAAACAAGTCCATTCGAGGTGCGAGTTCATCCATCAGATCATAATTAAACCGACAACGGCTTTGAATGATTTTAACTTTGCGCAGAGCGCAGCGTTGCACTGCTTGTGCCTGTGAGCAGACGGTGGAAAACAGAGGTTGGAAAACGGTGTACTCTCACTGTACATGACATAATTAACAACTAGTTGTCCAGTGCGATTCCGTTCACCCAGCACAGGTTTACAGAGAATGGGGTTGTGAGACCTGAAAATTTCCATGTGTCAGTTCGGTTATGTTGTTACACCTGTAAATTACCATCCTGTGTGTGAACGTAACCGTATTAAGCATTCAAAACTGCTCTTACAACCGTATTCTGCTTCTGTGTGAATGTGTCCCTAAGCACTTAAGAAGTTAGCTGCAGTGTGTACGTGGCCATAGTGCAATTAAAACCAAGCAGCACAACATTGAGAGCTGCGGAACAGTCTACTCCAGGAGAGGTGGCGCCAAGTGCTCACAGGAAAATTGAGTAACACACAGTAGCCGAGAACATTGATGGCAAACCCCAAGTAGATTGTAGCTGTACAGCTTGTTTAATTTGCCAAACAACAGTGTCATGTCCCGATGCTACAGCACATCAAACTTGTCGTTTTACTTGCGCAGATGACATCACGCAAATCAGTGGATTTGCGATACAGAAATGGCTGCAGCAAGGTTAACAGCCTCTTCACTAAACGCGACATGATGCATAACAACATGCTCATAACTATCAAAAAAAAAAAAAAAGCTTATGTAAGAAAAATGCAAAAAAAAAAGACAATGTAAGAAACCCTTGATTGCATGAGACTTGTCTTCTTTTGACTTCGAAATGTAAACAGTTTTGAGAACAACACGTGCATGCATTGGATGAGCTAATAATAACGGCAGTAATGTTTATGCGTGAAAAGGGGGGAGAGGTCCGATCAGATTTTTTGTTCATACAGCTTAATAATATTGGATTATGTAGCCTACATATATGTTAAAGCCAGAGGTTAGGTTCCTATCAAGTTTATTATATTTTATTTATTTATTCACCACTAAATAACGTTGAAAGGAGTTTTATCCTTGCTGCAGTCACTTCAGCTTGCTCACTGGGGACTTTCAGACAACAAGGCATGATTTTCTATAATATAAAATTACGAGTTCATATTTGATAAAAATCAAACAAGTTAAATGCAGTGCTTTACCAATGCCAGACACTTGTTGCATTTATGATTTAAAAGACATTTATGTTGAATACTTGAATAAGTTTGTGTGAAACATTTGTGGGTGCTCATATCATGAGGCTATGTATTGTATCATGAAATTTGTGTATCGTTACATGCCTAAAATACTGTGTGTGCGCGTGTACAGTATCTCACAAAAGTGAGTACACCCCTAAGTGAAAATGTCCAAATTGGTCCCAATTAGCCATTTTCCCTCCCCGGTGTCATGTGACTCGTTTGTGTTACAAGGTCTCAGGTGTGAATGTGGAGCAGGTGTGCTCCCTCAAACTGGTCACTGGAAGTTCAACATGGCACCTCATGGCAAAAAACTCTCTGAGGATCTGAAAAAAAGAATTGTTGCTCTACATAAAGATGGCCTAGCCTATAAGAAGATTGCCAAGACCCTGACACTGAGCTGCACTGGAGAGCTACAGTTCATTGAGGGAACCATGAATACCAACATGTACTGTGACATACTGAAGCAGAGCATGATCCCCTCCCTTCAGAGACTGGGCCGCAGGGCAGTATTCCAGCATGATAACGACCCCAAACACACCTCCAAGACGACCACTGCCTTGCTAAAGAAGCTGAGGGTGAAGGTGATGGACTGGCCAAGCATGTCTCCAGACCTAAACCCTATTGAGCATCTGTGGGGCATCCTCAAATGGATGGTGGAGGAGCACAAGGTCTCTAACATCCACCAGATCCGTGATGTCATCATGGAGGAGTGGAAGAGGACTCCAGTGATAACCTGTGAAGCTCTGGTGAACTACATGCCCAAGAGGGTTAAAGCAGTGCTGGAAAAATAATGGTGGCCACACACTTTATTGACACTTTGGGCCCAATTTGGACATTTTCATTTGTACTCACTTTTGTTGCCAGCAGTTTAGACATTAATGGCTGTGTGTTGAGTTATTTTGAGGGGACAGCAAATTTACAGTTATACAAGCTGTACACTCACTACATTACATTGTAGCAGTGTCATTTCTTCAGTGTTGTCACATGAAAAGATATCAAATATTTGATATATGTGAGATACTGTGTGTGTGTGTGTGTGTGTGTGTGTGTGTGTGTGTGTATATATATATATATATATATATATATATATATATATATATATATATATATACATACACTGTATATATTATGGTAAGTCAAAAAACTGAATTAATATAAATACATTTAAAACAAAAAATCAGTGTATGTACGTTTGTGTATACACTGTATGTATGTATTATATGAGTCCAGTCTGTGTGATTATTTTTTATCCTTCTGCCCTGTAGGGTGATTTGTATATATTCCAGTTATTTGATTACTATGCCTGCAGTGGAATGACCCTCCTGCTATTTGCCTTTGCACAGTCAGTATGCATTGACTGGTTTTATGGTGAGCAATACACAGAACACATCATATATGGTTTGCATGAGTGGTTTGTGTCTAGCCAGGAAGATTTTGTGTCTGGAGAATTGGATTTCTTTGCATTAGAGTAATGAGAATTTGGGAGTAACGTGCTTAACTTTCATGAAAATCATGTCAAAATGCCAAAAGATAGTTATCCAGTCAATATACAAAAAAATTCAATCAGTATCAAGTATTTCAGAGAGCCATGTAATAAACTTCCACAGTACCATACATTTATACTATTAAGATACAGCTCGAGCAGCCCTCTGCTGCAACTTTGTTCTCTCTATTGACATCTGTGGTTGAAACGTAAAATTGCAAGCAATTTCCGGAAGAACACCAAATGCGAATCGTGTTTCGGCACTGCTTTTCTGTTGAGCAACTACATTGTGATCTGTTGATACGAGTAATGTTCGATTCATACAAGCTTGACAAGCCATATTAGCTTCATCAACACTACCTGACAATATATCCAAGCATTAAAGCAGGTAAACAACTTCACCAAATGGATAACTGATAAACATCCATCCAAATTGTTGAGACGCTGTCCGGAACAGTGACTTAACTAAACTGTAGTTTCTTTCTTCTTTTTAACGGCTACTAGCCAACTAAAACAGTGCATTACCGCCATCTACCGTTTACATAGGAACGAGACAGCCGGGTCATCTTTCCTATGTTCATAGACATGACGTGTACAACATAAGCCAGCGATTTCGCGCCAAATCGAACCCCACAGCTCATTATCAGTGTTGCCAGATGTACGATAATTATCGTATTTGTACGATAATTTTGACCTCTGTACGATGTACGATCAATAATGAAAAAAATCCCATAATGTACGATAATTTCAGAGTTTTCAGTCGTTCGTCCAAACACACATCCTACCGCTTCTCTCTCGGACCCCGAATCATTTCGCAGGTAAGCACGTATACACACACACACACACACACACACACACACACACACACACACACACACACACACACACACACACACACACACACACACACACACACACACACACACACACACACACACACACACACACAGAGAGAGCACAAGTGGATGTGGCATCCGATGATGACAGCGACTTAGAGATCGAATTTGAATCTTTTTTGTGTTAATTGTGCACTTTTTTCTTTTTTGTGCACTTTTTTTCGGCATATCTTTTGCACTTTGGAAAAAAAGTTATTCAGACTTCCTCCAGTTAATGTGAGCGTATTATACAGCTTGTTCAAATTGGCTGTAAAATTATTTGGAAAATAAAATTGTTGGAAAATAACTATATTTTATGCGTTTGGTTTGTGTACGATAATTTTTTTTAAAAAACGATAATTTTGAGGTTTTGGTACGATACTTCGACATTTCTAATCTGGCAACACTGCTCATTATACATCATTTAATATAAATACCTTTTTATAGGCTTACCGTAGTGAATCTGGGTAGGGTAAGAACACTGATTGTTTATGTACTCAATCAATAATAGCAATTTGTTAAATTTTAACCAAAAAAATCTTACATATTCAGCTTTAAGTGGCTTATTCAAGGACACAGTTACTAGATATTTTACTCATGTTAAGCCTTTGTGTTGGTAGCCCAGATTCTCAAGTAAAAGCCTACAACCACAGTGTGTTTACAGTAAAGGTTGATCGTATAATGACTCATGAACACAAAAAACTGCACACAAAAGTAGTGAGCAACACTTTGTGTGTATTTTACTTTGTCAGTTTTTCCATGTTTTTTCAGGTGCTGATCGTCTATATGAAAATGTTGCAGACATGACTGGTTATTGTCCATTGTTGCTAATGAAATACTGTTGGAAATACATCACCTCTATTGTGTGCACAAATATTGAGTTTTACTCTCCGATCCACTGCCGTTACTCATGAAAAGTTTACTAATGTAGTAAAGTCTTTGACATGAATTCAGTAGCCTAAATGTTATTTTTGGCTCATTAAGGCCACATTTGTCTTCTCTCTAGTCAAGTTCAATTCACTGAAGTTTAACAATAAATTTGAATACCCCTGGTGGGGCTATGCTGTTGGCTGATGGTTCACTCTCTCCTCAACATTGCTGGTTCCCATCTGGATGATCTACGTCCTCCTCATCACCCCTGGTACACTGAAACAGGTAATTCTGTACATGATTTAGGATTAAGAACACTTGGTTACATTAAAATGGTGTAAACCAGCATATTGGTTTATTGCCGCTGACCCATTTGTGCATTAGCCACAATCAAAGAATTTGGTAATGCCTTTCAGTTAATCTTTTGCCAGTATTAAACTCTATACTTTCCAATTTTTCAGAGGCTGTGTGTCCTCTGCACTCCATCAAATGACTTGCCTTTGACATCAGAAAGACAAAAAGAAACCCAGTGACCATATCAGAAAGTACAACATGTCCTGTCACTGATAGAGAAGCTTTTAAAAACACATCCTTTATCTGTAATTGAGACAACGGTAGTTATTGTTAATGCCTCTAAAAATACACAATCACATGAGATTTCAAGAAGGCAACATGGACAGTAGAAGATCATAAACAGTATTTTGGTTTTTGAATGTTACTGTCTCAGATATCAGGAAATGTAAACTGGAAATGAGTTACCATGCCTAGTGCACTAATTTTAGATCGAGCGCAACTTCCATGGAGTAGAACTGTATATGAAGGAAACTTGAGTTTCATCCTTAATGTCATGACACTGTTGCAGTTATGTATTATAAAGATATGCAAGATATCAGTCCTTCTGAAGAAGATGGCAATGTCCATAGCTGATACTGTAAAACATTACAATAATATGGGAAGGGACCATTCACATTTTGGATGGACCATTGTTCATTACAGTTGGTATATGAATGGAAAACCTTAGATAATGTGTTATTTTCAGTTAGAGAGACTTCAAACTGCTTGTAATAGTTTAACCAGAGTGGCTCGCTGTCCCTAGTGACAGAATTGCAAGGCTTGTTTGGTTCATTAAATGAAGAGTCCAAAACTTAAACCAGGAGCATATAACAGTATATCGGAATTTTTTTTAGATTTAAGAATATGTTTGTTTTTGTTGGTTTATCATGCTCTCCTGTCCTGCTGTCCCTATGGGGGATGCCAAAGTCCTTTTCAAGATAAGTCAATTCATGCAGCAGCCATCTTGGGAATGCTCTCTGGCAGCTATTTTCTATGGATACAAGCAGCATAAAAGTACAGCTCCTATCTACTTGAATGAAGAAAGACAGAATTCTCCAAAATGGTTTGTCAAAATTACGATCAAATGACACATTTCAAATCAGCAGTAAAAATCTGACAACAATAGAATCATAAATTGTGCTTCTTTAGCTCAGATAACACAAAAAAAAATGCTATTTTCCCAGACTGGTTCGGCTCGAGTTGACTGACATATGATGTCTTTATCTAAAATTTTATTTGGTGCTTTTACCCATAAGGCAGGACTTTCTGTTCTACATCTGTCATATTGAGTGTTCCAATCTCTCCCATCCATTTGAATACACATGCTCCGTCTCAGGCTATATAGTCTCTGGCGATATTTTGGTGTTTGTATGTTACAAATATTAATATATTTTCTCAACAGTACATATTAAATGTCCAAACAGAATCATATTTTGCTACTTAAATCTGCTTTCAATAAACAGTATATCTATATTTTTAGTGAGATGCAATTTTTTAGGGAATAACTGTAGAACATTTAATATAATTTTTTATGTTTGACATTGTGCCATAAGATTTCAATAAATTATGTTTTCGAATCAACAATTAAAATGACTGAAAATGGTTGCTTTCTGCCTGAAGATGATTTAGAAAGATCAACAGGATCATTTGCTCTTATTCCATTTTAATCTTTCTCTCTATTAAAAGTTTGGGTGGCATTTATTTACAAAATTAAACTACTTTGAAACACTCTCTGTGTAGCTGGGAAAACATTTGTTTGTTGTGCTTATTTAAAAAATGTTAAAACATTTTTGTACAAAATTACAATTTGTTATATACATTTTAATATCTATATATGCATATATTCTATTACAACTTGCCTCTTCTACAAAAATGTTCAGACTGTATATTAATTACTTGGTTTACGGTAAAAGTGTACAAAAATAGTTTAAACATTCGGTTTTCTTTTTCAATATTTATTGACAGGCCTGCTGTAATGCATCAAACTGTAAACACAAACATTGTTAGCAAACCATTTATTATCATTTCAACTATGAAACATAGGGAACATGCAAACCACACAAGTTAGTATTTGATCAAATAAACAAGTGGCTTTAAATAGTAAATTTATTTGAAATATTTATATTTTTCGAAAGATTTGTCTAAAAGAATTTTAGCCTTGATGCTTCAAACTGAGTGAGAACTGAGCTCCAAAATGCAACCAATGGACTTCAAGGATACCTACAAGGTCGCATGTTACATTCGGTGCTGGGTAATGTTACGTTTAAAGGTAACTCGTTAGAATATTGCCTTTCTCCTTAAAGTAACTTCATTAAAACTTTTTTTTTTTAATAGAAAGTAAAGCGTTAATTTTTCTCACAGCCACTTTCTCTTCTGCTATGCATTCCATACACATAAGCCATGCATTGCATACAAGAGACATTACAGGTCATGCTAGCTACTGTACAACACTCATGTCAAAACAATCAAACAGATATTTAGAAAGTAGGTCTTCACGTCATATTTAAAATAAAGAATCAATAACATGAATATGCATGATTTGTTTTTCCATCAACATGACAGCAATACGAATAATGAAGAATAACCAGTCTTACCTAAAGCAGCAAAGTCCAACACTTGAACCTGCATTATATCTGTCAACTTAAGATGTTTTTGAAAAGTCAGGATAAAATTCAGTGGTAATACCAGCCTAACATGTTCAAGGAATAAGTCTGATGAATATGTTTTACTTGTCATCTCAGTGCACGTTTGTTTTGAGGTGATCCACGATGTGTACAGACGCCACAACTTCAAAGGCGCATGTGATACAATTTGAATAGAATTGTTTTTAATGCTACCAAAATATCATAATAACGGTTTGTTTTATGAGTCAAATTACTTGTTTATTATAAAAAATATTTAAAACTGTTTAGAAACTAAGACATTTTCTCTGCGTACACAATTACTGTAGAACGTTTCTTATAGTCACTGATCCAGATTCAGCTTTTCTCGTCCCATTCTCCCAGTTAAGGAGAGCTGTAACACGGAGCAGTTTGGCTGCATTAGTGAATTGAGTGAGTATTTCACCCTGTGTATCATGTCGTGTCTAGTGGAAGACTAGTCTTATAATCCCTCTGCCCAAACGCGTTAACTAATTTTTGAATACAGTGTGTATTAACACTTTTATCAATCGCGTTTCACCCAACCGAATATTGGTGACCTCGTATCACTCACACGCACAAAAAAAAAAAAAACAGATGCGCATGCGCAATAGTGAGTTGCTTGACAGGCGACATCTGTATCTAAAAGGTGATTGGCTCTTTTCCCTGCAAGGCGGGAATTCTTTCTACACCCATTGATGTTGGGTGCTAGAGCTTCAATTTGGGCGTTCCAATTTCTCCCATTCATTTAAATAGAAGTGACTCTTCTCTTTCTGCTAATTAGTCTCTGGTCTCACACAATAGTAATACAATGCCAATCATGCACTACGTCTCCTCCCTGAAGTTTCCACACTTGATTTCTCACAATACAGGGACAGTAGAGGTGTACAAAAGCAATGCATTTCCTTATTAAAAAATTAACTCTGATATTATGGTCTAAAAATAAAAAACATTTTTTACTTTACTCGTAATTCTAAAAAAAAAAAAAAAAAAAAAAACTTTACGTAACGCGCGTTAGTTTTATCGTATTTCCCCCAACACCGGTTACATCTAACCTACTTATATTTAGAATTTTATTCCCATATATGCAAAGTTCCCAGAATGCAGTAAAGAACCATGCAAAAGTATCAAAAGTGTGTGTTAGCCTGCAGCGACTCAACCTCACAGGATACAGCAGGGAGAGTCGCAAAATAGGTTTTCCCAGCAGGAGGATTGCACTTCTAAGTCCAGCTATCTACTATTGTCACTTGCATCTAAATGTCATACACACTTGTACAAATATAATACAAAAGAACAACAACAATTCTCTGGTACACACCTCACCAATGCAAATTTAAACTTCTAATCTGATTATGCACACAGTCAATGTAATAACATTGAATACAGTACATTACATGGTAAGGTACTAGGTTGTATTCAAGTTTATAATGCAGTATAATATCAAACCATAATGCAGCTGGTGAATGCCTTTCTTAGAGCAAAGACTTTCACTGTCAAGGTTTACAGGTGGTCATAGAATTGTGTGCTTTGGTTTTGTTTGTTTGTTTTTGTAGGAATGCCATTTAGGTTTGCAGTTCCTCAGTGTTTAAAAACCTTTATTAGAATCTTTCCCATCATCTGTTTTCAGTCCAAGAGATGAAGAGATCAAGGTATATAGGGGCTCATCTGTGCCCCTACCCACTGCCTCTCTCATGGTGCAAACATGGAAGGACCTGCCATCCCACAGCCTGACCTTCTTACTTGGGGCCACAAGGAAGCATCCTGATCTTTAGGAGCCATCCTGACTTAGACGAGGACTCTTTAGGCTCTGCTTATTCTGATCTGAAAGTCCACTGTCTTTCTTCCTTTTTAATTTTCCCACCTACAAAAAAAGGCAGATTTTAAACAGCTGAAACTAACCAGAATACTCAGAAAATAACATTTGAGATAATATTATGTCATGTGGAAGAAATCTAAGCATGTAGGATAAAATAAGGGTGAAGAGGAGAACAGTATTTACTAGAACATTTTGCAATATGTTTGTATTTATAAACATTAGTTATTGCATTAAGTATAATGAAATAACAATAGACAATATTTTTACATCAATTATTAATGTTAGTTTATAAATATACTATTATTCATTGTTATTTCATGTAAGTTATAATGCATCAACTAATGTAAACATATACATCTTTTAATGTAAAAAGTGTATTAGTGTGTATATATAAATTAACTAATATTAATAAATTCAGTAAAATTATAGTTAATTTTTAGTTCATGTTCACTACTTTATTAAATTGTTAACATATGCAACCTTACTGTAAAGTTGCCACAATTCCTAATTAATCATTAAAAAATTAAATTTGTTAACCTGCTTAATATGGCAAAATGTCAATGAGCCTTACTGAAAGATTATGTCTGAGCCTCTTGGCTGTATTAGTGTCATTGAATAGAGTTAGCTTGGTTGAGTACAACCAAGAGCATTGTTAATTCAGTTAAAGAATTTAGTTGGATTAAGCAATTACTAAATCTGCATTCCCAAAACTGCACCGCAAGGGTATTTGTCTCTTTATTAAATCTTTTCCATCTGGCCATTGTGATAGTAGGCATACCTTGGCATCGTGTTCGGCAAACCTCTGGAACATATTTGCATAGATCTTCTTATCACGCTCATGGTGCTCCCGAATCTTGCACTTGCAGACAGCGATCTGGCTGCGGGCAGCACGGTTGAAGGAGTTGACTTGCAGAACCTGCCTGAAGTCTCCAAGGGCCAGGCTGAACTCATTCCGCAACAGACGTGCTTCACCACGCCGATACAGAGCTTTCTCATTCTCTGGGTCCAGCTCCATCACCTAGCAACCATAACCAGTGTGAAAGAGTAAGAAAAACATAGCATCTATCACTTTCAACCACACTGAATATGTACAGTCAGACACTACCTTATTGCAGTTCTCCACAGCCTGAGAGTACTCGCGCAAGCGCAGGTAGCACAGGGCCAGATTCAGATGGGCTACTAAAAGGAGTGCCTGGATGGCTTGCAGCTGCTCCATTCCTGCCCCACACTCCATCTCTAACCAGATCACAATCCGCTGGTACTGAATTACAGCATGGTTGTACAGCCCAGCCTGAATGTACAGTATAAAGAGAACTCTCAATCACCTAACTGCTACCATCAAATCAAGCAACAGCATACAGTATAATAGATTCCTAGGGAAAACGCTAACTAATAAAATATGTACATTTAATGCACTATATGTTGTTTTGTACAAATACATCTGCATAAATGTTAATATAATGCATTAGCATTCAAATTAAATACATACAGTATAATATTCTATAGACTTCAATGGCTTCAATTCTCAATTAGGGTGTTTATTACAAAAGATACTTCACAAATAATATTTGTTAATTAATTTATAATTCATAAACACTAAAGTCATTAATAAAAAGTAACAGTAGGCCAGTTTAGGTCACTGAATAATATTGTACTGTATGTAATGACAAAAATACAGTACAGTGCAAAAGGTTTAGGCACTTGTGAACAATGTTGCATAGTGAGGATGTCTTCAAAAATAATGACATAAATAGTTTTCATTCATCACTTAATGTCATACAAAGCTAAATCAATATTCGGTGTCACCCCCTTTGCCTTTAAAGAAGCACCAATTCTACTAGGTACATCAGGACACCGTTTTTCTTGGTTGTTGGCAGATAGGATGTTCCAAGCTTCTTGGAGAATTTTCCACAGTTCTTCTATCTATTTAAACTGTCTCAATTGCTTATGTCTCTTTATGTAATCTCAGACTGACACAATGTTCAGTGGGGGGCTTTGTGGGTGCCATGAAATCTGTTGCAGGGCTCCCTGTTCTTCTATTCTAATCTTTTCTGTTTGCAAAAGTAATGTTTGGGAGTCTAACATTTACATTTCCTATTGACACACTAAAGCTTTAAGATATAAATAACCATCTTAAGACAAATGCTTTTGTGAAACATCTTATGTGCCTAAGACTTTTGCACAGTTCTGTAAGTGTATGGGAAATACAGTCTGCAAACCTTGAAATACTGTGTCCCTTTTTGTTTGACAAAAACGGCACATTCAATTTTCTCTTTGAGGTCCATTTCCCAGGATTCTTTGGCCTGTGGAAAATAAGACAAATTGTCAATGTACCCTTGTGTTCTGGTTTTTCTGTCAATTAGCTATGACCATTAGAGGGCACCCTTTATCTGTATTCTGGAACTTTGTACTATTGGTTCAAGAATGTATTTGTTTAAAAAATACTTTTATTCAGCTTGGCTAATCCATGTATTCACCACAATTTGAACTTAATTAGAAAATGTATAAAAAATGTTTAATGTACTTTGGACATTTACTAATGTTTTTTTTTTTTTTTTTTTTTATCATCATCAAAAATTTTAGATTCAAATCCATGTGTGTATAAGGGAAAGTGTTTAGTCCACCATTTCTTTTGTTTTTCACCCTTTTTAATCACCTGTTGTCTTCAATAAATAATTTTAAATTGTACTGCGGTGTGACAAATTAATTTTTAAAAGTATTTAATGGTACACATTTTTACATATTCTCTTAATACAGTTTAATGTGGGGGGAAAAGCTGCATGAATATTAATCATGAAGGAATTGACTAAATGCAATTTAAATTAGATTTAGATGAAGTATGGCATATCAAATCTTTCCCAAAGTATATCAACTAATATATATTTCAAAACGACACAAAAAGGTAACATAGCTCTGGGTGTACAATGGAAGATCTCACCTTTTCAAAATCTTTAAGTGTCACCTCATATACTAGTTCTGCATTTGATCCGATCTCATATTCTGCCTTACCCTCTTTGCCATAACCGTACCTGCAAGAATAACAGACTCAGAAAAGTCAGAAAAAGGGAGTAACTCATACAAAAGAGGACAAATAATGTAAGATTATTAAGAAACATTTAAGGTTGATGATTCAAGTTCAGATATAGGTATACATTGGGCATGCGAATGTCTGATATTTGTATGTTGGTTTACATGATGCTGAATTTGGTGTGTTATTTTTGAATGCATTGTATACATTCAAGAACAATCATGATGTTTTTACAAGGTCTGTTTTCATACAGTTGCTCACATAAATTAATACAATATCTGCATATGGAATAACACATTATAGCAAAACAGTATTAGCAGCAAACAAAACATCCAAAAATTGCATCACTGTTCTCAAATGTTCTCAGTAATAAGTTTTAAATGAAGCTACAAATAAATTGTGAGGAATTGTTTTATTGTGAAGAATGGTGAAGAATAGTTTTTAACTTAACCCAGTAACACTTTACAGAAAGGTTGTATTTGTTGACTACAGTTAATTACATTACTGAACTAAGAATGTACAATACTTTTAAAGCACTTATTATTAGTAGTAAATGTTAATATTGATGAATATTAATAATTTAAAAAATCTAAAAGTTGTATACATTAACATTAGTTTATGCATTATGAGTTAACATGACCATACATTAAACAATTGCATTTTTATAACCTAACATTATCCATGATTAATAAATGCTATTAAAAACTATTGTCCATTGTAAGTTCATGATACCTAATGCATTTACTTATGTTAACAAATAGAACCTTCTTGTAAATTGTTATCAATATTATTTACTGAATATCTATTTATGAGATGAGTTTTTAAATTTCAATCTGAACAGAATAGCTCAACTTACTTGGGTTTTAGGTATAATAAACAGCATTCTCCCTTTTGCATTTTCTCCATGGCCCTGTCCACTCCTAAAGGAACACCCTCATCCTCTGATTCTCCCACCACAAAAATTACATCGCGAGACTCAAATAAACGACCTCCACGCCAACCCTTCAAGTGTACTGTTGACCACAGACCAAACATCATTGTAATCCAAATCAATACTGCATCCAAAAAGGGCAGAGATCATGTGAACACATTGTTTATATAGGAATAACAACCATATTGTAATAATAAAACATTCTTGGCCTTACCATGGACTGTGGCCCCTTCATTCGGATTGTTATAGCCTTCACCTTTGACCTTTATTCTCCTAATGATTCCACCATCCTCTGTAAGATCCTCTCCTCTAAAGCTCAACAGCTCAATCTAATGGGGAATAGGGAGTAATTGTACTTTTAAGCATAACAAGCTTACACCAAAAGAGGCTTTTCATATTTAGAATTTAACATTGTATTACAGAGATAAATACTTGTTGTCTAAGAACATGTTTTTTCACACAGTTTATCTCTGACAGCTTTGATTATTTACATTCTTGTTGTACCCACCTCAAACACAAGAGTGGCATTAGGAGGGACCTTTGGGGGGCTACCAGCTGAACCATAAGCATATTCAGGCTTGCAGAGCAGCAAGCAAACTTCTCCTTTCTGCATTGAACACACACCAATGTCCAACGCTTTGATCACCTGACCTGTATGAATCAGCCAGACAAACATTTATGAATATTCAATACTTAAACATTATACTTTAGGAAACTTTTTTTTTTTGTTAGGGCAAAACAAACTTAAAATCAGAAAATTACTGGGCACTTTGCAGCATTGCTTTTTATTTTTCAACAAATGGCCAGTTAAAGGACATATTGTAACCTTCCCTAAAGGATCAATCTCTACCTGATCAAACCCATACAAAATAGTTTTAATGATGTAACCTAATAAATTAAGGTTAATTCAGTAATAAATTATATTTTTGACTTTAATAAAACCTAGCTAATTTAGATGCTAACATTAAGCAAATTTTTTTAGGTTTACTTTTTTCAGTGTATCCACAAGGACTCATAACGGCAGCCTATTTTCAGACTCCAGTGTTTTCACTCGCATCTGCATGTTTTTAGTACAAAATGTGATGTTTAGGATCTTAAATTTGAAAAAATGACAAAAAAAGCAAGTGGCTCTATAGTGCCAATACTTTAGAGAGTTTTGATGACCGTTATGTGACAATGCCTCACCTGTCAAAGTTTAAGGAGTGGGTAGATCACATAACAGGATGGCCTGAGGTTTGTTACGTTGATAAAATAAACTACTTTGAGTTGTTATGACAGCCCACAACTGCACAAGCTGAGCCTATGCTGAAGTATACTCCGACTAACACTTATAATGGATGTTCTCTGTCTGGAATGCTCATTTTGGTTGTTTTAACATTGCTTCATATGGAGTCTGGAGCCAGAAAACAGTCCAGCGGCAGTCATTACGGCGGAGCCCAGTGGTTGGTCAGGAAAACTGTGGATAAGCTATTACATTTTCTATTAAGTTTGTAATTTTTGCAACGCTGTTAAACTTATCAAAGCAAACCTATTTACAGATATTTAATGAGCTCAAAGCTATCTACTTTTCATTCATGCTAGGGTAGTTTTATGTTAGATAATATTGTAGAAGGGATTTTCAAACTTTTTGATGCCAAGATCCCCAAAATATATCTACTTGAGAGTAACCCCCTTTCAAAAATATTAAAAGGAAGCTACTTTATATATTTTAATGCACACATATTTATAGTATTATATCATAAAGACAGCAATCGTGATATTATAAAGACAAAATGTCTTCAAAAAATTAATGGCTCATATAGTGTAATTTTACTAAAGAAATTACAAAATATTATATGAAAAACTTTTACTTTGCATTATTAAGTTGACAGCATATCTTTTTTCTCTACCCACTATTAATGCATTAGTAAATAAAAGTATACTTTTCATAAATTTACATTTTTATAAAATATTTTAATGAAATATATTTTTCTTATTCCATTTCATTCAATTTATTTGCCGTCTTAAGAAACATGTATAATATCATGTACTGAACATGTTTACTTTTTTAAAATTGTATACCCCTAGCAACACCTATGGCACCCTTGGGGTCCTGGGCCCCATTTTTACACCCCCTGCTTTAGTTGATATTTCTAATAGTTCTCACAACAACAACAAAAAAGGTGTTATTTGTGCCTCCTAATGCATTATTATTTTTAAAATAGTAATGCAACACCAAAGTGACGATATTCGCAAGTCCCACTGAAAATTGTGTATTACTACCCTTTATCATTAAATATAAAATGTTTCCTGGAAAATGAAAAAGCAAAACCCATAATAGGGAAGGTACCTCTCATCTGAACAAAAACATAATGTTCTTGGCAATTATACCAGTAATTAAGTGGTAACAACACACACATCATTAAACAGGAATTTTAGTCATGCTATTTTCTGTTGAAAGTGATCGCTGTGGGGACATGCTTAAATGACAGGCTGAATGACAGCTCCAATTAACAGACACATCTGAGAGGGAACTATTAAATCTGGCAAAAACTTGTTGTGTTAGTGCTGTGAAAAAGTATTTGCCCCTTCCTGATTTCTTTTATTTTTGTGTATTAGTTGTTTAAGATCTTCAAACGAGGTATATATATAAATTATTATTATTATTATTTTATTGAAGCAAAAAGATATCCAACATCTATATCACCCAAGTGAAAAACTAACTGCCCCGTTAAACTTAATAGCTGGTAAATAGCCACCTTTAGCAGCAACAACTGCAACCAAATGCTTCCAATAACTGGAGATCAGTCATTCACAATGCTGTGGTGGAGGCTTTTCGTGCATGAACTGCCTGTCCTGCCACAGCATATCAATTGGGTTGAAGTCAGAACTTTGACTAAGCCTCTCCAAAACTTTAATTTAGCTTCTTTTGAGCCATTCAGAGGTGGAATTACTCCTGTTATTTGGATCATTGTCTTGCTGCATAATCCAGTTGCGCTTGCGGTCACGGACTGATGACCAGACGTTCTCCTTTAGAATTTTCTGGTAGAGAGCAGAATTTATGTTTCCCTCAATTATTGCAAGTCGCCTTGGCTGTAAGGCAGCAAAGCATCACCACACCATCACACTACCACCACCATGCTTGACTGTAAGTATGATGTTTTTTTTTTGTGGAATTCTGTGTTTGATTTACTCCAGATGTAACGGGAAACCTTTCTTCCAAACAGTTCCACTTTTAACTCATAAGTCCACAGAACATTCTCCCAAAAGGTTTGAGGATCATCAAGGTGTGTTTTGGCAAAATTAAGATGAGCCTTAATGTTCTTCTGGGTTAGCAGTGGTTTTCACCTCACCACTCTTCCATAGATGCCATTTTTGGCCAGTGTCTTTCTGATAGTGCAGTCATGAACAGTGACCTTTATTGATGTGAGAGTGGCCTACAGTTCCTTGGAAGCTGTCCTTGGCTTTTTTGTGACTTTTAGATGAGTTATCGCTGTGCTCTTGGAGGAATTTTGGAAATTCTGACACTTCTGGGAAGTTTCAATAATGTGCCAAGTTTTCTCCATTTGGATATAATGGCTCTCACTGTGGTTCTTTAGAGTCCCAGAGTCTTTGAAATTGCTTTGTAACCCTTCCCAGACTGACGTATTTCAATCACCTTTTACTTCATCATTTCCAATAAATTTTAGACATTGGCATAGTGTGCTACTTGGTGAGACCTTTTAGCCAACTTCATGATGATGACAAATTTCTAGTTATGTGTTTATTTGATTGAACAGGTCTGGCAGTAATCAGGACTAGGTGTGTGTAGTCCAGCTGAACCTCATTATGAATGCAGTTTCATAGATTTGTGGATTTAGTAACTAAGGGGGCAAATACTTTTTCCACACAGGCCCAGTTGGAATTGGATATCTTAAAAAGGATTCTTTCGAATCTCCTACCTTTGCCAACATTGAAAACAAAAGGTTCCTTGCGGTCAAAACTGGAGTCAAACTTCTTCCCATTAAGGAGTCTGCCTGTGTATTGGACACACACTTTGTCCCCAATCATCGGACTTTCGCCCTCCACACCATGTTGATTCACAATCTTTAGAAAAATATTGGAGAAAAAGTTAATAGTCCATCCTTAGGCAACCTCATATTTCTTAAAATGTAATTAAAACCAGATCATTCCAAAGCTGAAACAGTGTCTAAACAAAATACCCTGATGCATATCAGGATTTCACAAAAGCCCTTTAGACTCCTAACAGCTCACTTCAGAAAAGTGCTATGTTTATGAAATAACTGGTCCAAAAGCAAAAAAAACAACATGAATGAGTGGATGGAAAATGTCCGAGCAAATTAGGGCAAATTTGATAACATCACTTATAGCAGGGGTTCTCATCAAATGCATAGCAACACGTGTAATGGAGTCTAGATAAACATTTTAATGCAAACAGGAACTTAACGATAGATTTGATTAACTTGACTGATAAACGTCCTCCATTTGTAACCTAACGCCCCTCTTCTATCTACTAATTTAGTCTCAGCGCCCTCTTGCATAATTTGAATGCCCACTGTGGGGTGTTAGGTTACAAATGGGGGTGTTTATCAGTCATGTTAATCAAATCTATCGTCAAGTTCCTGTTTGCATTAAAATGTTTATATAGACAATTATTTGGGTTGGTATACATTTTTTCATCTGATTCTGAAGTCTAGCGACGAATCTGAATTATCTGGTTTAGCGGCATCAAATACACAGGTGAAGTCACAACATCTGCTAATGCACCTGTATGGCACTATAAGTAAATACGACTTAATGAAGAGAGCAGCACGAGCACAAACTGGGTGCGTTTTTACTCACAGACGTTTTTAAACGCACCTTTAGCGCTGCAAAAACCAATGAGAAGCATGGTGCTAGACTTGGAAAAAATCGGAATTTGGCACAGAATTCTACATGACCACCCTTGAATTTGCTATAGTAACACTAACTTTACTTTAGGCAGAAATAGATTGATAATAAATATTATCATATCACTAATTCAGCTCAATTACATTTATCATAGGCAACATTAGAGGAGTGAGGGAATATAAAATATTTTTGTTAAAACTTTTACATGTTTATATTTTGGATTTATTGTTTTAACATGTGTTTAGAGTAGGCCTACTGTTTGTAATTACAAAAATGCCATAATTTGTTTTATAGAAATCGTGTTACCTCTATCCATATTAGTGAACAAGAGCCATGCTTCCATGTGTTTACTATGGTCTTCTTACAAATACCACTGTTTAAACTATAAAAAATAAATAAATAAATGTAAAATTTCATAAGGGCTAATGCAAAATACACTATTCTTTTAGATGAAATATAAATGCTTAAATCCAAAAAAATTAAAAATAGGCTAAAATATATTTTTTGAGAGTAAGAAAATATAACTGATTTTGTCTGCCTTCAGAAATTCCAAGTGTTTACTCATTTGAATCAATAAGAATATGATGAAAAGAGTTCCAACTCCAAAGTCATAATCTGTCATTTAATAATTTAGGGCTGGGTCAAGGTAATGAAGTAGGAGGACATTCATAAAAATAAATGTTAAGAGCTAAGAGGGGTAAAGCTTGTATATTACATTTAACTTCACATCAAAATATATATACACTACTGGTCAAAGCTTTTGAAACAACTGACTGAAATGTTTCTTGTGATCTTAAAAAACTTTTGATCTGAAGGTTAATGTTTGACATTAGTTTTGTAGACAAAAATATAATTGTGCCACCATATTAATTTATTTCATTATAAAACAAAAATGTTATTAGAAATAAAATAAACGTTTTTGAAATTTATGAAATAATAAAATAATAAAGAAAAGCAGCCAATAGGTGCCCAGCATAGATGGGAACTCCTTCAATACTGTTTAAAAAGCATCCCAGGGTGATGCCTCAAGAAGTTGGTTCAGAAATTGTCAAGAGTACATGTCTGCAAATTCTAGGCAAAGTCTGTCTACTTTGAAGATGCTAAAATATAAAACAATTTTTATTTATTTGGATTTTGTTTAGTCACAACATAATTTAATGTTGTTCCATAGTTTTGATGGCTTTACTATTATTTTAAAATGTGAAGGAAAAAAAATTATAATAAAGAATGAGTAAGTGTTTCAAAACTTTTGACCAGTAGTGTATTTAAAGTAAGTGGTGTCTGGATTACCTTACATACACCCCGGTCACTATTTAGAGTGACATCAGTGCCTTGGGAGGTAAAGACAGCAGTTGGGCACTGGTTATTGGAAAAAATGTCCTCTAAAGATGACATCTCATCACTCGCACATACCAGTGTTCCCCTTAAAAACAAACACAGTATTTGAATATCAGTCTTTCAACTATAAACAAATGTTGTTAGGCATTGCTATCAAGAGATGAATTCAGATGCTTATATTTATCTTTCAGATTTCTACATACTGTGTATTTGGGGTGCATTCTCAAACAGGCAAAGTACCAAAAAAAATAACAAATACATTATGTATGACGTATTCATATAAAAACATTTGCAATGCTTCTGTTAAAACGCTGACTTGTTTTAGTTTTATATCAAACCTAAGCTAAGCAAAGCATTCATACATAATGTAAAAAGACACATTAAAATGTAAAAACAAAAATGCACATATGTATATTTGTCATTGTGTTTTCACATCTTTCACAAGATTGGCTTAATTGTTTTTAATCTTCCAATAAAAAAAATGTAATTGGTTCCTGTGTATGTGTGTGAATACAGTATGTATTTGTGCGTGTGTAGTTTGATGGTATGTGTATTTGAGTGCACACTAAAGCTTGTGAACACGTGCAGCAGAACACTGTGTTCCTTTTACAGTATTCACAGTTCCTGGCACATGTTCAGATTATGGAGAAGGATGTCTTGTGAGATTTATGTCAGTAAACCTATAAAAACACACAGGAACAAAACGTAAAGGAGAAGCGAACATTTAGTCCAGTCTACTCCTTGTAAGGCGGAGAGATGCTACAATGACTCAAGGCTCTCAATAAAAGACCTTAATTTTTATCTACACACACACACACACACACACAAACAAACAAGGTTATAGGAAGCAATTAACTGTCAAAGGAAAATCCCATCAGTGCATAAGCAGCACATACCTAGATAAAAGACTACAAACAACCCTATAATTCAGTATATTTTTATGGGACATTACTAGAAATCAGAGCGCTCTTTGTAAAATAGATCTTGGATTGAAATGTTTGCAAGAGGTGGCCAATAGTGGTAAAGGGATACCGGGCCAAGTCACAAGGGTTACATCTCAGTTTTAGATGATTCAGAAGTCACATCACAAATGTGCATGTTTCTCTATCAGTGCTTTTGTATGTTGTTTCAAAAACATAGTTTAAAACTCTCCTCAATAAAAAAAACATTTTGTGAATTTTATCCTCCAAACTAAAATTTCAAAATCATAATGTTTTTGCAATAGCTGTAAATAAGTGCCCACATAAAACCACAATGCATCCATTCAGGCAAGAGTCAATAATACATTATAATGAAGACAGATTTTAACCGAAAGTTTGAACTGTGTTCTCAGAAAAAGGACATTTTGGGCAAGATGGGTTGGGGCATGTGTTCTAAATTAAATAATTAGCCTACAGCATTTGTGGACCAAATTAATGGTTTAATGTTTCTGTATGTTACCTTTTCCATTTTTCTTTTTTCAGTTTCATTAATTGTTTAGTGTTTCATAATTTTTTAACTGTGAAAATTGTGTTAAAAACCTTAGGCTCTTCAAAGGCATGTTCAATTATGACAATTTACCCTGTATACATGAGCATGTTGTCACAAAAGTTCAATGTGTATTTAACTTTATTCTTTTTTTTTCCTCTGGCAATAATGGTAGAATGGTTCAGTATCTTTTTTTTTTTTTTCTAAAAAAAAGACTTTAAAGTATGTGCCTATCAAAGTCAGAAATGAACTTTTCCAATATTTGCACCTTGGATTTGATTTTCAGGTGCATTTTTTACTTTTATAGGGCCATTTGTTTTCTAATCATATAAAAAAAATATGTCGAATACTACAACTTAACCAATTTATAAACTCTATAACTATATATAACTCTATATATAACTCTCTCTCTCTCTCTCTCTCTCTCTCTCTCTCTCTATATATATATATATATATATATATATATATATATGAGTAATTATATCTTATTTATTATGCAATAATATTTATACTTTAGTCTTGAATACAATATTAAAAATATCCTTTCACATGTTACAAATAAAACACAGAAGAATTATTTGAATTTCTGTGCATTTTTTGTCACTTTCGGTGGCACTATTGCCCTATAAGCCCCTGTTAATTTCTGACCTTGGTGCAGAAAATTATTTTTCAAAACTAAACCTACTCTGAGAAATTTTCAATGAAGAAGAAAAAGTGAGACAACAAGCCCCAGCTTCCCTTATCTTTTATTATTAAAAGTGTAATGCAATCATTAATACAGACATTCAGACAACTCACTGCAAGCAAGTTTAGGGCTTATGACCTTTGAAATGGGAAGATGTCACAGTGAAAATTATGAGTCTGAGCTTTTTGACCCTTAAGGAATATGCATTTTCTGAAATAGTCTGCTGGGTTACTGAGACTTTCTCTTAGACTCTTTAGTTCCCAACCCTGTTCCCTATCCTGGTTCTGAACTTATTGCTGTGGAAATTAACCTTAAGTCTAAGATTTAGACTGAAAACCCAAAGTCTAAGAGGTGGACATTATAGAACAAACCAGTAAGTCTGGTTAAGTCTGACAAGTACAACAGAAATTTGATTAAACTGCACTGGCATGCTTTCAATGTAATTAACAAATTCTCGCTGTGACAAATTTTATTTTGTGAAACATCAACAGTTGAAGTCAGAAGTTTACATACACTTAGGTTGTAGTCATTAAAACTCATTTTTAACCACTCCACAGATTTCATATTAGCAAACTATAGATTTGGCAAGTCGTTTAGGACATCTACTTTGTGCATGACACAAGTAATTTTTCCAACAATTGTTTACAGACAGATTGTTTCACTTTTAATTTACTATATTACAATTTCAGTGTGTCAGAAGTTAACATACACTAAGTTAACTGTGCCTTTAAGCAGCTTGGAAAAATCCAGACAATTATGTCAAGCCTAATTTAGCTTCAGATAGGCTAATTGGAGTCAATTGGAGGTTTACCCGTGGATGTATTTTAAGGCCTGCCTTCAAACTCAGTGCCTCTTTGCTTGACATAATGGAAAAATCGAAAGAAATCAGCCAAGACCTCAGAAAAGAAATGCAGACCTCCAAAAAGTCTGGTTCACCCTTGGGAGCAATTTCCAAACACCTGAAGGTGCCATGTTCATCTGTACAAACAATTGTACTTAAATACACCAATACTCAGGAAGGAGACACATACTGTCTCCTATAGATTAATGTAGTTTGGTGTGAAAAGTGCAAATCAATCCCAGAACAACAACAAAGGACCTTGTGAAGATGCTGGAGGACACTGGTAGACAAGTATCTATGTCCACAGTAAAGTAAGTCCTATATCAACATAACCTGAAAGGCTGCTCTGCAAAGAAGAAGCCTCTGCTCCAAAACCGCCATAAAAAAGCCAGATTACAGTTTGCAAGTGCACATGGGAACAAAGATCTTACTTTTTGGAGAAATGTTCTCTGGTCTGATGAAACAAATATTGAACTGTTTGGCCATAATGACCATCGTTATGTTTGGAGGAAAATGGCTGTGGCTTCAAGCCAAAGAACACCATCTCGATCATGAAGCATGGGGGTGGCAGCATCATGTTGTGGGGGTGCTTTGCTGCAGGAGGTGCACTTCACAAAATAGATGGCATCTTGAGTAAGGAAAATTATGTGTATATATTGACATCTCAAGACATCAGCCAGGAAGTTAAAGCTTGGTCACAAATGGGTCTTCCAAATGGACAATGGCAACAAGCAAAATGGCTTAAGGACAACAAAGTCAAGGTATTGGAGTGGCCATCACAAAGTGCTGACCTCATTCCGAACTGAGAAAGCATGTGCGAGCAAGGACGCCTAAAAACCTGTCTCAGTTACATAAGTTCTGTCTGGAGGCAACTTACTGTGAAAAGCTTGTTTGACCCAAGTTAAACAATTTAACAGCAATGCTACCAAATACTAACAAATTGTATGCAAACTTCTGACCCACTGGGAATGTGATGAAAGAAATAAAATAATTCTCTCTACTGTACTATTATTCTGACATTTCACATTCTTAAAATTAAGTAGTGATCCTAACTGACCTAAGACAGTGAATGTTTTCTATGGTTAAATGTCAGGAACTGTGAAAAATCAAGTTTAAATGTATATGGCTAAGGTGTATGTAAACTTCTGACTTCAACTGTAACTGCACACAAACACAAAAACAAGAGTAACAACCTCTCTGTTTTAATATATTCTCTATTTCCTATACCTTTTTTAACAGAATTTCTGCATCATTGTTCATGTTGGTTAATAAAAATAAAATTGTTCTTTGTTAGTTCATGTTCATTCTTAGTGCTTTAAATAATGTTAACAAATTAAATTTATGACTTAAAAATAATAGTAAATGTTGAAATTAACATTAACCAAGATTATTAAATGCTGTAAAAGTGTTGTTCATTGTTAGATCATGTAAATTAATGTTGTTAACTAATGTCACAAATAGAACCTTATTGTAAAGTGTTACCACTTATGTTTTGTAGATTTAGCCTGGTATTTTGTGCCTCACCCACTGTACTTATCAGCTTATATTTTTCTCGGTTTTCTCCAACTCTCTTATCACTGTCTGCCTGTCTGTCTACTAGGTCTGCCTGCATGTAGTGGTCTATTCCATTACATGCAGGCAGTTTATTTTTTTCCTAGCCAACTGTCCCCAAGTCTTTCTTTCTTTACATCAGACTAATGGCCTTTATACTGTTTATTTTAAAGTGGTCTGACTTTTCAAAGCTCTTAGTTTAGCTCAGTCTCAGATGTCCGCAGTGTGGTGAGCTTGCAACAGACATTGCTGTGATAAAGATGAGCATTCAGAGACAGTTGACTCATTCCATCCTTGAACATACCGTCCGCAGTGAAACACACCATGTATTCATGCGGATTCTAAGTTAATCATCCTGTAAGACACCCAGACTCTCCTGGATTTATGATATCTAAACTGATCTACAATTATACGAAGATAAGGACCATAAATGTCAAAAGCTTCTGACACTGAAAGCAGGGCCGTAACCACCATAGTATTTAAAGGAGATATATCCCCACTAATTAATATTCAGATAAATGATCGAGCAATGCGGTGTGAAAATTGGATACCGGCAATAGTTACTTTAAGGAGCTATTTCTACATGATACAACCCTGAAGATTTGTTTTGTTGGAGTAATCTAATGTATTCAGGTTGATTCAGTGGTTAATTAATCTATTTAAATTGAATAAACAGTTCATTTAGATTTTACCACATCATGCACCTTTTTAGGTTTTAATTTTTTTTCAGTGTACAAGTTTTTCCAGTCCTCAGTATCAAATGGTTACATCCTCTGAGCTTGTAAAAGACAGAGACAATAATACACAAGAACATTCTTGCCATTTACCTTGACACATGATTTATAGTCTAAACAGATAGCATGAAACAATGCTTCAGAAAGCTGGTAAACTAAATCAAGTTTTAAGCCATATCTTGGGAAACCTTTAAACTAACTTCTCAGAGCATCTCAAAATAGAAATGAAATGGAACAGACAGACAACACATTATCAATAAATTAAACACTTCTCATTTTTTCTGCATGAGCTCAGCTTTCATGGTTAATGAGAAAAAAGTCTGCGAAAGTGTAAGTGAAACTGTATGTGGAATATAAATGAATATCAAATATTATATAAAATGTCAATACAAAATGATTAAGTATTCAGCGTGTTCTCTCGCATCAGTATTGAAAAGGATGTCTTCGTGTCCAATTCATGTTTCGTAATCCTGACACAACTACAAGCTATGATGAACGACAGCACATTACAAAGCAATATGTATTTGAATTAAACGATAGGATTCTTTCTCTTTAAATAAATGTCTTTTCTTTGCATAAAATCTTCAGTGTTACGAGATATTTCCCTAATTTTGTTTGGAGAAGTGGGACAATATTTGTAGAGAATAAGCTAAATGTTGTTTTGCATTGATAAAAATGTTCAAAAACATGACAAAGCATCGTGTAGTAAACATAAGTGACATTTAATCTTCCTCTGATTCTGGAGACAGTGACCACAGAAATGTTAATATAAGTGACATTTTCCTGTGCTATGCTTGCAAAGGAAAGGATAATAATTTTAAAAAGAAGCACGAAACACAAACTTACAATATTTCCCTTTGGGTGCCTGTTCCTCTCATGTGTTTGACGATGTATCAGTCCGCTTGAATCTTCAGTCTCACCGGCGAATACAACCTGTGCCTAGTGGCTTAAAGGGGAATGAGCCCGCCCTCTCAGCGCGAGAGTACTAGATGTTCTATCGGCAGTATTTTACTCTTTTCCACAAAAATAATGCTCAACGCTACGCCTCTACGAGAAATTTTGACGGGAAAAATGAAATGAGATGAAAGGAGGAGGAGTAAACGCGAGTGGAGGTCTGTGTTGTGTAAATTATGGGCAGGCCTTGGAAACTGTCCACAAAGTAACACAATGTTCCAGCAGTACTGTAGCTAGTGCTGATGAGAACACAGTGTCCTAGTAGACACCCTGACCCGTAACCCATTGTGTGCTGACTGAACAGCTCAAGTTAGGAACAGCATGTACAACCGCAAGAACACAGAGCACAGCGCTCTGATACGCTGGGGAAAAAACAAGAATATATTGTTTTTTAAAAAACATAGAAGTTTATATCGCGTGATGATGGGATGAAATGTTTTCTGTTTAAGATGTATCGCAATATCATGTTTAAGATATGCTAATAACAACGCTAGACAGTTGTTGCACTTGGCATTTTAAACTTACCAGCATCGTTAATGCACGCACGCGCACACACACACACACATATATATATATATATATATATATATATATATATATTATTATTATTATTATTATTAATAATATAATATAATATAATTAATTATTATTAATATAATTCAAATTCAAGAGGGTGAGTCAATATCAAGTCCAGTCTTCCAAGTCAGCATGTGCCTGATATTTAATAACATCAGTGTTGGCTACGTGTTACCTGCATAACGCTCTATTAGATGGAATGAAAACAAAATGTTCCCAACCCACTCACCAGATCAACTAAGTGGTGTCAGCATGCATGAACACAAAGGGTTGACTTAAGTGATTGTCTGCAATTTAAACGTTTCCCTTTTTCAGCCTGATTTTTAAAATGATATAATTTCAGGTGGACAGTTAATCCAGGAACATTGTGTGGGTGACAGAAGAGATGGGCTCTGTTTAAGAGGGTCAAGTTATTGAAGAATCTGTGCAGACACATCATCTGATCACCAAACAAGACAGTATTTATCTCATTCATTTGATCTATTTGGAAGTAGAATAAAGTCTTAGAATAGGCCCTACATACATTTCAAACTGAAGTTTTGAGTGTGCTCATGAAGTTGAAATCAAAGCTCTCTATTAGATCTGTAATGTCGACAGTCCTGCAGCTTTTCCAAGATTATTTACACAGTGAACCATGGAAGAAAGTGCAATAAAATGCTGCTTCAGTTTGGTATTTTAGCAGCAGGGATCTGTAGCTTACGATGTGAAACTGATCAGTGCGGATGGCATAAGCAAAGAAACGGGGCATTTGACCAACACAACACACTGCTAACAGGTGCAAGTGGGGACACTTCATGTCAGCCTATGTAGGTTTGTTTGACCTTTTTCCTCTTCTTGCTCACTGATTATAATCTGTGTATAACCTATTAAATTAAAATCACTCTGTTGATGTGTAGGGTAAGATGGAGAGGGTCCTCGCTGCAGACTGTAGCGCGATGGCCAGTGCTGGACTGGTAATCTGGCATACCAGGCATTTTCCCGGTGGTCTGACGCACTTTGGGGCTGCACTTATTTAGCTTTTGAAAATGGTCATAAAATTACTTTTCCTTGTTTTTCCTCTTTACCCACAGAAAACAAATATATAAATTAAGCAATATACTTCTAACTATAATGTGCTCCATATTTTACATCTCTGCTGTACATAAATCCCATGGTGTAAATTATTTGTATTTGTATATTAACATGTAGTGGTCAAACTTACTTGGAAGTACAAACGTGAAATTAAAGTGAATCTGGAGCACTTTTGCTCAGCACACGGAACTGATTGGAGCACAGCTGTTACTCTGAGCACGAGATGGATTTGTGGAGCACATAACTACTCTGAATACACTGTAATAATGCTTATACACATGTTAATGCAAATTAATGCTTTAATTTAATTAAATAGTCGCAGCCCTTTGCGGTTAAAAAATCGCACAATGTCATACCAAAATAGTATTTTCTATTAATTGTTCAGCTCTAATATATTAAAGTGTGTGTGTGTGTGTGTGTGTGTGTGTGTGTGTGTGTGTGTGTGTGTGTGTGTGTGTGTGTTTTATATGAATATATACTGTAATAATGACCATTAAGTGCCCTACCGTAATAAAACATTAGAATGTGAATACGCATACATTAAAAGCCACCACATCACTAAAATCCTATAAGCATGGGATTAGATCCACTATGTCATTGCGTGGTAATCTATATCTTCAGAGGCCATATGATAGGTGTGAGTGAGAAAGAGATCAATATTTATGTCTTTTTTTTACTATAAATTCTCCTCCTTGCCCAGTAGGTGGCGATATGCACAAAGAATGTGAATCGCCAAAAACAAAAAAGAAGAATGTAAATGTGGAGATTTATAGTAAAAAAAAAAAATGACTTAAATATTCATTTGTTTCTCATAGACACCTATCATATTGTTCCGAAGATATGGATTTAACCACTGGACTCTTATGGATTACTTTTGTGCTGCATTTATGAGCTTTTTTTTTTTTTTTTTTTAATTATCCGCCTTTCTCCCAATTTGGAATGCCCAATTCCCACTACTTAGTAGGTCCTCGTAGTGACCTCAATCCGGGTGGTGGAGGACAAGTCTCAGTTGCCTCCACTTCTGAGACATGTCAATCTGCATATGTTATCACGCGGCTCACTGGGCATGACACCGCAGAGACTCACAGCATGTGGAGGCTCGTGCTACTCTTCTCAATCCACTCACAGTTTACCATGTGCCACATTGAGAGCGAGAACCCCTAATCACAACCACGAGGAGGTTACCCCATGTGACTCTATCCTACCTTGCAACCAGGCCAAATTGGTTGCTTAGGAGACCTGGCTGGAGTCACTCAGCATGCCCTGGATTCGAACTTGCGACTCCAGGGATGGTAGTCAGCTTCAATACTCGCTGAGCTACCCAGCCCCCCTGTGTGTGCGAGGAACTAAATGTTCTTGTTAAAGTTTGATGTGCAGTACAGACTCCTCACATATGAATCATCAGGATGTATCAGAGGTAAGAAGTACTGAATTTGGGAAATCAATTTAATTAAATTTGGTGACGTGTTGTCTAGAATATCTACAATCATTTAAATGGGGGAAAATGATGTAAAATACTTACAATTTGGAAATCATATTACCAAATTTATAAAGTAAACTTTGCCTATATTACAAAGGTAAATAGCATTTACAATCTAAGTAATATAGACTTCACCTGATTTGCTTGTGCATATTGCATGATATTGCATGACCCAATAATATGGGGTAAACTTGACTACAATAAACTTAATTACATTTACTCAAAGCAAATGAGTGTAAATTGCTGCCTCAATTTTTGGAGGTAAATTAAATTGTTTAATGTGGTTTTTCACAGCCTGAATTTTGAGTTTTGGATGTGGAATTAATTTAGCTTGTGAATATATTACATCGCCTTTGGGAAATCATGGTGCAATGTGAACTGTCTTTATTCACCTGAATCTTCAGACCTGCCCTTGGTGCAGGTTGAGAGAAAACCAATTATATCCTAAACTTTATACATCCCATGAAGCTTAAATTATATTGTTAACGTCAGGAAAATGTGCATCTTAACAAGAGTGTGTTTCAGTTAGATAGTAACTAAAAACTGCAAGTAGACTTGCATTAACTTGCAAGGCAGCAAAAGATTAGTGTGAACGTTTTCATTAATTTTAAGGCTGCTCTGTGTTATAGTAAATGAAATACTGAGTCAGCATGACACTCAGCACACATCTAGTATTCTGTTGGCTGTACACACAAATCAACCAAATTTAATTCAGCTTCTTAAATATATTCAAAGACAAAAGAAGACAAACAAGGCCAGTCACAATATAGTTTACATATTTACATATAAGTCCATTTGTGATTTTTTTTTTTTACTTTAACCTTACATTTCAACAAATTATAAAGTTTACAAAAAATAAATAGCCCACTTCAGACTGAAATAATACTTTAAACAAAGTTTGAATGGAGTTGTTGAGGCTGAATTTGGCTTTCATTAGGGTTAGGTTTTAGAACCTAACATTCAAAACAGACAGGTGAGATGACTTTTCAAACATATTGTAGAACACAGATATTGTAGAACTTGTGGGTGTCAGTAAAAAAACAAAACAAAAAAAATAAAACTTTACCTCACCCTATAAATATCTTTTGATGGTGGTATATGATGTATTAAGTTGTCATTAAATGTATCACTTCTCATTCTCTCTCTCTCTCTCTCTCTCTCTCTCTCTCTCTCTCTCTCTCTCTCTCTCGCCCATGTGTGTGTGTGTGTGTGTGTGTGTGTGTGTGTGTGTGTGTGTGTGTGTGTGTGGGCGAGGGCGGTTCATGAAGTCATCAGGAAGTGAAACAGAACAGAATGTGCAGTACTAATCTAAGCGAGAATAAAATAACATTCTGAGTGCTTCTCATTTCTGAAATTGTGCATCCTCGTTTCCTTTCCTTTCCACTTTTCGTTGCGTTCTAGACCCACCTTCTATGAAATGTGGAAAGAAACAAGGTCGGAGAAATCAAAGTAAGATGTATTTGTAAAATGTAATGTCCTGCTCACTCAAGCATCAGTTCAGAGTACCGTTTTTGCGAAGCTGCATTACCTCTGAGCTCTGAGTGATAAAACTTGAAGTCTTTGACGTTTATAATTTATTTAAACCGCAAATGTAGCATGTGAATTAAAACTGATGTGCTGTTCCAGATGTGGGGTGTGTGCACATACACTTAAACGCAGAACATAAGCATAAGGGATTATTTATTGTTTGTATGCCATATTTGTTTATAGTTACATCTTAAATGCATATGCATAGAAATGACATATCCCACAGGCAAATATGCGATATGAGTGAGGTGGATGTAAGCATATGCACACACTACTGACCGCCCAGTGAGACAAATAAAGCCTGGCTGCGTAATGCTCTTTATTTGAATATGAGGCATCTGCATTAAGCCTCACGGTGTTTGTCTAATCCACTCAAGGCAGGGCTGAACTATTGCCCTCAAGTTGTTCAGCGTCTAAGACCCTTTATGACCCGTGTGCTAAACAAAATGATTCACAGATAAGATCAAACCACCAATGTACAACACTTCTAACAAATAACATACAACTTAAACATTTTTAATTTTAATTATATCTTACTTCAAGCTCAGAACATATTACAATAATAATTTGATCAAATAAAATTATAAAATAAATTAACCTGATTCCAGTTTGAGAAATCTGTCGAGTTTGCCTGAATTGGAAGAGCCTGGGATTAACTGGTCATATTATGCAAAAAAAAAAAAAAACATTTTTTTTTTAATTTATAACTGTTTATACCATTTTAGCGATACATTTTGCAGTCAAATAACTACAATTTCCCAGTTATGTGATGGATGTTTAAATAGAAGTCCTCTGATATTTAGTCATTTCAGGTGTGAGAACTTTTCTTTTTACGTGTGTTGTTGGAGAAACCCAGAAGTCTGTTTACCTTTTGTGTGCTGGCATTACTGTCTCCGTATTGAACACTCTGGTCTGAACAGTTCACTTTACATACACTGTAAACCCTAAAGCTGTCATTTTTGTAAAAATCAAGTTGTCTTAATTATTACTTGAAATGTCAAGTTTTGGACTCATAACTCAAATATTTATGTTAATTAAACTTATTTTTCTTAAAAATACATAGATTTAAGATTTGAAGTGTTAATAACTCAAACTACTGAGTACAATATTGAGGCCACAGGGAATACCCACAATCCCTTGTTGCTTTAATTATATTTTCTTGGTCAGAGGGAACAGATTGTGGAATTTAAATAATTGTTATTAAGAATGTATAGATGTTTTAGCTAATTTGTTGTATTATTTTTGCTTTGTTGCAAATTGTTGTTTGGTGTAATGTCACCATTATCTGTGTCTCTTTGGTCAAGTTGAACCCTGATCACACAATGTCAGTTCTCTTTGTGCATGTGCAGCTGAAATGCATATGCATTTCTGTAAAGAATTATTTAATGACTGATCTAGAATCAGTTATCATCTTTATTTGAGCTGTGCTGTTGTTTGATCTAAAATTGAATCAATTAAATTAAAATGTCAACAGAAGAAACAACAATATTTAAATTAAAATCTGAGTTAAGTCTACTTGCATGTTGTTCACTCTACTTGAAAGCCAAGTTAATTTAAATTAAAATACTAATAGTTTTAGGAGCCCCTATTACGCAATGGAATTGAGGGAACAGGTTTCCTCAGTCAAATGAGTGCAATTAACCCATTAGGGTTTTCAGTGTAATAGAAAAGCACGTATCAGGAAACTGTATACACTGCGATCAGCTGGAAACCCCTGCTGGTAGATGCTGGAACTACACCAACCGATGACAAAAAGCATGTTTCTTTATAGACAGCCATTCAAAAGTAGCTGTGTTTTATGACAAAATAAAAGAAAATCCACGAACCATTTCAATTTAAATTTAAATTATTTCATTACATTATAAAACATTGTAATCTGGTGATGGATTGTTTTTGAAGGGCTCTTAAAAACGTGAAATTTGTTTATATATTTCTCAGTCTTTTACCGATCCTCCACCTGGTCATCTAATTTTAGACGGAGACCTGGAGAGGCCTTCAAGCCACAGTGTCTCACACCCACTGTTAAATTTGGTGGAGGATCAGTGATGATCTGGGTGCTTCAGCAAGTCTGGAATCGGGCTGGTCTTCGTGAATGGCGCATGAATCAAGCCACGTACAAGGTAATCCTGGAAGAAAACTTGTTTCCTTCTGCTCTGGCAATGTTCCCAAACTCTAAGGATTGTTTTTTCCAGCAGGACAATGCTCCATGCCACACAGAAAGGTCAATCAATGTGTAGATGGAGGACCACCGGATCAAGGCCCAGTTTTAGCCAGTCCAATCTCCAGACCTGTACCCCACTGAAAACCTCTGGAATGTGATCTAGAGGAAGAAGGATTGCCACAGGCCATCAAACAAACTGAGCTGCTTGAATTTTTGCACCAGGAGGGGCATAAAGTCACCAAACAGCAATGTGACAGACTAGTATAGAGCATACCAAGACACATGAAAGCTGTAATTGAAAATCAGGGTTATTCCACCAAATATTGATTTCTGAAATCTAAAGTTAAAACATTAGTATTGTGTTGTTTAAAATGAATATGAACTTGTTTTCTTTGCATTATTCGAGGTCTGAAAACACTGCATCTTTTTTGTTATTTTGACCAGTTTTCATTTTCTCCAAATAAATGCTCTGAATTACAATATTTGTATTTGGAGTTTGGGAGAAATATTGTCAGTACTTTATAGAATAAAACAAAAATGTTAATTTTACTCAAACATATACATATATATAGTAAATCCAGAGAAATGTATCATTTTGCAGTGGTCTCTTAATTTTATCCAGAGCTAAATACTGCACATACATATCTATATGTATATGTCTATATTGACATATACCTCATTGCTGCTGGGATTTGCTTGGTCTCCTCTTGGAAGGGACTGAACAAAGGCTTCTGTCCTTTAATATACATTTTTGGTTGATTTAGAATAGCCAATCAGGGGGTGGTTAGTGTGGTCTGGAGGGAAATAGGGAGATACCTTTCAGAAATAATTCCTAAATTCTCCAGAAGAATTAGAGTCCTCCATTTCCTTATAATGGGTAGATCACATTTTAAGACAGGAAAAAAAGATTTTTTTAAAATATCAACTGCAACAACAGCAAGTCCAATAAATTTTTTTGAAGTGGTAATAAATTACTTACAGATGTAAAATTAAAGGGTGCACCCAATGTGCAGAGCATACTGAAAAACAACAATAAAAAAATCATTTCAAGAACAGTTCACATAGCATTAAAAGTACTATGCAAATATGTGTTTACAGTATGGTATAGGCCATATGATCAGTTGAGCAGTTTCAATTATGATAGTAAAAACAATGTTTTGGGATCCCAGGATGTCAATAGATTGAATGCACTGTAAGTTGTTTTCAATAAAAGCATCTGCCAACTGAATTAATGTAAATGCATATAAAGCACACAATTATAGATTTAGTTATGTAAAATACATGATTTCTCTATATTTTCCTCACCCTTATCATGACAACCTCACAATCTGGTTGCTGTTGCACTGTAGTCACTGTTGGACTGGTGGCTGATTGTGTGTCTCTGACCACTGGCGTGGGCACTGTTGCACTGGTGGTGGATTGTGCGTCTCTGACCGCTGGCGTGGGCACTGTTGCACTGGTGGTTGATTGTTTGTCTCTGACCGCCGAAGTGGGCACTGTTGCACTGGTGGTTGATTGTGTGTCTCTGACCGCTGAAGTGGGCACTGTTGCACTGGTGGTTGATTGTGTGTCTCTGACCACTGGCGTGGGCACTGTTGCACTGGTGGTTGATTGTGTGTCTCTGACCACTGGCGTGGGCACTGTTGCAATGGTGGTGGATTGTGTGTCTCTGACTGCTGGCATAGGCACTGTTGCACTGGTGGGTGGTTGATTGTGTGTCTCTGACCACTGGCGTGGGCACTGTTGCACTGGTGGTTGATTTTTTGTCTCTGACCGCCGAAGTGGGCACTGTTGCACTGGTGGTTGATTGTGTGTCTCTGACCGCTGGCGTGGGCACTGTTGCACTGGTGGTTGATTGTTTGTCTCTGACCGCCGAAGTGGGCACTGTTGCACTGGTGGTTGATTGTGTGTCTCTGACCGCTGGCGTGGGCACTGTTGCAATGGTGGTGAATTGTGTGTCTCTGACTGCTGGCATAGGCACTGTTGCACTGGTGGTTGATTGTGTTTCTCTGACCACAGGCATGGGCACTATTGTACTGGTGGTTGGTGGCATTTTGGCTGAAGTGGGATGCTATTTATGTTTACAAACTCTTTTCAAAATCATATCTCCTTAAAACTGTAGTACAGACAGTGGAAATGGAGTGGTGCTCTACAGCCCAAGCCACATCCGTGAAAAGTAAATATAAATATTTGTGCTACATATATTGACAAACAACTAAAATCTCAATTGACAACTGCCTTGGGGTGGCTTTGGAGATGTAATTTTAATTTGAACAGTCTTGTCTGCATAAATATACTTGCCATGCAAAAAGGGCTAACTTTTTACCTGTCCGAAACATGATATGTCTCTACAAGGGGAAAAATGCACCACACGCAATGCTCAATTTCAGGAACTTTGACCGATGCTACAAAATACTTACAGCACTCAAGAGTATTAGTAAGCCATAAACTCACAAACCATAGGCCTCAATAAAACAAAACAAAAGGGAACAACCCATATATATTCAGAAATTTATAAAAAAAAGCTTCAGTGAAAACACAATCCAAAGGGTAATCGAAATGTCCCTAGAAAGATATTTGATTTAATATAGTATGACAAAAATTCAAGCTTCAATAAGAATAACAGGAAGCACACCTACATTTCCAGTAGTAAGCAGGTAAAAACTAAGCATTAACCCTTGTGCGACCTTCTGGAAATTTGTGTCTTTTTCATAATTTTTGTCATTTTGGCTGTGTTAATGCCAACGGCATAAATTTTGCTACCATTTCTCCAGTGTACACTGAAAGATTATCTGAGATTTTTTTATTAGCCTGAATATTGACATCCAGAACCGTGAATGCCTCACATACTTTTTTACTGTTTTCTATATTCTTCTCGACACATCTGAATATATATGGGCATAGCTATAATAATTTCACTGTATGTTGTGTTATTTGGGCTTTTGGTTGAGACCCCTGATACGTGTTGTCCTTTTCTAACAGTGTCATAGGTTGTGGTAACAACCAGGAATTGTTGACCATGGTACTACTGTTGGACTAATGAGAGTCTTATTTATTTCCATGTCTTCTGTTATCTTAGGTATTTTTCATCCAAAACTTTTAATTTCCAGCGTTTCTTTTTCCCAACATGGTTTTATAGCGACTCTTGCTGGGTGTTCTTGATTGTGACCTTGTATATTTACCCAATTATTTAATGACATTCTATTCTTCTGAGTTCTAAATGCATTTCTCCCATTTCAATCTGTAATACTGTGGTTGGTGTTGATCTAATAGGCACCGTGTTCTCTGCCATGATTTGTTGTTTTGTCATCAGTTCTGCCCTAACCTCTGATCTGAGACTGGCCTGAAACTGCTGTGGCGTATGGCTCTGCGGCTCTGCAGATGGACACTATCCAACTTATTTTTCAGCAAAACTAATGCGCTTCCATTAGCAACATGGAATGTATACCACACCCGGTATAAGCCACTACCAGCTATTTTAGCAATGCAAAAATATTATGCTGCTTTATATTACAGGCTGGCAATATATGTCATCATATTATTATCATTAATTATGCAATTCATTTTCATAAACTCCTCCACACCGTCTTGACACACCTCCACCAACTTTGCACGACCAGCAGAGAGAGGAAAGATGCCGGGAAAATGCTGCTCTAACTTTCTTTGCACAAAAACGGCATCTTGTTTCATCTTGGCAAAATAATACAAATTAATTTTACACTACGTTCTTGTCAGAGAGCATTTTCTCTTTCTTAGCAGTGTATTGTATAGTTTGTTGATGAGAAGAGTCTTGGTCAACCAAGTTTCGATTAATCGGTTGGTCGCAGAAAAAAACCCGAAAAAGTCACGCAATCTGTTTCCATCCACCTTTCGCGCTATTTTATTATCGACAAAGTGAAAATGCGGGAAAAAAATGCGACTTTTGCCGCCTTCTGCCCCTTTCCATTCAAATGGCCTTTTATCGATAAACATGGTGTGCGTGATGACGTCATGCCTAAAAAAAAAAACACTTTGTCCCACATATTTCTCCAGCAACTTTTAACGACCAACTGAACTTGATTATCATCTAAAATGTATTTTAGCTTCATAATGCAATTTTTTATTTATTTTTTTATTTTTTATTTTTTGAAGAAGCAGCAAATGAGCCTTTCATTAGTGTGTTGAAGCTGTTGCTATGCAACAGATTTGCGTGCCCTCTGGGAAAGTAAGAAGTGTGCTCTTTATCTGAGTGTTAATCTAATTAATTTCTTTATCAATATTGCCCATCCATGATCTACAGTACAATTACACAGGTTAAAATATTTGTAGAAAGGTAGATATTGTTATTTGTGGCAGATTGGTGTTCTAATCCTGTTTCTGAGACTCGTTTAACAATTATCTGTCTTTATTTTTGTATGTCAGACTATTTATCTTTGTTTGGTTTACTTTTATGTGCTTTAATAGTTTTGTGAACCATAGATTTAATTGTATATCATATCCAAATTACATACTACCACTTTTATTTAAATAGTTTTATGGAGGAAAAAAAAATGTTTATTTGTGCTGTTACAATTAATATGTGAATTAAACAGATTTGTGTTCCCTCTGGGAAGCCTACTGTTCCCCTTATGCCTGATGTAGAGAGAGGGAAAATAATAAAAGAGAGCTGCCCTGCTTCAAACACAGCAATGCCTGGTGTCCCCTCTCCTTTTCACTCACATCCTAACACAACGCAAAGACTAAACTAGTGAAGAAGAGGGGGCCTATGGTGCAGACATCGCCGAACAAGGGTTACACACACACACACACACACACACACACACACACACACACACACACACACATATTTCGTTTGTTAATTTATTATTTAATGTAATGCTTTTTTCGTTTGCGGCATTTTTTCAAACGTAAAACTAAACAATAATTTAATATAATTGGGCTTTAAGTGTTCCAAAACAAAAAAAAAGCACTGATGCTTTTCTCCTATTGTGTATTTATTTTTATTTAAAACATCTTTCTGTACAGAAATGATATGTTATTTTCTATTGTGGACTAATTCCGTGACTGCCATCTATTATTTTGAATGGTGTGAAAAAGCAAAAGAGTGGCCCTTCATTTGTTTAATGTGCTTGAGATATTTGTGTTGGCACTCCTGGAAGTGTCACGTTTGCAGCATTGGATCTATATGCCGTAAAGATCAATCCATAATCACGTACAATAGATGGACTTTCAATACTGTCGTCATGATAACACATGCAGGCTAACGATTGGGGCAAACTCTGTCATGTGACACTACATTTTTGCGTTAATGCCCATTTTATTGGCAAATGGTGTTTTGCAAAAAATCCTATTCCGAAGAAATTGATTTTATGCAGCCATGTTTGTCTGTAAATCTTGATATTTTCAATAAAAAAAAATAAAAAAAATAAAAAATAAAAATAAAAGTTTTGCAAAAAATCCTTGAATGGAAACGTAGTTTGTGACAGCATGGTTTAAACTAACGACTAATTGTCGACTTGTAAAATCTTTGGTCGGGGGCAGCCTGACATGCAAATGTCGCATTGAGCATGGCTGATGAAACATCGCCTTTGGACTAATTTAAAGGCATCATCGGAGGTTATGAAGGTACATATGAATGAGAGTTTACACGGAGACAAGAAATACTGCATTGTCACATTCTCGGTAATGAAAGAAGCAGATTTTATTACCGTCTCTTCAATACAACAGCACAGCAACAAGTGAATAATTTTTTTTTTACTGTAAATGCTGACGTTAGAAAATTATCTGACATTGGTACATAATTCTGCTGTACATTATGTGGTTGTGTAATAGTTTATATAGCCCAGATCACTAACTCTGGTATTTTAACCTACTAGTTAATTACATTGCGGTCAATGCCAGCGGAACTTTCTCACATTCGCCGGATATGCAGCCGGTGCTTATTCCGCGTTGCGCCACACTCCAGTCCAGATAGTGGCGGTAATGCACCATTAGCTGGTTTGTCAACCGCCAAAAGAAGAACAAGAAGAAGAAGAAGAAGAAGAAGAAGAAGAAGAAGAAGAAGAAGAAGAAGGCGGCCTTGTTACTATTCAAGCGTTTAGCAGCAGTAACGTGTTTCCGGCAACGCTAAGCAGGTTTTGTAAGAAATCCAAACCCCTATAATTGACTAGCCTTTGGTAAGTTATTATATATACAAGAATAAGAATCAAGTTTGTGTATTTACATCGGGTTGGTGTGTTTTTTTTAATGTTGCGTTCTTGGATTTATGGTTGTCATGTGTAGGCCTTCAAACGCTCAAGCGTGTTAGCTTAATTGAATTAAATGGTACCTGTCCAAGTTTGTAGTCTGTTTAAATGTATTAGGTTGTGAATGTTAGAAAAGCATTTCGATCAGTTTAATGTATCACTTGCATGTCGGTTACGTTTTTACAAAGTCTGTTTAGCATAACTCTTTTGAGTAATCCAGTGTTGCATGTTAGCGTATTCATTGTTTAATTTTTACCTGAAGTTCCAGTCTTTTTAATAACCGTTTGATGGTTATACAATAGTATTTTTTTAAAAAAAAAAAAAAATTAAATTAGGTACATATTAAATGTTTAAATGCAACAGAATTGGGATATTAGGCTTAACCAATTGTTAACTTCAGTTTGCTATGCTAAATTTTAATTTGATTCCTTGCAGGTTTTTTTAAAGTTTGGATCGGTGTTGAGATGGGAGGCAAGTCCTAATTCCGTTTCTTCCAACAGTCACTTTGTGTTATTGGTCCAGTTTATTCTTTTAGTAATAGTAGAATATATTGTTTTAACAATAATAATAATAATGAGCTATGAAAATACGCTTTTCTCCCCATTCCATAGACCCTTCCCTAAGTCGTGACTGCCCACTGGATTGTAAAATCTATGTTGGCAATTTGGGCAACAGTGGTAACAAGAATGAGTTGGAGAGAGCATTTGGCTACTATGGTCCTTTGAGGAGCGTATGGGTGGCCAGAAATCCTCCTGGCTTTGCTTTTGTGGAGTTTGAGGATCCCAGAGATGCAGCTGATGCGGTGAGGGAGCTGGATGGAAGGTATGCAAATCAATTTAGAGTAATTAAAGGAATAGCTCACAAAATGATAAATTTGTCTTCATTCACTCACCTTTATGCTATCTCAAACCCGTATGACTTCTACGGAACACAAATGAAGATATTTTAATGGAGAAATTGTTGATTATACACTCATTGTATTTCCATACAATGCAAGTTAATGGGGACCAAAATTTCGTAATCAAAATAGGACATTTAGGCAGCATAAAGGTAATCCATACAACTTCAGTGGTTTAATTCATGTCTTGTGAAGCGATGCGAAAGTGTAATTGAGCTTCAAATTATGATCACACCAAGGAAAATGCACCTGTCAAGATTTATAGTGAAAAAGGTGTTAAGTTTTGGACTGTCTCACCCAAAATCGATCGTACAGCTTCAGATGTTATGGATTAAACAGCTTGAGTTGTATGGAATACCTTTTATATCCTTTTTGGATATTGAAAGTGTTTGACTCCATTGACAAAAAATATACAAACAAAAACCTTATATCTCTTCATATCAAAATATCTTTGTGTAGCGCAAAGAAATTCATACAAATTTAAAATGGCATAAAGGTACAGTTCTTTTGAGGCCCCTTCAATGACCATTGTCCTGCAAACATCTTTTACCACATATTTCTGCAGATTTGTTTTTGAAAAGAAGATAAGCATTGCAGAATTCCGTTCTGTGTGTTGAACTTTGGAAAATGTTATGTTCAGTGTAGTCTGCAGTTTCATGTCTGTAGGAGTGTGGTTGCTGACTGCCATGCAATTTAAAAAATGTGATGTCTACCAACATTTAATTGCACATAATTTAATCTTGCTCTGATTAGTCGGTGTATGCTACTGTAAACACACACAAAAAACCTTGCTGTTTCTGCAAAGTAATTTATAACCCAGTTTGTTTTACTGATGCTGTTTCAGGACAGTTTGTGGTTGTCGAGTTCGAGTTGAAATGTCTAGTGGTGAAAAACGGTCAAGGTATCGAGGACCACCCCCTTCCTGGAATCGCCGCCCACGTGATGATTATAGACGTCGCAGCCCACCCCCCAGACGCCGGTACAGCCTCTTTCTGTCCTCAAATGGACATTTTACTGGCATAGATGTCTTGATGATAATGAGTTTATCTTAGATTAAACCCAATTCATTGCAAGCTAAAAGATGAGCATAGATGTGTGGTTTGACAATCAGCATTTTGTCAAATTTGGCTGACATTTTCTCTTCCTGCACTCTTTGTGACATGATTTGTTTACAGCCTTTGTTTTAGGGTTGAATAGACATTGCACTCTTAACTTAACCAATGCTTCATTCCCCCTAGCGATGCCTCATGTCCTCTGCTCAAATGGGTGCATTCCATATTTGGACAGGAATATTCATAATATTGAATTGTAGCAACAGATTTCCAAAGACATAAATTGGTAGGCTTCGCATTGTTTGGGTTTTGTGTCATTTTTCTATCTATATATTAATGAAGTTGACCACCCCACCCCCCCCCCCCTTTCAGAGACATCACCAAGCCTCTCCTCATCTACCTCTGAGTCAGTCAACTAGCCCTCTTTCAGCATCATGTGACCAGCGTGCACCAATCAGCTCACATGATCCAAGCATGGCCACCAGCCCATTGGTTCCCGAGCATGCCTCTCTCAGGCTCCTTCACCTCCTCCAACGTTAACCTGATCGGCCAAACCAACCGTGCCACACTTGCAACCAATCAACGGGTCTTATGCCCTCCCCATCCCACCCCACTCCCTCAAATGTCTACATGACAACATATCCTCAGCAGCCCTCATCTAACTGACAACTTCTCCACCTACTGTATAGCTGTCAACAATGTTAACATCTAGCAACCATCTGGCAAAATCTCCCCACAAATTTCGCCCTCCTGACCAGCTTTCAGCTTCACTGCATCATAACTAGCTTGTTGAAAACCAAACATAATAGTAAGTTAATGCCTTTTCCTCCCACTTAATGACATTGAATTTCTTTGTTTATTTGGTGGTTTTGAGGTATCACCTTGTCCGTGATGGTAAACCTTTATTATACAATTTTTAAAGAGTGAGGTTTTTCTCAACAATTTAGCATATAGGGTTGTGAACTAAAAACTGGTACTCATTTGGAACTGGCTCCATATAAAATAATAATAATAATAGAACAGTATGATTTTCAAAATGTTCGGTTCCGTTAACGGTTCTTGAACATACATTTGTACTACAATACTCAGTTTTCTGCAGCACTATTCAATGACAATGCTGCCCATCCTTTTAATCTATAGTATAAAGCACACAGCGTTCAACCAGTGTTGTCCGATTCTCGAATGAATGACCTTTATGATCTAGGTCATTTGAATCTACAGTGCGAAAAACACTGCACAATCAGTGTAAGTGAAGCAACACTTCAGTTGGGCAAGTCACTGAATGAAGTTACAGCTTTCATATCCAACTTGAAGTTACCATGTTATTAAATATTGTACTTAAGGCTCCTGAGACTTAAATCAGTAGTTGCTGACTGGTTGTTCATATGGCAGTATGTAGTTAAAGTCAGGCCTACACATTATGAGTTTGGTAGTAATCAGTGTAATCTTTTATTTATATATGTTAGTTGAAGTTCGAAGTTTACATACATTACATATCAAAAAAATTTTAAACACTACAGATTTCATATTAGCAAACTATAATTCTGGTAAGTCGTTTAGGACATCTACTTTGTGCATGACACAAGTAATTTTTCCATCAGTTGTTTACAAACAGATTGTTTCACTTTTAATTGACTACTATCACAATTCCAGTGGGTCAGAAGTTTACATACAGTTAACGGTGCCTTTTAAGCAGCTTGGAAAATTCTATAAAATGAAGTCAAGCCTTTAGGCAATTGGACAATTGGCTTCTGATAGTCAATTAGGCTAATTAGTCAATTTGAGGTGTACATCTGGATGTATTTTAAGGCCTACCTTCAAGTTAAAGCTCATCGCAAATGGGTCTTCCAAATGGCCAATGACCCCAAGAATACCTCAGGTTGTGGCAAAATGGCTTAAGGACAACAAAGTCAAGGTATTGGAATGGCCATCACAAAGCCCTGACCACAATCCGATAGAATATTTGTGGGCAGAACTGAAAAGGTGTGTGCAAGCAAGGAGGCCTTACAAATCTGACTCCATTACACTAGTTCTGTCTGGAAAAATGGGCAAAAGTCCAGCAAATTATTGTGAGAAGCTTGTGGAAGGCTACCCAAAACATTTGACCCAAGTTAAACAATTTAAAGGCGATGCTACCAAATAAAAAACAAAGTGTATATAAACTTTTGACTACCTGGGAATGTGATGAAAGAAATAAAATAATTCTCTCTACTGTTCTAATATTCTGACATTTTTCATTCTTAATATAGAGATCCTAACTGGAATGTTTTATGCGATTATATGTCAGGAATTGTGAGTTTAAATGTATTTGGCAAAGGTGTATGTAAACATCTGACTTTAACTGTGTATATATAATTTTTTGTTGATTTCACATTTTCGTTTAAAGGAATGGTTCACCCCCCAAAAAATGAGAAATCTCTTATTTTATTCACCCTCATGCCATCAAAAGTGTGTATGACTGTCTTCAGCAGAACACAAGTGAAGATTTTAAAAAAAAAAAATATTTCAGCTTTGTAGGTCTATAAAATGCAATTAATGGGTTCCAAAATTTTGAAGCTCCCAAAAGTTCATATAGCTTTCATAAAAATAATCCATACAATTCTAAAGTTCTTATTAATGTCTACTGAAGCAAAACGCTAGGTGTGTAATAGAAATGGATCAATATTTAATACTTTTTTTTTACTAAAAATATTTGCTTCCGGACAGCTTGAGGTGTGTACATTGACACGGGTGAAGTTGAAACTTTCTCTCGTGTGACGTAAGCGTGTAAGCTGCCTCTGCATAAACATTCATATAGTACTTTCCTTATTATCGGCTGTTTCTATGGACTTTCGAAACAAAAGAAGTTTATGCATCAGTCTGAGCAAGGAGCTCGGTCTGAGGCATCTCCACGCACTCACTTGCATTCAAACTAATTCAAACAGGTCTCTGCACTCTTGCATTCAAACTAATTCAAGACTTTTTAGTAAAAAAAAATGAATCCAAATTATCAATTTTTATCGAATTTATCCATTTCTTACGTTGAAGCGTTTGGCTTCAGAAGACATTAATTCACTGGGGTCGAACAGATTACTTTTATGATGGCTATATGTGCTTTTTGGAGCTTAAAAATTTGGCATCCATTTGCATTTTATGGACCTACAGAGCTGAAATATTCTTCTAAAAATCTTCATTTGTGTTCTGAAGAAGAAAGTCATACACATCTGGGATGGTATGATGGTGAGTAAACTACAAGAGAATTTTCATTTTTGGGTGAACTAATCCTTTAATATATGGTTGCTGTAGGACCCATTTTTAGATTGTATTTTTGCCTACACAAAAATGTGTAAATATGCCTTTTGCAATGCACATTTTTTTTTGTCAACAGACTGCTGAGGGCAGTAAATGCAATGAAAACTGCACTTATTTCAAATTTTTCGTCTTCAAAAAATAAGAATCATTAATGGAACCGTTAAATTCCTTATCATTTCATCCCTATTTTCATGCCATTGTGTTTCATTAGGTTTCCTAGTGAAACCTTTTTAATTAGTGCATTTACCATGAAAGTTTGATCTAAAACGCTATCTCAGATAGGTAGTTGGGATGGGCTTATTTCTTAAATAACTTTTTCCAGCATTGATGGTGATTAGTATATTTACTCAAACTAAATTCTCAGTTTTAGCTGTCAATATGTGGGCCTTCACAAATATATGAAATTGCAAATACATGATAATTGACCCATGACATGTCAATCTTTTCTTGCTTCTACACCTAGATCTCCCAGGAGGCAGAGCTTCAGCCGTAGTCGGAGCAGGTGAGTTTCATAGATGTTTTGAGAACCCTTCTACAGAAGCACTATCAATCTCTTAACCCAGACCTCATCCAGAAACTTACCGCCATTATAGGCTATCAGCACAATTCAAGTTGAGACAAAATTGTGTCACCCTTTAATTTGTGTCTAAAAGATTTGTTATTAGTGGTACTTGCTAAGACAGGCATTGCTCTTATTGTTGCTCATACTTTGTTTGGGTTTGTTCTAAATTGTCAATATTAAACTTTGGCTTCGCTCTTCCCACACCATTTGTGCTAAATGGTCATAATAAAGCCTTTCAAAGTATACTTCATTTGACTGTGTGTACAAAGGCGGTTGGTGCATGCATGCTATGACTGCTATGAGATACTAGACTATTTCTCTTTTGGAGTTTAGACCAATAAAAATCTATAAAAGTCTGTATTCCTTCAGTCTCAAGTTATACAATTGCTGGTGTGACCTCCAGACCTCTTCTCACACACATGCTCTTAATGTGCACATCCACTGTTTCTACTTTCATCTCATGTTTGGTGGCGATTACATGTAGTGCTTTGTGACAGCAAAGTCTCAATTATGAGTGCTGCCACTTTGTGGATCCACTAATTGGTGCAAATAATTTCAGGCGCATGTGCATTCTGCACATTCATAGTACGCACTGTCAGAAAAATCAGGCTGCTTGCGTTCAGTGCTCGAGCAGTCTGCTGTGACAAAATTTGCATCATGCGTTCTTTATGCATATACCTAGTGTTCGCATCTGATTGATGTTTACTTTAGGCTTTACGTTGAAATAGAGATCTGAGCCATATCTAGGGCCCAGGACATCATAGAGACTTAGCATTGGGCCCATTTGACTTTGGTTAGAAACTGCATAGCAATGCACTAAAACCACTTGGAACACCATAGCAAATCCCTGGCAACATCCGCTCACCTTTTCTTCAGAAAATATAAAAACCTAGTTAATTAATTGAAAGTTTAGTGAGCTTTTGTTTTTGTCTTGTTTTAAGGCATAGACAATTGGCCTCTTTTTATAGCTATTTCAATGGAAATCCACTCTGTAGCCCTGCCATTGGACATAATAAACTCTTTAACATAACTTACTCTAGTCTCTTGATTTCTAAAAGAGATTGATCACTCTCAATAACACATCTACACTCATGCCTTTTGACATTGCTTTTATAGGTCCCTTTCCAGAGAGAAAAGAAGAGAGCGGTCTTTATCTCGTGATAGAATCTATAAACCCGCAAGATCTTTCTCAAGATCACGCAGGTAAGTTTACACTTATTTATAGTTATCTAATGTATTATGGCACATCTGGGTGTATTTACAGTGATGCTCATATGATTTGTCTTTTGCTCTTTTTAGTCGTTCACGATCAAATGGCCGGAAGTAAGATATGGTCATGGTCAGCTTTGTTTGAGAAAACATGCCTGTGTGTGCCCCCTCTCAACATACTAGGACGATGGGAAAGAACGATGGATGTATCTTTTTTTCCACACCCAAAGTCTTTTTAAAGTTTTCCCCATTGTATTCTGAGTATCCTTTTTAATTAAATATCTGTGCTTAATAGGTAGCAAGGGCTTCATGCTGCCAAAATGCCAGGACTGTTATTTTATGATCCATGGGCAGTGAAGTTCTGAATTAAATTACCCATGCCTGACTTTGATCAGTAAAAAAATTTTTTGTATGGGTTTTGTTTTTGTTTGTACTTTCATTAAAAAGTTCTTTACTAATTTCGCTGAATTTTTTTGTTTTTCTTTTCTCTACAATCCACACAGATTAGATGTTCAAATGTTACTTTCATTAAAAGCAATGTCTTGCTGATTTCACTGTGTGGCTTTTTTGTCTTGGTACCCAGAAGTAAAAAAAAAACAACTTTTTTGTGGTTCATTTTATTGTATCATATTTTTATGCAATGTGTACACTCGGGGGGGGGGGAGGAATCATGCAATTCAACATATAAACTTGATGCAGTGTGTATGTAACTTTATCAGATACTTAATACTTAAGATGCAGGGACACCTATAATTTAGACATGTTATTTATTTTATTTTTTCAAACTATAAAAATCTCTATAAAGCTGTAAAATGTCTCTTTTGAGCAACCCGTCCAGCCTAACACAACATTGACTCAATGGCATGAGTTGGGGTGGAACTATCTGTTTATTCGATCAATGGCAGGCAGAGGGTGTTCTTTAAGTTTAATTGCTGCCTCAAATTTTTAAGAAAAATTAATGTGGCTTTACGAATAATTTCAAATCATTACTTTATGTCAGGGTATATGCATTTTTGACCAAAGCTACAGTTTTTACCAAAGAGGCCAATGCTTTACTGTTGTCACTGAAGTTCACTGAGACTGCACACCTATGGGATTTTTTTTTTCTTTTCAGATTAAAATTTGTATTGTTTGATTTTCAAACATAAAACAGAGCAAAGAAAAATATACATACATGGATGCAACCATTATCCCCTTTAACCCCCATTAATTCCTTATCGCCCTCTCAACCCCCAACAAACATTCCTGTTGTCCAAGCCTGAGTATACACATAAAAACAAAGAGAACATAAAGAGTTTATCTCCACATGGCCCTCACCGAGAGCCTTCCAGAAGGGGTCACGTATTTGTCCCATTTCTTCCCATATGCATCTAATCTGCCAAGCTGTTTGTACATATTTCAATTGCCACCACCCTGTCCAATTCGGTGAACCATTCTTGAAATGGAGTGCCAATTGACATCCATCCTCTAAGAATTATTTGGCTGCCAATTATTAAACTAGTTAGGACCCAGCATTTTGTGCATTTGTTACCTACTTAAAAAACCGCCCCATCACCCAATATACATAGTTTGGGGCAGAATGAAATTTGAGTATCTAAAACCTCACAGATAAATTCTGGACTTATCAGAATTCCTTAATCTTAGGGCAGAAGCACAGAGCATGAGTAGTGCCCCATTCTCCAACCGACATCACCAGCCGGTAGGTGTTTTTTTTAAACCAAGCCTAAATAATCTAGAAGGAGTTCAGTAGAAATTCTGCAAAATTTTAAACTGAATAAGGCATACCCTTGCATCCATAGACAAAGTTTTACTTTTTTTTTTTTTGTATTCTTTCCCACTCCCCAGCCTAGTACCAAGTTTAAATCTCTTTCCCATAACCTCTAAAGAGCTGTTCAGGTCCCATTATCTAAGACTCTGTATCAACGAGGAATAATACACTGAAGCTTCATTCCCCTATCCAAAGGCTGTGAGCACCATGCAAAGAGTGTCTGCAGATTTAGGGGGATGTGTACTACCACCAAAACTAGTGCAAAGTAAATGGCACAACTGTAAATACCTGAAAAACTGAGACCAAAAATCCCAAATTGCTGTTATATTTTCAAATTATCTCAAAGCTCCATTTTCATAAAGATCAACTGTAGCAACACACCCTCCATCCATTCTTTCCAACAAAATGGGGACTTGTTAATAAATAATTTGAGGTTCAGCCATATGCTTGAGGGAACATTTAGGTAAGTATCAAAATTGAATATGCGGGAAACCTTTGTCCATACTTAATGTAAGTGTGAAATGATAGGATTTTTTTTCTGATTCAAAATCATGTCTTGAAGCACTAGAATCTATTAAACTGATCACCCAGCAATTGTGCTCAAAATTCTAACGTCATCAGGGTACCTGAGAAGCATTATCTACAGAACTCAAAAAGTGCTCAATACCTTCCACAGATCTGAAACCAATCATAAATCAGAATGTAAAATGGGCAATCAGAATGGGTTCAGTGCTTAAACAAATTATGGGAAATAAATTCTGCTGTTGGGACCACAAGTTTTTCTCTTTTAATAACTGCTAGGACCGCTAATAGATGATGTCGGATAGGCCACTCAAGACATTTTTACCATCAGGGGAAAATCCCCCATATGAGCATTATGTCAGAGCTCACTGTCTATCAAACATATTTTATTGGATTGTAATATTTCTGCTCCTGTGAGAAAACAGTTTTATTCCATTAACACCCATGAAAAGGTTTTTAACAAAATGTGTCCAAATTTAGTTTGAGATTTTAGAAGAAATTAATCGTAAACATCTTATTTAGTTTTACTTTTATTATTTTTTATATTAAAATAGCCATTGAAGCTGGCATGGCATTAAGAAACAAACAAACAAACAAAGTCTTTATCTAGATATAAAATAACAAGTTTAAATAATTTGTTAAACATAGTTTGTAAAAAATTTAAGGCAGCAAGTTTTTAAATTGAAGTAGATGGAAATATTTTCCATTGTAGTTTTTGCTAGACTTAAATACTATTGGGTAGCATTAGTCAGCCTTAAAATGTATAACCAAGGGGTGTGCTGTTCTATTTCTTTTTTTTTTTTTTTTTTTTTTTTACTTTCAGAACACAAGATATGAGAATTGAGAACTGAATGTTGAATTAAATCGCATTTGTGAGGACAAGCTGCTGTGATCACAAAGTCTTTAAAAAAACAGATTAGTATAAACAAAGCCAGTAGTTCAAACATGCACATAAATGTGCAATCAAAAGTTTTAAAAGATCATTTAATTGTGCTCTTCATTTTATACACAGGAAAAACAGTCAGCAGCTCTCTTCACGAAAGATAGCATTTGAGTTTACACTTACAATGCAATGTGTCATCATTACAGGAAGTTGAGGGTAGCTGTGAAAAGGAAGCTACTTGAGCACCAAAAAAAATAAAAAATACGGACAACCAAATCAGTTCTCCTGCCTATGCTTTGCTGAAACCCCCAAGTGGATGGATTCTTGAAGGGTCTCCAGGAGGTAATATATCAGTTAATCATGTTGCTTACAAAGGGGCATGTGTAATATTTACAGTGGTACCTTTCATTGTGTGCGGCATGTCAAGATGTCCTGTTTTACATGTATAAATTAAGTTTGATTGCTCCACAAAAGTTATTTGAATTTAATTTAGGATTGCAAATTAGTTAATGTTCTGATGTCATTTTAAATAGTTTGTGTACATAAAACCTTTGAGAATAGAGAACTGTTGGACTTATGTATACTCTTTTGTTTCTTTGATAATGTCATGACACTCTAATGCATCCAGTTATTGTTTGTTTGTTTTTTGCGTGTATGGCAATACTGTGAGGAATGTTTCTTCTGAAGTCAATTATTTTCTTCTAAGTATCTTGAGATGCAACAATCTCATTTCCACTTGCATCAGAGGAATCAAAATTTGTATTATGAGGCAAATGTACACAGTTGTGATTGTATCAATGTAAAATGTCAAATCATGGAGTTAGAGGGTGTGATGGCGAATGAGAAAAATGATTGCAAATAAGAAGTGTGATGGTGAGTGTTAAGCTTCATGACAATTGTGACTATTTTGCATTTTTCTTTTGGATAGAAATGCATATTAGTTGTACTGACAATTAAATGTATCACTAACTCTTGATATATATGAATATAACCTATAATAAGAATACATAATCTCAAGCAAAAGGTAATCATTAATAGGGAAGCTCATGTGTAAGATTCACAATGAGTCATATACATGTGACGCATCTCTAATGCTCTCTGGTTTCCGTGTCAATCATATTCTTATAAAACTGTCAAATATTTTTAGAAATGACTTGTCCCCACTGTTTGTCTCACCATAGCCACATATGAACAGTCATGTCAGGCAAAAGATTCAAGAAGAGTCAGAGGCTTGGTTCATCTCGACGAGGCCCTAGAGGTCTTAGAAATAATGGGGAGAAAGACAATGATTATGAATTTCCACAGATTGCAGAAAGTGAAGATGACCAGAAGGAATCTCACTCCACTACCCATAACCAATCAGGTGATACTCCTTTACAAGTTCAATTTGATCATCTGCCAAACTTAAGCACTGATCAGCAAATGTCCTCCTTGGAATGTCCTCCACATGCAATGTTACAGAGCCACAGAGATGCAGTCGAAGAGACTAAACTGCCTGAGAGGAAAAGAAAAATGGGATCAACTCGCAAGAAAACTGGAGTCAATCCTGCCTGTATAAGTCATGCTGATTTTGTTTTGCCTGATGTCCTGCTTATGGAGGAAACCTCATCAAATGCATACCAAACACAATGTGGTTCACCACAGAATGTTGCTGAGAAGAAACTGGAAACTGAGATGAATGCTGGAGAAAAAACTGCAGTTGATGATGTGTCAAAGGAAATATTTACTCTTAAAGAAGTAGCAGGATATTACGTACACCCACAACTCCACAGTATATCTTCTGATAAAGATGGCCAAGATATTATTCAAAAATATAGAGGTGTGTATGAGGAAAGTGAAGACGAAAATATACCACTGATGGTAAAACCAGAGTGTGCAGCTGTTGATATTGGGGATGTGAGATGTGATAAAGACAATCTAAACTTAAAGATAAAAACAGAAAGATATGAGGAGAAAGATGCAGCACATGTCCCAATATTAGATATGGCAGAACATCTAACCAATGTTAACAATGAAGAATATTATAGCAAATCAGATTTAAAAACAGAAAATCTAGAGAAAAATAAAGTATTGATAGATGAGCAAAATTATACAGAAGTGGAAAAACAGACACTTAAAAGTGAAAGTATGATGAATGCAGAAGAAGCAATCTTCAGTTTGGAGGATCAAACCAGTCCAGTTGAACCTGCATTGAGAACAATGAAGACAGAAGATGGAGCTAAAGCGCAAGAGGAGGAAGTGGGTGTGAAGACTCATGCTGGTCCTGTTGAAGGATTTGACTCAACTCTTATGCAGTCATTAAGTAATTCAGATTTAGTGTCTATGGAATCAACTGTAGTGAGTATCAGTGATAAAATAGTAACACAGATATTCACAGAATTTCATGAAGAGTCTCTTGAAAGTGCTGAAGATGTTGGAGTGCCAGGGGGAGACACAGAATCACACTTTGAAATTCACACACAGAACATAACTTTTGAGTCAACAACTTGTGAAGGAGAAAGAACAGAAGGGAACATCCATGATGTTAGTGTTAAAGAAGTTATTGGACATAGAGTTGCAATAAAATATAATATTAATATTGAATCAGATATTCTTGAAAATGATACTCTTCCTGATGCAAACCAATTGAAAGTATCTGAAAATATTGAGAATGTTTCTAATGTGACAGACGCTGGAATTCTCCTGAGAGATGTTGTCACAGTAGAGTCAAGAGAAGCAGACACATTTCCAGAGAAAACTAAAATCAAAATCAGTCCTGAAGATCCTCAAATACAGGAGATACACTCAAAATTTAATCCAACTGCTCTCAAGCGAAAAATGGGGTCAACTCGTAGACCTCTCGGAGGGAACAAAGGCCAAAAAAAAGGAAAAGAGCATCATGAGGGCAATGTGACACTTAACAGTGAAAGTAGGATAACTAAAGAGGAAGAATTCTTCAATATGGAGGATGAACGCAGTCAAGATAATTCTACATTAAGAACATCAGAGATAAAAGATGGAACTGCAGAAAAGGAGAGGGAAATATGTGTAGAGAATAATTCTGATCCTAGTCACATGTCGTCATCATCATGTAGTTCAGATATTCAGGCATCTACTGCAGTAGGCATCAGTGACATATTTGAAGAACAAACCCTCACAAAATTTTGTGCAGAGACTCTGGTATATTCTGGTGATGTTGAAGAACTGCCAGTAAGGGGAGACACAGAACAACACTTAGAAATTCAAACACAGACCATAACTTTTGACTCAACAACCACTGAAGGAGAAACAACAGAAGAGAAGTTCCATGATGTTAGTGTTCTTGACAAAACAATTGAAATTATTGGAGATACAATTACAGTGAAGAGCAATGTGACTAATGAATTAGATTTTCTTCAAAATGATACTCCTACTGATATGAACAAGGAAGCATTGGCAGTATCTGAAAATGTTGAGAATGTTTCTAGCTTGGCTGATTCTGGTCTTCTCTTGAGAGATGCTGAATCTGTGGGTTCAATTAAGGAAGACACAGTTCCTGAAAATACTGAAATAAGCACCAGTCCTGAAGATTCTCACATACAGGAGCTACATTCAAAATTAAATCCAGTTGCTAACAAGAGAAAAATGGGGTCAACTCGTAGACCTCTTGGAGGGAACCAAGGTCAAAGAAAAGAACATCATGATGACAATGAGACACTTAGCAGTGAAAGTATAAGAAATAAAGATGTAGAAATCTTCGATGTGGAGAATGAGCACCATCCAGATAAATCTACATTAAGAACATCAGATACAAAAGATGGAACTACAGAAAAGGAGAGGGAAATATGTGTAGAGAATAATGCTGGCCCTGATGAGGGGGTTGACTCTGCTCACATGTCATCATCATGTAGTTCAGATTTTCAGGCATCCACTGCAGTTGGCGGCAGTGACATTCTAGAAGAACAAACCCTCACAGAATATTGTGCAGAGACTCTGGAATATGCTGGTGATGTTGAAGAACTGCCAGAAAGGGGAGACACAGAACCACACTTAGAAATTCAAACACAGAACATAACTTTTGACTCAACAACCAATGAAGGAGAAAAAACAGAAGAGAACATCCATGATGTTAGTGTTCTTGACAAAACAATTGAAATGATTGGAGATAAATTTACAGTGAAGAGCAATATGACTAATGAATCAGATTTTCTTCAAAATGATACACCTACTGATATGAACCAGGAAGCATTGGCAGTATCTGAAAATGTTGAGAATGTTTCTAGCGTGGCTCATTCTGGTCTTCTCTTGAGAGATGCTGAATCTGTAGGTTCAATTAAGGAAGACACAGTTCCTGAAAATACTGAATTAAGTATCAGTCCTGAAGATTCTCACATACAGGAACTACATTCAAAATTAAATCCAGTTGCTAACAAGAGAAAAATGGGGTCAACTCGTAGACCTCTTGGAGGGAACAAAGGTCAAAGAAAGGGAAAAGAACATCATGAGGGCAATGTGACACTTACCACAAAAAGTATAAGAAATAAAGATGTAGAAATCTTCGATGTGGAGAATGAGCACTATCCAGATAAATCTACAATAAGAACATCAGAGACAAAAGATGGAACTGCAGAAAAGGAGAGGGAAATATGTGTAGAGAATATTGCTGGCCCTGATGAGGGGGTTGACTCTGCTCACATGTCATCATCATGTAGTTCAGATTTTCAGGAATCCACTGCAGTAGGCAGCAGTGACATTCTAGAAGAACAAACCCTCACAGGATATTGTGCAGAGACTCTGGAATATGCTGGTGATGTTGAAGAACTGCCAGTAAGGGGAGACACAGAACCAAACTTAGAAATTCAAACACAGAACATAACTTTTGACTCAACAACCAATGAAGGAGAAACAACAGAAGAGAAGTTGCATGATGTTAGTGTTCTTGACAAAACATTTGAAATTATTGGAGATACAATTACAGTGAAGAGTAATGTGACTAATGAATCAGATATTCCTCAAAATGATTCTCCTACTGATATTAACCAGGAAGCATTGACAGTATCTGAAAATGTTGAGAATGTTTCTAGCGTGGCTGATTCTGGTCTTCTCTTGAGAGAAGTTGAATCTGTTGGTTCAAATAAGGAAGACACAGTTCCTGAAAATACTGAAATATGCATCAGTCCTGAAGATTCTCACATACATGAGCTACATTCAAAATTAAATCCAGTTGCTAACAAGAGAAAAATGGGGTCAACTCGTAGACCTCTTGGAGGGAACCAAGGTCAAAGAAAAGGAAAAGAACATCATGAGGTCAATGTGACTCTTACCACTGAAAGTATAAGAAATAATGATATTGAAATCTTCGATGTGGAGGATGAGCACCATCTAGATAAATCTACATTAAGAACATCAGAGACAAAAGATGGAACTGCAGAAAAGGAGAGGGAAATATGTGTAGAGAATATTGCTGGCCCTGATGAGGGGGTTGACTCTGCTCACATGTCATCATCATGTAGTTCAGATTTTCAGGAATCCACTGCAGTAGGCGGCAGTGACATTCTAGAAGAACAAACCCTCACAGAATATTGTGCAGAGACTCTGGAATATGCTGGTGATGTTGAAGAACTGCCAGTAAGGGGAGACACAGAACCACACTTAGAAATTCAAACTCAGAACATAACTTTTGACTCAACAACCAGTGAAGGAGAAACAACAGAAGAGAAGATCCGTGATGTTAGTGCTCTTGACAAAACATTTGAAATTATTGGAGATACAATTACAGTGAAGAGTAATGTGACTAATGAATCAGATATTCCTCAAAATGATTCTTCTACTGATATTAACCAGGAAGCATTGACAGTATCTGAAAATGTTGAGAATGTTTCTAGCATGGCTGATTCTGGTCTTCTCTTGAGAGAAGTTGAATCTGTTGGTTCAAATAAGGAAGACGCAGTTCCTGAAAATACTGAAATAAGCATCAGTCCTGAAGATTCTCACATACAGGAGCTACATTCAAAATTAAATCCAGTTGCTAACAAGAGAAAAATGGGGTCAACTCGTAGACCTCTTGGAGGGAACAAAGGTCAAAGAAAAGGAAAAGAACATCATGAGGTCAATGTGACTCTTACCACTGAAAGTATAAGAAATAATGATATTGAAATCTTCGATGTGGAGGATGAGCACCATCTAGATAAATCTACATTAAGAACATCAGAGACAAAAGATGGAACTGCAGAAAAGGAGAGGGAAATATGTGTAGAGAATATTGCTGGCCCTGATGAGGGGGTTGACCCTGCTCACATGTCATCATCATGTAGTTCAGATTTTCAGGAATCCACTGCAGTAGGCGGCAGTGACATTCTAGAAGAACAAACCCTCACAGAATATTGTGCAGAGACTCTGGAATATGCTGGTGATGTTGAAGAACTGCCAGTAAGGGGAGACACAGAACCAAACTTAGAAATTCAAACACAGAACATAACTTTTGACTCAACAACCAATGAAGGAGAAACAACAGAAGAGAAGTTCCATGATGTTAGTGTTCTTTACAAAACATTTGAAATGATTGGAGATACAATTACAGTGAAGAGTAATGTGACTATTGAATCAGATATTCCTCAAAATGATTCTTCTACTGATATTAGCCAGGAAGTATTGACAGTATCTGAAAATGTTGAGAATGTTTCTAGCATGGCTGATTCTGGTCTTCTCTTGAGAGAAGTTGAATCTGTTGGTTCAAATAAGGAAGACGCAGTTCCTGAAAATACTGAAATAAGCATCAGTCCTGAAGATTCTCACATACAGGAGCTACACTCAAAATTAAATCCAGTTGCTAACAAGAGAAAAATGGGGTCAACTCGTAGACCTCTTGGAGGGAACAAAGGTCAAAGAAAAGGAAAAGAACATCATGAGGTCAATGTGACTCTTACCACTGAAAGTATAAGAAATAATGATATTGAAATCTTCGATGTGGAGGATGAGCACCATCTAGATAAATCTACATTAAGAACATCAGAGACAAAAGATGGAACTGCAGAAAAGGAGAGGGAAATATGTGTAGAGAATATTGCTGGCCCTGATGAGGGGGTTGACTCTGCTCACATGTCATCATCATGTAGTTCAGATTTTCAGGAATCCACTGCAGTAGGCAGCAGTGACATTCTAGAAGAACAAACCCTCACAGAATATTGTGCAGAGACTCTGGAATATGCTGGTGATGTTGAAGAACTGCCAGTAAGGGGAGACACAGAACCAAACTTAGAAATTCAAACACAGAACATAACTTTTGACTCAACAACCAATGAAGGAGAAACAACAGAAGAGAAGTTCCATGATGTTAGTGTTCTTGACAAAACATTTGAAATGATTGGAGATACAATTACAGTGAAGAGTAATGTGACTATTGAATCAGATATTCCTCAAAATGATTCTTCTACTGATATTAGCCAGGAAGCATTGACAGTATCTGAAAATGTTGAGAATGTTTCTAGCATGGCTGATTCTGGTCTTCTCTTGAGAGAAGTTGAATCTGTTGGTTCAAATAAGGAAGACGCAGTTCCTGAAAATACTGAAATAAGCATCAGTCCTGAAGATTCTCACATACAGGAGCTACACTCAAAATTAAATCCAGTTGCTAACAAGAGAAAAATGGGGTCAACTCGTAGACCTCTTGGAGGGAACAAAGGTCAAAGAAAAGGAAAAGAACATCATGAGGTCAATGTGACTCTTACCACTGAAAGTATAAGAAATAATGATATTGAAATCTTCGATGTGGAGGATGAGCACCATCTAGATAAATCTACATTAAGAACATCAGAGACAAAAGATGGAACTGCAGAAAAGGAGAAGGAAATATGTGTAGAGAATATTGCTGGCCCTGATGAGGGGGTTGACTCTGCTCACATGTCATCATCATGTAGTTCAGATTTTCAGGCATCCACTGCAGTTGGCGGCAGTGACATTCTAGAAGAACAAACCCTCACAGAATATTGTGCAGAGACTCTGGAATATGCTGGTGATGTTGAAGAACTGCCAGTAAGGGGAGACACAGAACCACACTTAGAAATTCAAACTCAGAACATAACTTTTGACTCAACAACCAGTGAAGGAGAAACAACAGAAGAGAAGATCCGTGATGTTAGTGCTCTTGACAAAACATTTGAAATTATTGGAGATACAATTACAGTGAAGAGTAATGTGACTAATGAATCAGATATTCCTCAAAATGATTCTTCTACTGATATTAACCAGGAAGCATTGACAGTATCTGAAAATGTTGAGAATGTTTCTAGCATGGCTGATTCTGGTCTTCTCTTGAGAGAAGTTGAATCTGTTGGTTCAAATAAGGAAGACACAGTTCCTGAAAATACTGAAATAAGCATCAGTCCTGAAGATTCTCACATACAGGAGCTACATTCAAAATTAAATCCAGTTGCTAACAAGAGAAAAATGGGGTCAACTCGTAGACCTCTTGGAGGGAACAAAGGTCAAAGAAAAGGAAAAGAACACCATGAGGTCAATGTGACTCTTACCACTGAAAGTATAAGAAATAATGATATTGAAATCTTCGATGTGGAGGATGAGCACCATCTAGATAAATCTACATTAAGAACATCAGAGACAAAAGATGGAACTGCAGAAAAGGAGAGGGAAATATGTGTAGAGAATATTGCTGGCCCTGATGAGGGGGTTGACCCTGCTCACATGTCATCATCATGTAGTTCAGATTTTCAGGAATCCACTGCAGTTGGCGGCAGTGACATTCTAGAAGAACAAACCCTCACAGAATATTGTGCAGAGACTCTGGAATATGCTGGTGATGTTGAAGAACTGCCAGTAAGGGGAGACACAGAACCACACTTAGAAATTCAAACTCAGAACATAACTTTTGACTCAACAACCAATGAAGGAGAAACAACAGAAGAGAAGATCCGTGATGTTAGTGCTCTTGACAAAACATTTGAAATTATTGGAGATACAATTACAGTGAAGAGTAATGTGACTAATGAATCAGATATTCCACAAAATGATTCTTCTACTGATATTAACCAGGAAGCATTGACAGTATCTGAAAATGTTGAGAATGTTTCTAGCATGGCTGATTCTGGTCTTCTCTTGAGAGAAGTTGAATCTGTTGGTTCAAATAAGGAAGACACAGTTCCTGAAAATACTGAAATAAGCATCAGTCCTGAAGATTCTCACATACAGGAGCTACACTCAAAATTAAATCCAGTTGCTAACAAGAGAAAAATGGGGTCAACTCGTAGACCTCTTGGAGGGAACAAAGGTCAAAGAAAAGGAAAAGAACATCATGAGGTCAATGTGACTCTTACCACTGAAAGTATAAGAAATAATGATATTGAAATCTTCGATGTGGAGGATGAGCACCATCTAGATAAATCTACATTAAGAACATCAGAGACAAAAGATAGAACTGCAGAAAAGGAGAGGGAAATATGTGTAGAGAATATTGCTGGCCCTGATGAGTGGGTTGACTCTGCTCACATGTCATCATCATGTAGTTCAGATTTTCAGTTATCCACTGCAGTTGGCGGCAGTGACATTCTAGAAGAACAAACCCTCACAGAATATTGTGCAGAGACTCTGGAATATGCTGGTGATGTTGAAGAACTGCCAGTAAGGGGAGACACAGAACCACACTTAGAAATTCAAACTCAGAACATAACTTTTGACTCAACAACCAGTGAAGGAGAAACAACAGAAGAGAAGATCCGTGATGTTAGTGCTCTTGACAAAACATTTGAAATTATTGGAGATACAATTACAGTGAAGAGTAATGTGACTAATGAATCAGATATTCCTCAAAATGATTCTTCTACTGATATTAACCAGGAAGCATTGACAGTATCTGAAAATGTTGAGAATGTTTCTAGCGTGGCTGATTCTGGTCTTCTCTTGAGAGAAGTTGAATCTGTTGGTTCAAATAAGGAAGACACAGTTCCTGAAAATACTGAAATATGCATCAGTCCTGAAGATTCTCACATACATGAGCTACATTCAAAATTAAATCCAGTTGCTAACAAGAGAAAAATGGGGTCAACTCGTAGACCTCTTGGAGGGAACCAAGGTCAAAGAAAAGGAAAAGAACATCATGAGGTCAATGTGACTCTTACCACTGAAAGTATAAGAAATAATGATATTGAAATCTTCGATGTGGAGGATGAGCACCATCTAGATAAATCTACATTAAGAACATCAGAGACAAAAGATGGAACTGCAGAAAAGGAGAGCGAAATATGTGTTGAGAATATTGCTGGCCCTGATGAGGGGGTTGACTCTGCTCACATGTCATCATCATGTAGTTCAGATTTTCAGGAATCCACTGCAGTAGGCGGCAGTGACATTCTAGAAGAACAAACCCTCACAGAATATTGTGCAGAGACTCTGGAATATGCTGGTGATGTTGAAGAACTGCCAGTAAGGGGAGACACAGAACCAAACTTAGAAATTCAAACACAGAACATAACTTTTGACTCAACAACCAATGAAGGAGAAACAACAGAAGAGAAGTTGCATGATGTTAGTGTTCTTGACAAAACATTTGAAATTATTGGAGATACAATTACAGTGAAGAGTAATGTGACTAATGAATCAGATATTCCTCAAAATGATTCTCCTACTGATATTAACCAGGAAGCATTGACAGTATCTGAAAATGTTGAGAATGTTTCTAGCGTGGCTGATTCTGGTCTTCTCTTGAGAGAAGTTGAATCTGTTGGTTCAAATAAGGAAGACACAGTTCCTGAAAATACTGAAATATGCATCAGTCCTGAAGATTCTCACATACATGAGCTACATTCAAAATTAAATCCAGTTGCTAACAAGAGAAAAATGGGGTCAACTCGTAGACCTCTTGGAGGGAACCAAGGTCAAAGAAAAGGAAAAGAACATCATGAGGTCAATGTGACTCTTACCACTGAAAGTATAAGAAATAATGATATTGAAATCTTCGATGTGGAGGATGAGCACCATCTAGATAAATCTACATTAAGAACATCAGAGACAAAAGATGGAACTGCAGAAAAGGAGAGGGAAATATGTGTAGAGAATATTGCTGGCCCTGATGAGGGGGTTGACTCTGCTCACATGTCATCATCATGTAGTTCAGATTTTCAGGAATCCACTGCAGTAGGCGGCAGTGACATTCTAGAAGAACAAACCCTCACAGAATATTGTGCAGAGACTCTGGAATATGCTGGTGATGTTGAAGAACTGCCAGTAAGGGGAGACACAGAACCAAACTTAGAAATTCAAACACAGAACATAACTTTTGACTCAACAACCAATGAAGGAGAAACAACAGAAGAGAAGTTCCATGATGTTAGTGTTCTTGACAAAACATTTGAAATGATTGGAGATACAATTACAGTGAAGAGTAATGTGACTATTGAATCAGATATTCCTCAAAATGATTCTTCTACTGATATTAGCCAGGAAGCATTGACAGTATCTGAAAATGTTGAGAATGTTTCTAGCATGGCTGATTCTGGTCTTCTCTTGAGAGAAGTTGAATCTGTTGGTTCAAATAAGGAAGACGCAGTTCCTGAAAATACTGAAATAAGCATCAGTCCTGAAGATTCTCACATACAGGAGCTACACTCAAAATTAAATCCAGTTGCTAACAAGAGAAAAATGGGGTCAACTCGTAGACCTCTTGGAGGGAACAAAGGTCAAAGAAAAGGAAAAGAACATCATGAGGTCAATGTGACTCTTACCACTGAAAGTATAAGAAATAATGATATTGAAATCTTCGATGTGGAGGATGAGCACCATCTAGATAAATCTACATTAAGAACATCAGAGACAAAAGATGGAACTGCAGAAAAGGAGAGGGAAATATGTGTAGAGAATATTGCTGGCCCTGATGAGGGGGTTGACTCTGCTCACATGTCATCATCATGTAGTTCAGATTTTCAGGCATCCACTGCAGTAGGCGGCAGTGACATTCTAGAAGAACAAACCCTCACAGAATATTGTGCAGAGACTCTGGAATATGCTGGTGATGTTGAAGAACTGCCAGTAAGGGGAGACACAGAACCAAACTTAGAAATTCAAACACAGAACATAACTTTTGACTCAACAACCAATGAAGGAGAAACAACAGAAGAGAAGTTGCATGATGTTAGTGTTCTTGACAAAACATTTGAAATTATTGGAGATACAATTACAGTGAAGAGTAATGTGACTAATGAATCAGATATTCCTCAAAATGATTCCCCTACTGATATTAACCAGGAAGCATTGACAGTATCTGAAAATGTTGAGAATGTTTCTAGCGTGGCTGATTCTGGTCTTCTCTTGAGAGAAGTTGAATCTGTTGGTTCAAATAAGGAAGACGCAGTTCCTGAAAATACTGAAATAAGCATCAGTCCTGAAGATTCTCACATACAGGAGCTACACTCAAAATTAAATCCAGTTGCTAACAAGAGAAAAATGGGGTCAACTCGTAGACCTCTTGGAGGGAACAAAGGTCAAAGAAAAGGAAAAGAACATCATGAGGTCAATGTGACTCTTACCACTGAAAGTATAAGAAATAATGATATTGAAATCTTCGATGTGGAGGATGAGCACCATCTAGATAAATCTACATTAAGAACATCAGAGACAAAAGATGGAACTGCAGAAAAGGAGAAGGAAATATGTGTAGAGAATATTGCTGGCCCTGATGAGGGGGTTGACTCTGCTCACATGTCATCATCATGTAGTTCAGATTTTCAGGCATCCACTGCAGTTGGCGGCAGTGACATTCTAGAAGAACAAACCCTCACAGAATATTGTGCAGAGACTCTGGAATATGCTGGTGATGTTGAAGAACTGCCAGTAAGGGGAGTCACAGAACCACACTTAGAAATTCAAACTCAGAACATAACTTTTGACTCAACAACCAGTGAAGGAGAAACAACAGAAGAGAAGATCCGTGATGTTAGTGCTCTTGACAAAACATTTGAAATTATTGGAGATACAATTACAGTGAAGAGTAATGTGACTAATGAATCAGATATTCCTCAAAATGATTCTTCTACTGATATTAACCAGGAAGCATTGACAGTATCTGAAAATGTTGAGAATGTTTCTAGCATGGCTGATTCTGGTCTTCTCTTGAGAGAAGTTGAATCTGTTGGTTCAAATAAGGAAGACACAGTTCCTGAAAATACTGAAATAAGCATCAGTCCTGAAGATTCTCACATACAGGAGCTACATTCAAAATTAAATCCAGTTGCTAACAAGAGAAAAATGGGGTCAACTCGTAGACCTCTTGGAGGGAACAAAGGTCAAAGAAAAGGAAAAGAACATCATGAGGTCAATGTGACTCTTACCACTGAAAGTATAAGAAATAATGATATTGAAATCTTCGATGTGGAGGATGAGCACCATCTAGATAAATCTACATTAAGAACATCAGAGACAAAAGATGGAACTGCAGAAAAGGAGAGGGAAATATGTGTAGAGAATATTGCTGGCCCTGATGAGGGGGTTGACCCTGCTCACATGTCATCATCATGTAGTTCAGATTTTCAGGAATCCACTGCAGTTGGCGGCAGTGACATTCTAGAAGAACAAACCCTCACAGAATATTGTGCAGAGACTCTGGAATATGCTGGTGATGTTGAAGAACTGCCAGTAAGGGGAGACACAGAACCACACTTAGAAATTCAAACTCAGAACATAACTTTTGACTCAACAACCAATGAAGGAGAAACAACAGAAGAGAAGATCCGTGATGTTAGTGCTCTTGACAAAACATTTGAAATTATTGGAGATACAATTACAGTGAAGAGTAATGTGACTAATGAATCAGATATTCCTCAAAATGATTCTTCTACTGATATTAACCAGGAAGCATTGACAGTATCTGAAAATGTTGAGAATGTTTCTAGCATGGCTGATTCTGGTCTTCTCTTGAGAGAAGTTGAATCTGTTGGTTCAAATAAGGAAGACACAGTTCCTGAAAATACTGAAATAAGCATCAGTCCTGAAGATTCTCACATACAGGAGCTACACTCAAAATTAAATCCAGTTGCTAACAAGAGAAAAATGGGGTCAACTCGTAGACCTCTTGGAGGGAACAAAGGTCAAAGAAAAGGAAAAGAACATCATGAGGTCAATGTGACTCTTACCACTGAAAGTATAAGAAATAATGATATTGAAATCTTCGATGTGGAGGATGAGCACCATCTAGATAAATCTACATTAAGAACATCAGAGACAAAAGATAGAACTGCAGAAAAGGAGAGGGAAATATGTGTAGAGAATATTGCTGGCCCTGATGAGTGGGTTGACTCTGCTCACATGTCATCATCATGTAGTTCAGATTTTCAGGCATCCACTGCAGTTGGCGGCAGTGACATTCTAGAAGAACAAACCCTCACAGAATATTGTGCAGAGACTCTGGAATATGCTGGTGATGTTGAAGAACTGCCAGTAAGGGGAGACACAGAACCACACTTAGAAATTCAAACTCAGAACATAACTTTTGACTCAACAACCAGTGAAGGAGAAACAACAGAAGAGAAGATCCGTGATGTTAGTGCTCTTGACAAAACATTTGAAATTATTGGAGATACAATTACAGTGAAGAGTAATGTGACTAATGAATCAGATATTCCTCAAAATGATTCTTCTACTGATATTAACCAGGAAGCATTGACAGTATCTGAAAATGTTGAGAATGTTTCTAGCGTGGCTGATTCTGGTCTTCTCTTGAGAGAAGTTGAATCTGTTGGTTCAAATAAGGAAGACACAGTTCCTGAAAATACTGAAATATGCATCAGTCCTGAAGATTCTCACATACATGAGCTACATTCAAAATTAAATCCAGTTGCTAACAAGAGAAAAATGGGGTCAACTCGTAGACCTCTTGGAGGGAACCAAGGTCAAAGAAAAGGAAAAGAACATCATGAGGTCAATGTGACTCTTACCACTGAAAGTATAAGAAATAATGATATTGAAATCTTCGATGTGGAGGATGAGCACCATCTAGATAAATCTACATTAAGAACATCAGAGACAAAAGATGGAACTGCAGAAAAGGAGAGCGAAATATGTGTTGAGAATATTGCTGGCCCTGATGAGGGGGTTGACTCTGCTCACATGTCATCATCATGTAGTTCAGATTTTCAGGAATCCACTGCAGTAGGCGGCAGTGACATTCTAGAAGAACAAACCCTCACAGAATATTGTGCAGAGACTCTGGAATATGCTGGTGATGTTGAAGAACTGCCAGTAAGGGGAGACACAGAACCAAACTTAGAAATTCAAACACAGAACATAACTTTTGACTCAACAACCAATGAAGGAGAAACAACAGAAGAGAAGTTGCATGATGTTAGTGTTCTTGACAAAACATTTGAAATTATTGGAGATACAATTACAGTGAAGAGTAATGTGACTAATGAATCAGATATTCCTCAAAATGATTCTCCTACTGATATTAACCAGGAAGCATTGACAGTATCTGAAAATGTTGAGAATGTTTCTAGCGTGGCTGATTCTGGTCTTCTCTTGAGAGAAGTTGAATCTGTTGGTTCAAATAAGGAAGACACAGTTCCTGAAAATACTGAAATATGCATCAGTCCTGAAGATTCTCACATACATGAGCTACATTCAAAATTAAATCCAGTTGCTAACAAGAGAAAAATGGGGTCAACTCGTAGACCTCTTGGAGGGAACCAAGGTCAAAGAAAAGGAAAAGAACATCATGAGGTCAATGTGACTCTTACCACTGAAAGTATAAGAAATAATGATATTGAAATCTTCGATGTGGAGGATGAGCACCATCTAGATAAATCTACATTAAGAACATCAGAGACAAAAGATGGAACTGCAGAAAAGGAGAGGGAAATATGTGTAGAGAATATTGCTGGCCCTGATGAGGGGGTTGACTCTGCTCACATGTCATCATCATGTAGTTCAGATTTTCAGGAATCCACTGCAGTAGGCGGCAGTGACATTCTAGAAGAACAAACCCTCACAGAATATTGTGCAGAGACTCTGGAATATGCTGGTGATGTTGAAGAACTGCCAGTAAGGGGAGACACAGAACCAAACTTAGAAATTCAAACACAGAACATAACTTTTGACTCAACAACCAATGAAGGAGAAACAACAGAAGAGAAGTTCCATGATGTTAGTGTTCTTGACAAAACATTTGAAATGATTGGAGATACAATTACAGTGAAGAGTAATGTGACTATTGAATCAGATATTCCTCAAAATGATTCTTCTACTGATATTAGCCAGGAAGCATTGACAGTATCTGAAAATGTTGAGAATGTTTCTAGCATGGCTGATTCTGGTCTTCTCTTGAGAGAAGTTGAATCTGTTGGTTCAAATAAGGAAGACGCAGTTCCTGAAAATACTGAAATAAGCATCAGTCCTGAAGATTCTCACATACAGGAGCTACACTCAAAATTAAATCCAGTTGCTAACAAGAGAAAAATGGGGTCAACTCGTAGACCTCTTGGAGGGAACAAAGGTCAAAGAAAAGGAAAAGAACATCATGAGGTCAATGTGACTCTTACCACTGAAAGTATAAGAAATAATGATATTGAAATCTTCGATGTGGAGGATGAGCACCATCTAGATAAATCTACATTAAGAACATCAGAGACAAAAGATGGAACTGCAGAAAAGGAGAGGGAAATATGTGTAGAGAATATTGCTGGCCCTGATGAGGGGGTTGACTCTGCTCACATGTCATCATCATGTAGTTCAGATTTTCAGGCATCCACTGCAGTAGGCGGCAGTGACATTCTAGAAGAACAAACCCTCACAGAATATTGTGCAGAGACTCTGGAATATGCTGGTGATGTTGAAGAACTGCCAGTAAGGGGAGACACAGAACCAAACTTAGAAATTCAAACACAGAACATAACTTTTGACTCAACAACCAATGAAGGAGAAACAACAGAAGAGAAGTTGCATGATGTTAGTGTTCTTGACAAAACATTTGAAATTATTGGAGATACAATTACAGTGAAGAGTAATGTGACTAATGAATCAGATATTCCTCAAAATGATTCCCCTACTGATATTAACCAGGAAGCATTGACAGTATCTGAAAATGTTGAGAATGTTTCTAGCGTGGCTGATTCTGGTCTTCTCTTGAGAGAAGTTGAATCTGTTGGTTCAAATAAGGAAGACACAGTTCCTGAAAATACTGAAATATGCATCAGTCCTGAAGATTCTCACATACATGAGCTACATTCAAAATTAAATCCAGTTGCTAACAAGAGAAAAATGGGGTCAACTCGTAGACCTCTTGGAGGGAACCAAGGTCAAAGAAAAGGAAAAGAACATCATGAGGTCAATGTGACTCTTACCACTGAAAGTATAAGAAATAATGATATTGAAATCTTCGATGTGGAGGATGAGCACCATCTAGATAAATCTACATTAAGAACATCAGAGACAAAAGATGGAACTGCAGAAAAGGAGAGGGAAATATGTGTAGAGAATATTGCTGGCCCTGATGAGGGGGTTGACCCTGCTCACATGTCATCATCATGTAGTTCAGATTTTCAGGAATCCACTGCAGTAGGCGGCAGTGACATTCTAGAAGAACAAACCCTCACAGAATATTGTGCAGAGACTCTGGAATATGCTGGTGATGTTGAAGAACTGCCAGTAAGGGGAGACACAGAACCAAACTTAGAAATTCAAACACAGAACATAACTTTTGACTCAACAACCAATGAAGGAGAAACAACAGAAGAGAAGTTCCATGATGTTAGTGTTCTTTACAAAACATTTGAAATGATTGGAGATACAATTACAGTGAAGAGTAATGTGACTATTGAATCAGATATTCCTCAAAATGATTCTTCTACTGATATTAGCCAGGAAGCATTGACAGTATCTGAAAATGTTGAGAATGTTTCTAGCATGGCTGATTCTGGTCTTCTCTTGAGAGAAGTTGAATCTGTTGGTTCAAATAAGGAAGACGCAGTTCCTGAAAATACTGAAATAAGCATCAGTCCTGAAGATTCTCACATACAGGAGCTACACTCAAAATTAAATCCATTTGCTAACAAGAGAAAAATGGGGTCAACTCGTAGACCTCTTGGAGGGAACAAAGGTCAAAGAAAAGGAAAAGAACATCATGAGGTCAATGTGACTCTTACCACTGAAAGTATAAGAAATAATGATATTGAAATCTTCGATGTGGAGGATGAGCACCATCTAGATAAATCTACATTAAGAACATCAGAGACAAAAGATGGAACTGCAGAAAAGGAGAGGGAAATATGTGTAGAGAATATTGCTGGCCCTGATGAGGGGGTTGACTCTGCTCACATGTCATCATCATGTAGTTCAGATTTTCAGGAATCCACTGCAGTAGGCGGCAGTGACATTCTAGAAGAACAAACCCTCACAGAATATTGTGCAGAGACTCTGGAATATGCTGGTGATGTTGAAGAACTGCCAGTAAGGGGAGACACAGAACCAAACTTAGAAATTCAAACACAGAACATAACTTTTGACTCAACAACCAATGAAGGAGAAACAACAGAAGAGAAGTTCCATGATGTTAGTGTTCTTGACAAAACATTTGAAATGATTGGAGATACAATTACAGTGAAGAGTAATGTGACTATTGAATCAGATATTCCTCAAAATGATTCTTCTACTGATATTAGCCAGGAAGCATTGACAGTATCTGAAAATGTTGAGAATGTTTCTAGCATGGCTGATTCTGGTCTTCTCTTGAGAGAAGTTGAATCTGTTGGTTCAAATAAGGAAGACGCAGTTCCTGAAAATACTGAAATAAGCATCAGTCCTGAAGATTCTCACATACAGGAGCTACACTCAAAATTAAATCCAGTTGCTAACAAGAGAAAAATGGGGTCAACTCGTAGACCTCTTGGAGGGAACAAAGGTCAAAGAAAAGGAAAAGAACATCATGAGGTCAATGTGACTCTTACCACTGAAAGTATAAGAAATAATGATATTGAAATCTTCGATGTGGAGGATGAGCACCATCTAGATAAATCTACATTAAGAACATCAGAGACAAAAGATGGAACTGCAGAAAAGGAGAAGGAAATATGTGTAGAGAATATTGCTGGCCCTGATGAGGGGGTTGACTCTGCTCACATGTCATCATCATGTAGTTCAGATTTTCAGGCATCCACTGCAGTTGGCGGCAGTGACATTCTAGAAGAACAAACCCTCACAGAATATTGTGCAGAGACTCTGGAATATGCTGGTGATGTTGAAGAACTGCCAGTAAGGGGAGACACAGAACCACACTTAGAAATTCAAACTCAGAACATAACTTTTGACTCAACAACCAGTGAAGGAGAAACAACAGAAGAGAAGATCCGTGATGTTAGTGCTCTTGACAAAACATTTGAAATTATTGGAGATACAATTACAGTGAAGAGTAATGTGACTAATGAATCAGATATTCCTCAAAATGATTCTTCTACTGATATTAACCAGGAAGCATTGACAGTATCTGAAAATGTTGAGAATGTTTCTAGCATGGCTGATTCTGGTCTTCTCTTGAGAGAAGTTGAATCTGTTGGTTCAAATAAGGAAGACACAGTTCCTGAAAATACTGAAATAAGCATCAGTCCTGAAGATTCTCACATACAGGAGCTACATTCAAAATTAAATCCAGTTGCTAACAAGAGAAAAATGGGGTCAACTCGTAGACCTCTTGGAGGGAACAAAGGTCAAAGAAAAGGAAAAGAACATCATGAGGTCAATGTGACTCTTACCACTGAAAGTATAAGAAATAATGATATTGAAATCTTCGATGTGGAGGATGAGCACCATCTAGATAAATCTACATTAAGAACATCAGAGACAAAAGATGGAACTGCAGAAAAGGAGAGGGAAATATGTGTAGAGAATATTGCTGGCCCTGATGAGGGGGTTGACCCTGCTCACATGTCATCATCATGTAGTTCAGATTTTCAGGAATCCACTGCAGTTGGCGGCAGTGACATTCTAGAAGAACAAACCCTCACAGAATATTGTGCAGAGACTCTGGAATATGCTGGTGATGTTGAAGAACTGCCAGTAAGGGGAGACACAGAACCACACTTAGAAATTCAAACTCAGAACATAACTTTTGACTCAACAACCAATGAAGGAGAAACAACAGAAGAGAAGATCCGTGATGTTAGTGCTCTTGACAAAACATTTGAAATTATTGGAGATACAATTACAGTGAAGAGTAATGTGACTAATGAATCAGATATTCCTCAAAATGATTCTTCTACTGATATTAACCAGGAAGCATTGACAGTATCTGAAAATGTTGAGAATGTTTCTAGCATGGCTGATTCTGGTCTTCTCTTGAGAGAAGTTGAATCTGTTGGTTCAAATAAGGAAGACACAGTTCCTGAAAATACTGAAATAAGCATCAGTCCTGAAGATTCTCACATACAGGAGCTACACTCAAAATTAAATCCAGTTGCTAACAAGAGAAAAATGGGGTCAACTCGTAGACCTCTTGGAGGGAACAAAGGTCAAAGAAAAGGAAAAGAACATCATGAGGTCAATGTGACTCTTACCACTGAAAGTATAAGAAATAATGATATTGAAATCTTCGATGTGGAGGATGAGCACCATCTAGATAAATCTACATTAAGAACATCAGAGACAAAAGATAGAACTGCAGAAAAGGAGAGGGAAATATGTGTAGAGAATATTGCTGGCCCTGATGAGTGGGTTGACTCTGCTCACATGTCATCATCATGTAGTTCAGATTTTCAGGCATCCACTGCAGTTGGCGGCAGTGACATTCTAGAAGAACAAACCCTCACAGAATATTGTGCAGAGACTCTGGAATATGCTGGTGATGTTGAAGAACTGCCAGTAAGGGGAGACACAGAACCACACTTAGAAATTCAAACTCAGAACATAACTTTTGACTCAACAACCAGTGAAGGAGAAACAACAGAAGAGAAGATCCGTGATGTTAGTGCTCTTGACAAAACATTTGAAATTATTGGAGATACAATTACAGTGAAGAGTAATGTGACTAATGAATCAGATATTCCTCAAAATGATTCTTCTACTGATATTAACCAGGAAGCATTGACAGTATCTGAAAATGTTGAGAATGTTTCTAGCGTGGCTCATTCTGGTCTTCTCTTGAGAGAAGTTGAATCTGTTGGTTCAAATAAGGAAGACACAGTTCCTGAAAATACTGAAATAAGCATCAGTCCTGAAGATTCTCACATACAGGAGCTACACTCAAAATTAAATCCAGTTGCTAACAAGCGAAAAATGGCGTCAACTCGTAGACCTCTTGGAGGGAACCAAGGTCAAAGAAAAGGAAAAGAACATCATGAGGTCAATGTGACTCTTACCACTGAAAGCATAAGAAATAATGATATTGAAATCTTCGATGTGGAGGATGAGCACCATCTAGATAAATCTACATTAAGAACATCAGAGACAAAAGATGAAACTGCAGAAAAGGAGAGGGAAATATGTGTAGAGAATATTGCTGGTCCTGATGAGGGGGTTGACTCTGCTCACATGTCATTATCATGTAGTTCAGATTTTCAGGAATCCACTGCAGTAGGCGGCAGTGACATTCTAGAAGAACAAACCCTCACAGAATATTGTGCAGAGACTCTGGAATATGCTGGTGATGTTGAAGAACTGCCAGTAAGGGGAGACACAGAACCACACTTAGAAATTCAAACACAGAACATAACTTTTGACTCAACAACCAATGAAGGAGAAACAACAGAAGAGAAGTTGCATGATGTTAGTGTTCTTGACAAAACATTTGAAATTATTGGAGATACAATTACAGTGAAGAGTAATGTGACTATTGAATCAGATATTCCTCAAAATGATTCTTCTACTGATATTAACCAGGAAGCATTGACAGTATCTGAAAATGTTGAGAATGTTTCTAGCATGGCTGATTCTGGTCTTCTCTTGAGAGATGTTGAATCTGTTGGTTCAAATAAGGAAGACACAGTTCCTGAAAATACTGAAATAAGCATCAGTCCTGAAGATTCTCACATACAGGAGCTACACTCAAAATTAAATCCAGTTGCTAACAAGAGAAAAATGGGGTCAACTCGTAGACCTCTTGGAGGGAACAAAGGTCAAAGAAAAGGAAAAGAACATCATGAGGTCAATGTGACTCTTACCACTGAAAGTATAAGAAATAATGATATTGAAATCTTCGATGTGGAGGATGAGCACCATCTAGATAAATCTACATTAAGAACATCAGAGACAAAAGATGGAACTGCAGAAAAGGAGAGGGAAATATGTGTAGAGAATATTGCTGGCCATGATGAGGGGGTTGACTCTGCTCACATGTCATCATCATGTAGTTCAGATTTTCAGGCATCCACTGCAGTAGGCGGCAGTGACATTCTAGAAGAACAAACCCTCACAGAATATTGTGCAGAGACTCTGGAATATGCTGGTGATGTTGAAGAACTGCCAGTAAGGGGAGACACAGAACCACACTTAGAAATTCAAACACAGAACATAACTTTTGACTCAACAACCAATGAAGGAGAAACAACAGAAGAGAAGATCTGTGATGTTAGTGTTCTTTACAAAACATTTGAAATTATTGGAGATACAATTACAGTGAAGAGTAATGTGACTAATGAATCAGATATTCCTCAAAATGATTATTCTACTGATATTAACCAGGAAGCATTGACAGTATCTGAAAATGTTGAGAATGTTTCTAGCGTGGCTGATTCTGGTCTTCTCTTGAGAGAAGTTGAATCTGTTGGTTCAAATAAGGAAGACACAGTTCCTGAAAATACTGAAATAAGCATCAGTCCTGAAGATTCTCACATACAGGAGCTACATTCAAAATTAAATCCAGTTGCTAACAAGAGAAAAATGGGGTCAACTCGTAGACCTCTTGGAGGGAACCAAGGTCAAAGAAAAGGAAAAGAACATCATGAGGGCAATGTGACTCTTACCACTGAAAGTATAAGAAATAATGATATTGAAATCTTCGATGTGGAGGATGAGCACCATCTAGATAAATCTACATTAAGAACATCAGAGACAAAAGATGGAACTGCAGAAAAGGAGAGGGAAATATGTGTAGAGAATATTGCTAGCCCTGATGAGGGGGTTGACTCTGCTCACATGTCATCATCATGTAGTTCAGATTTTCAGGCATCCACTCCAGTTGGTGGCAGTGACATTCTAGAAGAACAAACCCTCTCAGAATATTGTGCAGAGACTCTGGAATATGCTGGTGATGTTGAAGAACTGCCAGTAAGGGGAGACACAGAACCAAACTTAGAAATTCAAGCACAGAACATAACTTTTGACTCAACAACCAATGAAGGAGAAACAACAGAAGAGAAGTTCCATGATTTTAGTGTTCTTGACAAAACATTTGAAATTATTGGAGATACAATTACAGTGAAGAGTAATGTGACTACTGAATCAGATATTCCTCAAAATGATTCTTCTACTGATATTAACCAGGAAGCATTGACAGTATCTGAAAATGTTGAGAATGTTTCTAGCGTGGCTGATTCTGGTCTTCTCTTGAGAGAAGTTGAATCTGTTGGTTCAAATAAGGAAGACACAGTTCCTGAAAATACTGAAATAAGCATCAGTCCTGAAGATTCTTACATACAGGAGCTACACTCAAAATTAAATCCAGTTGCTAACAAGAGAAAATTGGGGTCAACTCGTAGACCTCTTGGAGTGAACAAAGGTCAAAGAAAAGGAAAAGAACATCATGAGGTCAATGTGACTCTTACCACTGAAAGTATAAGAAATGAAAATGTAGAAATATTCGATGTGGAGAATGAGCACCATCCAGATAAATCTACATTAAGAGCATCAGAGACAAAAGATGGAACTGCAGAAAAGGAGAGGGAAATATGTGTAGAGAATATTGCTGGCCCTGATGAGGGGGTTAACTCTGCTCACATGTCATCATCATGTAGTTCAGATTTTCAGGCATCCACTGCAGTAGGCGGCAGTGACATTCTAGAAGAACAAACCCTCACAGAATTTTGTGCAGAGACTCTGGAATATGCTGGTGATGTTGAAGAACTGCCAGTAAGGGGAGACACAGAACCAAACTTAGAAATTCAAACACAGAACATAACTTTTGACTCAACCAATGAAGGAGAAACAACAGAAGAGAAGTTCCATGATGTTAGTGTTCTTGACAAAACATATGCAATTATTGGAGATTCAATTACAGTGAAGAGTAATGTGACTATTGAATCAGATATTCCTCAAAATGATTCTTCTACTGATATTAACCAGGAAGCATTGACAGTGTCTGAAAATGTTGAGAATGTTTCTAGCATGGCTGATTCTGGTCTTCTCTTGAGAGAAGTTGAATCTGTTGGTTCAAATAAGGAAGACACAGTTCCTGAAAATACTGAAATAAGCATCAGTCCTGAAGATTCTCACATACAGGAGCTACAATCAAAATTAAATCCAGTTGCTAACAAGAGAAAAATGGGGTCAACTCGTAGACCTCTTGGAGGGAACAAAGGTCAAAGAAAAGGTAAAGAACATCATGAGGTCAATGTGAATCTTACCACTGAAAATATAAGAAATAATGATATTGAAATCTTCGATGTGGAGGATGATCACCATCTAGATAAATCTACATTAAGAACATCAGAGACAAAAGATAGAACTGCAGAAAAGGAGAGGGAAATATGTGTAGAGAATATTGCTGGCCCTGATGAGGGGGTTGACTCTGCTCACATGTCATCATCATGTAGTTCAGATTTTCAGGCATCCACTGCAGTTGGCGGCAGTGACATTCTAGAAGAACAAACCCTCTCAGAATATTGTGCAGAGACTCTGGAATATGCTGGTGATGTTGAAGAACTGCCAGTAAAGGGAGACACAGAACCACACTTAGAAATTCAAACTCAGAACATAACTTTTGACTCAACAACCAATGAAGGAGTAACAACAGAAGAGACGATCCTTGATGTTAGTGTTCTTGACAAAACAATTGATATAATTGGAGATACATTTACATTGAACAGCAATGTGACTAATGAATCAGATTTTCTTCAAAATGATCCTCCTACTGGTATGAACCAGGAAGCATTGGCAGTATCTGAAAATGTTGAGAATGTTTCTAGCATGGCTGATTCTGGTCTTCTCTTGAGAGAAGTTGAATATGTTGGGTCAAATAAGGAAGACACAGTTCCTGAAAATACTGAAATTATCATCAGTCCTGAAGATTCTCACATACAGGAGCTACACTCAAAATTAAATCCAGTTGCTAACAAGAGAAAAATGGGGTCAACTCGTAGATCTCTTGGAGGAAACAAAGATCAAAGAAAAGGAAAAGAACATCATGAGGTCAATGTGACTCTTACCACTGAAAGTATAAGAAATAATGATATTGAAATCTTCGATGTGGAGGATGAGCACCATCTAGATAATTCTTCATTAAGAACATCAGAGACAAAAGATGGAACTGCAGAAAAGGAGAGGGAAATATGTGTAGAGAACAATGCTGGCCCTGATGAGGGGGTTGACTCTGCTCACATGTCATCATCATGTAGTTCAGATTTTCTGTCATCAACTGCAGTAGGCGGCAGTGATATTCTAGAAGAACAAACCATCACAGAATTTTGTGCAGAGACTCTGGAATATGCTGGTGATGTTGAAGATCTGCCAGTAAGGGGAGACACAGAACCAAACTTAGAAATTCAAGCACAGAACATAACTTTTGACTCAACAACCAATGAAGGAGAAACAACAGAAGAGAAGTTCCATGATGTTAGTTTTTTTGACAAAACATTTGAAATTATTGGAGATACAATTACAGTGAAGAGTAATGTGACTAATGAATCAGATATTCCTCAAAATTATTCTTCAACTGATATTAACCAGGAAGCATTGACAGTATCTGAAAATGTTGAGAATGTTTCTAGCATGGCTGATTCTGGTCTTCTCTTGAGAGAAGTTGAATCTGTTGGTTCAAATAAGGAAGACACAGTTCCTGAAAATACTGAAATAAGCATCAGTCCTGAAGATTCTCACATACAGGAGCTACACTCAAAATTAAATCCAGTTGCTAACAAGAGAAAAATGGGGTCAACTCGTAGACCTCTTGGAGGGAACAAAGGTCAAAGAAAAGGAAAAGAACATCATGAGGGCAATGTGACTCTTACCACTGAAAGTATAAGAAATGAAAATGTAGAAATATTCGATGTGGAGAATGAGCACCATCCAGATAAATCTACATTAGGAACATCAGAGACAAAAGATGGAACTGCAGAAAAGGAGAGGGAAATATGTGTAGAGAATATTGCTGGCCCTGATGAGGGGGTTGACTCTGCTCACATGTCATCATTATGTAGTTCAGATTTTCAGGCATCCACTGCAGTAGGCGGCAGTGACATTCTAGAAGAACAAACCCTCACAGAATTTTGTGCAGAGACTCTGGAATATGCTGGTGATGTTGAAGAACTGCCAGTAAGGGGAGACACAGAACCAAACTTAGAAATTCAAACACAGAACATAACTTTTGACTCAACAACCAATGAAGGAGAAACAACAGAAGAGATGTTCCATGATGTTAGTGTTCTTGACAAAACATTTGAAATTATTGGAGATACAAATACAGTGAAGAGTAATGTGACTATTGAATCAGATATTCCTCAAAATGATTCTTCTACTGATATTAACCAGGAAGCATTGACAGTGTCTGAAAATGTTGAGAATGTTTCTAGCATGGCTGATTTTGGTCTTCTCTTGAGAGAAGTTGAATCTGTTGGTTCAAATAAGGAAGACACAGTTCCTGAAAATACTGAAATAAGCACCAGTCCTGAAGATTCTCACATACAGGAGCTACATTCAAAATTAAATCCAGTTGCTAACAAGAGAAAAATGGGGTCAACTCGTAGACCTCTTGGAGGGAACCAAGGTCAAAGAATAGGAAAAGAACATCATGAGGGCAATGTGACTCTTACCACTGAAAGTATAAGAAATAAAGATGTAGAAATCTTCGATGTGGAGAATGAGCACCATCCAGATAAATCTACATTAAGAACATCAAAGACAAAAGATGGAACTGCAGAAAAGGAGAGGGAAATATGTGTAGAGAATAATGCTGTGAAGAGTAATGTGACTATTGAATCAGATCTTCCTCAAAATGATTCTTCTACTGATATTAACCAGGAAGCATTGGCAGTATCTGAAAATGTTGAGAATGTTTCTAGCTTGGCTGATTCTGGTCTTCTCTTGAGAGAAGTTGAATCTGTAGGTTCAATCAAGGAAGACACAGTTCCTGAAAATACTGAAATAAGCACCAGTCCTGAAGATTCTCACATACAGGAGCTACATTCAAAATTAAATCCAGTTGCTAACAAGAGAAAAATGGGGTCAACTCGTAGACCTCTTGGAGGGAACCAAGGTCAAAGAAAAGGAAAAGAACATCACGAGGTCAATGTGACTCTTACCACTGAAAGTATAAGAAATAATGATTTTGAAATCTTCGATGTGGAGGATGAGCACCATCTAGATAAATCTACATTAAGAACATCAGAGACAAAAGATGGAACTGAAGAAAAGGAGAGGGAAATATGTGTAGGGAATATTGCTGTCCCTGATGAGGGGGTTGACTCTGCTCACATGTCATCATCATGTAGTTCAGATTTTCAGGCATCCACTGCAGTAGGCGGCAGTGACATTCTAGAAGAACAAACCCTCACAGAATTTTGTGCAGAGACTCTGGAATATGCTGGTGATGTTGAAGAACTGCCAGTAAGGGGAGACACAGAACCACACATAGAAATTCAAACACAGAACATAACTTTTGACTCAACAACCAATGAAGGAGAAACAACAGAAGAGAAGATCCTTGATGTTAGTGTTCTTGACAAAACAATTGAAATTATTGGAGATACATTTACAGTGAAGAGCAATGTGACTAATGAATCAGATTTTCTTCAAAATGATACTCGTACTGATATGAACCAGGAAGCATTGGCAGTATCTGGAAATGTTGAGAATGTTTCTAGCTTGGCTGATTCTGGTCTTCTCTTGAGAGAAGTTGAATCTGTAGGTTCAATCAAGGAAGTCACAGTTCCTGAAAATACTGAAATAAGCACCAGTCCTGAAGATTCTCACATACAGGAGCTACATTCAAAATTAAATCCAGTTGCTAACATGAGAAAAATGGGGTCAACCTGTAGACCTTTTGGAGGGAACAAAGGTCAAAGAAAAGGAAAAGAACATCACGAGTTCAATGTGACTCTTACCACTGAAAGTATAAGAAATAATGATATTGAAATCTTCGATGTGGAGGATGAGCACCATCTAGATAAATCTACATTAAGAACATCAGAGACAAAAGATGGAACTGCAGATAAGGAGAGGGAAATATGTGTAGAGAATAATGCTGTGAAGAGTAATGTGACTATTGAATCAGATATTCCTCAAAATGATTCTTCTACTGATATAAACAAGGAAGCATTGACAGTATCTGAATATGCTGAGAATGTTTCTACCTTGACTGATTCTGGTCTTCTCTTGAGAGATGTTGACACTCTATGTTCAAGAGATTTAGACGCAGTTCCTGAGAAAACTAAAATTAGTATCAGTCCTGAAGATTCTCACAGACAGGAGCTACACTCAAATTTGAATTCAATTGCTCGCAAGCGAAGAATGGGGTCAACTCGTAGACCTCTCGGAGGGAACGAAGAGAAAAGAAAAGTAGGAGAAGAATCTAAGGAAAAGAATGGAGATAATGAAGGAGTTGCAGAAGAGAAAGACTCTGAATTCTCAGAAAAACAAGACCAGAATAATGTGGTAGATCACATGGAGGGAAATGTTGCACCACATCACGATGCTGGCCTACAATTACCAGAGGACCAAGAAGGAATGGTAGATTTTGTTAGAGACATTCAAGCTTTTGTAAGTTGTTCTGATCCTGTTTTCTCTGATGCCTTGCTTATGGAGGAAGCTAAAATTCATGCATCATCTGTTCTTATGGTTGACAGTTGTGCACCTCAAACAGAGGAGGGTAAAATGCATTCAGTGTCCAACAGATCCTCGCAGAATAGAAAAATAGTGTCGACTCGCAATTCCCAGAAAGGGAAGATAATGGAAAATGATCACGATATTAAAGAAGAAAAAGAGGATGACAGGGCAACAAAGACAGAGGAACTACTTACTCTCCAAGAATCTCATTTACACCAGCAACTGTTTAGTTTTTCTTCTGATAAAGAATCCCATGACGTTCAGCATGATGATAGCAAATCAGATGGACAGACTGAAAATCAAGATCAAAACAATGTATCAGAAGAGGACCAAAACAATCCAAATACTAACAATAACATGGAATTATTGATAAGCTCTGAAAATGCTGTTCATGTTACTGCTGAGACTGTTTCGGATCTTCCTTTTGGAGATGTTTCTGCTCTAAATTCAAGAGAAACAGACACAATTCCTAAACAATGTAAAATCATAAGCAATATTCCAGAAGTATCTCACAGAGAGGATGTGCAATCAAAATTTTATCCAGTTGTTCAAAAGCAAAAAATGGGGTCAACCCAAAAGACACTCAGAGGGAGAAATGAAGTAGATGAATCCAAAGAAAAGGGTGGAGAAGTGGCAACAAAGGAGTGGGACACTGAATCACACTTAGCAGCCAGTGAAGGAGAAAGTGAAAGGAAATTTAATGAAGGTACGCAGTTCAGAGAAGAGCCTGGACAGGTTAATAGAAACAGTGATAGGGCCTTTCATCCAGCAGCTACTTCAAAACTTTATTTCAAACCAGAGGATGAAGTGAATGAAGCTTCAGTGGTGAGTCAAGAAAAGGGACCGGGGAATACTGAAAATGAGAGTAATGGTCAAGCTCTCACAACTTGTCCTATGAGCGAGAGAAAGACAATAAATCTTTATAAGGGGACAGAACACAAAGTTGCTAATCAAAGTTTCTCTGAAGATTACTTTGATCAGCATGCTCACAGAGAATCAGAACTTGAACAAACTGAAAGCAGCCGCCATATTATTCCCACAAAGGAATTAAAGATCACTCAGGATGATGTTGTTAATGAAAATAGAATAACTGCTACCCATGAAAAGAAGAGAAAGATTGGCTCATCTCGGAGAAATCATCGAGAACCACAAGAGAAAATTATAAACAACCAAGATGATTTCCAGGAAATAAAAAAAGAGCATCTTGAATGTACTAAAGAGGCTGGTACAGCAGAGGATAGACAAAGTGAGAAGAAATCAGAGGAAAATACAGTTTATTTTGATTATTTGCCTTATGTGTCTTCTGAAACACCATATCAAATAATAAATAGTCAGTCCAGGGAAGTGTCTTCAGAGGCATTCAATATCACAAGTCTTAAATCAGAGTTAGTTAGTACAACTGATATAAAAGAAGGTGAAAAATGTTATCAGAACAATTCTGGCCCAAGTGAATCAACATTTCCTGAAAAACTGGATAAATCAGAGAACAGTCAAACAGGAGCAGTTCAAAGTAATACCCTCCAAATTTGTGATAATCCTTTGGGCACGACTCGAAAGAATCTCAGAGGAGAGAAAAGAGAGGGCAAGAGAGAAGGATTTGAGGAATTTGTGGGCACACATCTGCAGATACAGTTAACACCAAAAGAGGATCCAGTCTTAGTATCTGAGGACATAGCATGTGGAATGAAAATAGTAGGAAATGCAGGAGAACAAACATTTCCTGACAGCCTTGATAAGTCTAATGACTCACTTCTCAGTGAGATAGAGAAAGTGTTGAATAAAACATCTCCAAGTTCATTAAATCTTGACTATAATTTGATGATTAATTATCCAAACTCAAATGACTTGGTAAACACTCCTGTTGAAACATCTCATCCAATCAGAGTGCCAGAAAACGCAGAACCACAAGATGACAAAGATAAAGGCTTATCTCTCCAGAGCTCTAAAACTTGCATTGAACCCAATTCACCAGGAAGACGAAGAAAAATGGGTTCAACACGTAAGAATCCCAGACAACAGCTCAAAATAGAAATACATGACGATAAAGATGCTGAGAAGATTGCAGAGAACTTAGAGACAAGTGAACAAGAAATAATTGCTCCTAAGAAGGGCCTTGAAGCAGCTGAGGAACCTACAGTGCATACCATCACAGAAAGCAAGGGGAGTAAAGAAAATCTTGGTGTACCCAGTGCACTCACAAGTAGCTGTCAGCTAGAAGAGAGTGGCAACCCTGTTGTCCAAGAAAGGACTTCGCCATCACCCAAAAGGAAATTTGGGTCCAGGCGCGTCAGTAAGTGCAACAGAGGCCTTGGTGGGCTGGCCGCTTCTGAAAGAAGGAATGAATTAGAAGAGGAAGATGATAAACCATACAGCTATGAGGTCCAGGACAGTCTGCCCTTAGATGACTTGATGGTAAGTTTATCATACTTTGGTCCTTTGTTTTAGAAATCATCTTTAGATGTTATGATTGGTTCAGTCTTCTATAGAAGTTATAGCATTAACTAATATTTTATGTTCTTTGCAATATACTGATAATGGAACACATTAGAGACTATTAGGTTTGCCAGGTTTTTTTGCCACATGAATAAGAGACACTTGAGCATTTAGCACTTAAGCAAACATATGACAATAGACGTTCTAAGTATACAGGTTGCTTCATTTAGACCAAAATACAGGATGCACCTGCTAATAAAGGACGATTTGCAACCCTACTATTACCCAATGTCCCACATTACCCTAATTCATCACATTTGCTTTAATAGATACTGATTAACTTATGTTTTGTTCAGGTTTGTGATCCCTCTCTCAGTTTACGACCAGATCAATTGGATTCCCAATCTGTCTCTGAGTGTAGCAACATGGAAGCCAGGTGGGACAGACATGTGTACAAGAGCTGATTGTCTATGCTTCTTTTTGCCATAGACAGACATAGCAGCATTACTACATGCCAAAAGACCATACTGAATAGATTTATACTTTTCCTGATTTTGACTTTTTGTAGCTTGAACTTATTGTATCATACCCTTGACACTCTTCAGATTTTTTATATTAAAATTATTATTATTACTAAATTAATTATATATCACACAATAATTTAAAATGTTTTGTTTTGGTTTTCGTGCTCCAGAAATGAAGCTGCAATATCTGTTCCAAAGAACAAGGATGTATCCACAAAGGAAGGCACTGGTGCTGGTCTAGTTTCTTTAGACCAAATCATAAAAGCAGGACAGCATGATATAAGCCCTGGAAGTAGACAGACGGTAGACAGACATTTAAAGAAGAGCACTAAGCAAGGTGATAAAACATTGTTTTGTAGATTAATAACTAAGGTCACATTTCTAATACTTACAGTATATCAACATAAACTCTGTTATATGATTTCAGAGACTGAAGTAGTTCAGTTTAATGTGGTCATGTTGGGAAACAGTTGTGTTGGGAAGACTTCCTTTATAAGGCGCTTCCATGAAGGACAGTTCAGTCCAGATTATTGCTCTACCATTGGTGAGTGTTCCTACCAAGAAGAGGCATTCTTGTTAACTAAAGAAATTGCTCATAAAGCATTTGTATAGTGTTGCCATTTGGCAACATATATTTTTACTTTCTTTTCTCACTATTCATAAAAAAACTTCTACATATTGAATGCTTGGATTTAAAATGGCAGTGTCTTGCCATATGGCAATTCTGTACCACAATGGAATTGTAGTAATGTTCAGTGGAAATTTTTATAGAGAGCGGCATCAATTATGTCAATTAAGTTATTCATTTATTTGCAGTTGTTTAGAATTAAATAATTCTACTTGTGCTTAAGCAACACAAGTATGATTTGTTTCACCTGTACAGAAGAAATGAACGAAAAGGCAAGAAAGAGACTACAGCATTGGCTCTAACGGTACAGATGAGCTAGGCTTTTAAGAACAATATTAAAGGATGAATGATAATTCCAGCAAAGTACTAAGTACTTTGTTCTAAATTAAAAAATTTATCAATATATAAAAGAAACATTAATTTAATTAGAGTAGAAATGTACAATTTTGAAGAAATATTACGGGTTCAATACAAGTTAAGTCGACAGCATTTGAGGCATAATGTTGATTACCACAAAAAAATTATTTTGACTCGTCCCTCTTCTTAAAAAAAAGTACAAATTGAGGTTACAGTGAGGCACTTACAATGGAATTGGGGGCCAACTTTTGGAGGGTTTAAAGGCAGAAATGTGAAGCTTATAATTTTATAAAAGCACTAGCATTGCTTCTGTTAAAACTTGTGTATTATTTGAGCTGTAAATTTGTTTAAATCATCATTTATACAGTCGTTCTAGGATTTTATGGTTGATATTACATAATTGTATATTGACTATAATTTTATTCAAAAGGCTAGCTAGTGATTTATCGCAATAAAATTATGTTAACACATATTGTTTTTGTCTTGTGGCTATTCTTTTGAAACCGTAACTATTTTAGCATTTAAAAGCTATTCACTTCAATTGTAAGTGTCTCATTGTAACCCAGATTGTTGCTTTTTTTTAAAGAATAGGTGGGACGAGTCGAAATAAATTGTGGTAATCATTATTATGCAGAAATGCCGTTGATTTAGCTTAACATGTATTAAACCCGTAATATCCTTTTAAATAAAAAAAATACAAATAAATAAAATAGTTTTTTACCACTTTTCCATTATGGTACAGTGCAACATTTCACTGAAATTTTACCCCATTTTGTCTTATTTTATTTCAGCTATTTATAGCCCATGGGTAAAAGTATTAGGGAGAAAACCTAATATAGAGGATTAATATCACATGTGTTTCCCTCAGGTCTTGACACGTGTGCACAGACTGTTGAGCTGCATGACAGAATTGTTAAACTGCACATATGGGACACAGCAGGTCAAGAGAGGTAAGATATCATAAAAAAACAATACAAGGTGAAAAACGAGGTTTGTTGGTGTGTATATTAACCCAAAAAATCTTTTGAAGGTTTCACAGCATCACAACACAAGTGTTCCACAAGGCAGATGGGCTTCTGCTCATGTACGAAATCACATCTTCTAAGAGCTTTATTTCTGTACGAGACTGGATCACCAAAGTTCAGGTATTAATTTCTTCATTTCTCATGACATTTATATGAAACCCTTTATGCTATTTGGTTGCAAAAGCATATTTACACAATTAAAAACATAATATTGCATTCTTTCTCTAAGATGTCAGTGACTCAAAATAATCTTTTATACCTACTAATAAAATAATGTACTCATCTGTTATCTTGATTCACTTTGGACAACTGTATTGCATTACTTTTGAATGATGACATCACATAGGAAAGGGCTGCTGATGATGTCATCATGATGTTGCTCGGGAACAAGAATGACTGTGTTGAGCGTGAAGTCCAGATTCAGGAAGGGGAGGACCTAGCCAGTGTAAGATTGCATTCTGGCCCCATTCTCTACAAACAAATAAAGTCTCTGGACTAGATTTACCATTCTATTGCGTGAATATTATTGTGTAATTGATTCACTAACCTCAAAAAAATATAAATATTTATAAATAAATAAAAATTGTTGTATTTGTCCCTTTATTAGGAGTATAAGATGCATTTCATGGAGTGCAGTGCTTCAACTGGGGATAATGTGTCAGAATCCATGAGGACTCTAGCTCAGTAAGACTCAAAGCAAACAAAACCCATCACAGATGTATACTGTTTTTATTTGCCAAAAATGTGTTTCTCTGTCATGCATAATGACTCACTTGTCATTACTACTAGGTTGTTAGTGCAGCGGAAAAGACACAAGGAGGAACACACAACATTGGAAACAGGGCAACCACAGAAGAAGTCTGGTTGCTGTTGAACATTCACATACAGACACACACTTTTGCTTAGCTTTCTAAATGAGGACATACCATAGACATCTGTTGTTTTTATATTAAGCCAATTATATTTACTATACCAATCCTAACCCCAACTGTTTGTGTTTATAGTTTATAAATGTATATAAATGGTTTTAACAAATTAGGAGGTCCCCAAAAGAGGTTTTTTGGGGACAAATTTCCTATTCAAACTATAGCTAAGTACTTACATACTTACACACACATACATACATGCATACACAAACACTTCGCACACACACAAAAGCACAAACTAAAGCCTATATATGCCTATACAATGTTTATGTTTATGGATACTATGTTTATATGTCTATATATTGTCTAATGTCTGTATTTTATATTTTATATTCACGTTTTATTTGTATTCTATTTTTTACTATTATCTCTGTCTTGTTGTATGGTTTGTGCACTGGAAGCTTCTGTCACCAAGACAAATTCCTTGTGTGTGCAAGCATACTTTGCAATAAATCTCACTCTCATTCATTCTCATATGTACAAAGCACAATATTGCTTTCACTCTTTAAAATATCACACATTATAATGTAACTATATTTTTATTGTAAGACTAAATCATAAAGGTGTAACTAGTCAATCTTCAAAACAAAACAATATATAACTTACTACTTAACCCACGTTTGACCTGTTAACTGTCAAACCCCTTTTTGAGCATTTTGAGAAATTCTCAAATTGAATGGTAATAACTCACAAATGCTTGGGAGTACATGCCTAAATATGTCTTTTTAAATAAGACACTTGGACATTTATTGTGGAAGTGAAATTAGTAAACAAAAAAAAAATAATAATAATTAAAAAAAGATATAGCAGTTTAAGTTTATTTCAATAATACACTGCACTACATTTTTGTTTACTTTTTAGAAAAATATATTTAAAAAATATGATTCACCTTTGAAAATGCAAGAAAATCAAAGCTATATGGCTAACATAGTTGTGTGCAAAATTTTGAGTTTATAAGTTTTAATATGAGCTGTCTTTAACTATTTGTTTGGAAGCAGTACCACAGAACTCCATTGATGGAGTGATCTGAGTAAACAAACATATAAAGTACATATAGTATTGTTTTGTTTTTTTACAGTATATGATATAAACAAAACTAATTTCAGAAATACCACTCAAAACACATATGAATGACATTTGTAATTTTTTTTTGGCAAAACATTACATTACATTATATTGATGTTTAATTTGAAACATTACCCATAGTCTATTAAAAACAAATGCCTTTTACCATGAGCATATGAATACAATAAAAAACAACAATAAACCAAAACACAAACTGTTTATATACCTACATAACAATATACAACTATTTACTTTTCAGAGCTAAAAACTAAAAATTATTCTCATCATGCCAGTGACCGAAGCAGTCTCGCCTAATAAAGGTCCACAAAAACGTAAGATTTTTTGATGCATAATCATTTCACAAATTAATAAACTTCTGTTGCTATATAATATACACTCACCTAAAGGATTATTAGGAACACCATACTAATACTGTGTTTGACCCCCTTTCGCCTTCAGAACTGCCTTAACTCTACGTGGCATTGATTCAACAAGGTGCTGAAAGCATTCTTTAGAAATGTTGGCCCATATTGATAGGTTAGCATCTTGCAGTTGATGGAGATTTGTGGGATGCACATCCAGGGCACGAAGCTCCCGTTCCACCACATCACAAAGATGGTCTATTGGATTGAGATCTGGTGACTGTGGGGGCCATTTTAGTACAGTGAACTCATTGTCATGTTCAAGAAACCAATTTGAAATGATTCGAGCTTTGTGACATGGTGCATTATCCTGCTGGAAGTAGCCATCAGAGGATGGGTACATGGTGGCCATAAAGGGATGGACATGGTCAGAAACAATGCTCAGGTAGGCCGTGGCATTTAAACGATGCCCAATTGGCACTAAGGGGCCTAAAGTGTGCCAAGAAAACATCCCCCAATCCATTACACCACCACCACCAGCCTGCACAGTGGTAACAAGGCATGATGGATCCATGTTCTCATTCTGTTTACGCCAAATTCTGACTCTACCATCTGAATGTCTCAACAGAAATCGAGACTCATCAGACCAGGCAACATTTTTAAATGGCAAATTGTAGCCTCTTTTTCCTATTTGTAGTGGAGATGAGTGGTACCCGGTGGGGTCTTCTGCTGTTGTAGCCCATCCGCCTCAAGTTTGTGCGTGTTGTGGCTTCACAAATGCTTTGCTGCATACCTCGGTTGTAACGAGTGGTTATTTCAGTCAAAGTTGCTCTTCTATCAGCTTGAATCAGTCGGCCCATTCTCCTCTGACCTCTAGCATCAACAAGGCATTTTCGCCCATAGGACTGCCGCATACTGGATGTTTTTCCCTTTTCACACCATTCTTTGTAAACCCTAGAAATGGTTGTGCGTGAAAATCCCAGGAACTGAGCAGATTGTGAAATACTCAGACCGGCCCATCTGGCACCAACAACCATGCCACGCTCAAAATTGCTTAAATCACCTTTCTTTCCCATTCTGACATTCAGTTTGGAGTTCAGGAGATTGTCTTGACCAGGACCACACCCCTAAATGCATTGAAGCAATTGCCATGTGATTGGTTGATTAGATAATTGCATTAATGAGAAATTGAACAGGTGTTCCTAATAATCCTTTAGGTGAGTGTATATCACAAAACAGTTGCCAAATATGGAAACTTTGAGACTCAGATCTTTCCAATGATATATAGTTTATCAAGATTAGAATAGGATTTGATGGTAAAATAGTGCACCAGTGGGCCAGTGACAGTTAACTTAATTCTAACACAAATGTATACAAGTCTACATTGCACAATAAATGTTACAGATCTATTCTTCAGAACTACTATTTGTTTGCTCTTTGTGCAGAGAACATGACATATCTTCAAAATGATGTAAATGAAATATCATAGATAAACTTTAAAGTAAACATACACACACTCATGAGTCATAAAATACACACCTTAATGCTTTGAATCACAGATAAACAGAATGACTATAAGTAGACTGAGGAAGAGAGCAGAAACGATAAAGAACGTCTGAGCAGCCCATTGACTGTGTGACACCCCTGTTATTGCTCTGGAATGTTCAGAAGGTATCAGATTTGTCAGGTTCAACATGTAGCCATATGTCCAGCCAACAGCTGTGTCTGCAACCTGTAATCATTGTAAGATAATATATCTTGTAATTAATAGTGTCATAGTGATAATAGGAGATATGAAATTAGTCATAATGTGACTGTGGTCATATCATATTTGCTATATTTATAAGTATTTTCAAAGCAGCGTGAGGATTAATTGTTTGGGAAAAAACACTATCTTTATATTAATTAATATTTTTTAAAGAGTTGCCAAATTTACCTGAATTCACCCTATAATTTACATTGATGAGACCATGTTACCTGTTTCTCAAAAGAGATTTGATCCCAGGTGTCATTGAACTTGAATCCTTTCAGGAGAATAGTCATGATATAATGAGCAGAAGCACAGTAATCTCTCAGATGTTTTGCCTTAATGCTTGGATTTTGGGCAACAAGCTGCAGAGAGAAATAACCATTATAACCATAGTTTTAAAGATCAGCATTACAAATTAAAATACCAATACCAAATAGCATTATTAAATATGGATTAAAATGTACAACCCAGTAATTAATATACTAATATCATGATTGACTTGATCACTTTTCTTCTTACCTGGTGTTGTTTGTTAGCTTTTTACAAAAATAAATAAATAAATAGATCGATGATAACATCTGAATTTGTATCTGAATTTCAAGTGTGCAAGTGGACTCACAGTGTTCCAGGATTTGTTGCAGTGAGTGTCAATGGTATAAAGAACCTGGTTTAGTGGAGCTTTTGGGGCAAGACCAAGGAAGTCAAAGGTGTAGAAGTATGCAGAGAAAGCCTGAGATGGGTACAAAAACATACAGGAATTTGTAACCTTGTAAATTTCTAATTAAAATCTTAATAATGTGTACTGTACAGTGAGCTGGTCATTATCGCAAAATTTGGTTGATCGGGTCTTGTATCGCCGTAGAGGGGTTATTTTCTGATAATGGCTGACTGACTACATTATCCCACTTCATACCAAATAAATGAATAATTGGACAATAAATATGGATTTCAGCTTAAAGTATATTATGTGAGAAAAAAAGAGACTGCAAAGCAATATGGAGCAAGTTGCAGTATGGTGGACATGCAGAAGGCTATGATCGACCAATCAGAATCAAGTATTCCAGAGAGACGTGGATTAATTCCATTAATTACTTTCTAGATAATATCAATACCATAATATTAAATATGACAGTGAATCTTTGTAACACATTTCTATTTTGCAAAACACAGCAATTCCTGTTGCTTTTTTTATTAATCCTCAAGTTCTTGTAAATCACAATAATAGAACAAAAAGTGTTCTCTATATGTTGCACAAACTGTATATCTTTCAACGCTACTTGTTTTTTGTTGTTGTTTTTTTCCATTTAAAATCTTACATTAAAACTACTGATAAAATTTAATAAATGTATTTTACCAGTAACTATTCAAGCCAATTTGATAAAGAAAGCAACACTCACAAAGAATTCACCATTTACAGGAGGCTGATAGACCCCATCAATGCCACAGTCTGGAGAAAATGGGCAGTCAGTTAGGTTAACAATGTTCTCCATTAGAGAAAGACAGAGAGACGAATTACTGGTCCCTAAGAAGGTGATCTTAGCTGTAGGGTTAAAATTGTTTGGTGTGACCACACAAGGAGAGTTGTAAAGTTCAGCCCAAGTAAGAGTTAAGTTATATCCTTGGTGATAGCATGGGTGATTGACAACAGATGATGCTCCAGCAGTCTAGATGAAGAAAAGACATGATACCAGACATTCAATGTGAATATGCATGATAAACTGTAAATATTATTTCTGCAACAATATCATGTGCTGATTAAAACTAATATCATATTTGAATGCTGTATAAGATTACATATGGCTTACACACTGTACAACAAATGTTTTTGGGTACTTCTAGGCTGCAGCTCATTATGATATAACTATTACTAAACTAAACTACATAACATAGTTGCTCAATAAAGCCATTTATCATATGAATATAAAGTTTTCTTTATTGATTTAATGTGCATATAATGTGTATATTGGTATAACCAAAACCAACCTTGTGAAGCCAAGCCTGAAGCTTCTTCAATGCTTGGTCTTTGCCATAGCACTGGTAGCTGTGAGTGTACACCTCATACTTGTAGCCATAGAGCTTGAGATTAAAAGATGATTCTGGGACTCTCACAGGGTATTCAAGGGCGAATGAAATCTGTGTTGATGCACCACCCAGATCTAGAGCTCCAAGGATCCGTCCTGCTTTAGGGTGGACCCACTTTCCCTCAAAAGTGTGCTGCAAGGAAATCCATTAAGAGTTGCTGTTGATTGATTGACCTAAATGGGTTACCTTAAAAAAAAAGCTTGAAGAAAGCATTACAGGTTCCATTGTTTCCATTCTTCATTGGCCTTTAACTTTCTGTTTAAATTTGGGAAACATTAAAGGTGCTGTGTGCAAGTTTTTTAATATCTCACAAAAATGCCTGGCATATCACTGTAATTTGTGCACTGAGAATTTACCAGAATTTAGCAACAGTATGTTGAAAGTTCTGCAGCTGATATCGCTCTGTACTTTCTGAAATTCAAACCACTGCCCTCAGTGGCCTATGCTGGAAGTGTTGCCAAAAGTATGGACACGTGTAAGCTCCAGTGTCTGGGTGAAATGTCCACAGGGTGGCTCCAAAAGCGAGTTGTAATGATGTAATAGTCAATATGTTTTTAACCATACATCCAAACTCAAACCCCAACCCTAAGCCAAACAATCAGTGGAGAAAAAATGTAATCTTAGCGGAAATTCACCTCCAAATGGTGCGCATCATTGTTTATGTGAACGTAATCACTTCCTGATTTGCAGTGGACATGATACTGTGTCACTGAGGCCAGTAGCACCACATGAAAAGGTAAAAACATTTGAATTGATGCAACTCAATTCTGCTAAGTAACTCAGCATAATGGGGTTGATGTCAGGGTACTGTAACATTCGGTCATGTTAAAATTATGTCTGGAGTGGTTTATAAGATGGGGGCAGTGTAATTCGGTGGCCAGCGGAATTATTCAAAATGTTTAGAATTGCATACAACACCTTTAATAGGCAATCAATCATATTTTCATCAATATTCAATAATCAATAAAGCCTTGTAGTCACCTTGATAAAGCTCTCGAAGAGGTAGTTTATGGTGATCCAGGCATAGGCCCCCTCCTCCATGCCAGTGAGTATTCTGGCCCCTCGGAAATCAAAAGGATAACTTTGGATTGTTTTGGTGACCTCTGCGAGGATAATGTCTGCTTGACTCTGGTTCTCTAAGCTGTATAACCAATGATAATTGTTTTTAAAAAATTACCATTTCATGGTGTTGCAGACAAAGCACTACATAGATCATCAATAAAATCAATATAATCCAGCACAAATGGAATCAGTACTGTAAATATAGCCAAATATTTGACAAATCAGAGGTTGAGTACATTTACCTAAGAAGTCGCATGCCTGCAGTGGCACCTAGATACACAGGTGTGGCCCTTTGCTGTCCTGATGGTATTGCTGCCTTGGCAACATCCAAGCATTTCTTAAGACTTTCTCCTGCACCTGGAGGGTTTTCGACATAGCTGGATATGCCATCACCTAATTAAAAATACATGTAAAATATCAATTGTATACATGATTAGAAAATGTCAAATGTCATTAGAGAAAATAATAAATAAAATACAAATAAAATAATAATAATAATTCTATAGCCCCCAATGAAAAGAGATCTGTTAAATTTTACAGTACATTACTCACCATCTACATCACAGCTCAGACTCTGAGAGACTATTCCAGTGCTATTCTCTTTGCTACCGAGCCACTGGTACAGGAAGAGGGCCGAGTGAGTGGAGCCGGCATCAAACACAATCCCATACTGAGGAAGACAAACAAAGACTTTCGTTTGAAATAAAAAAAAAAAAAAAACTTGACTTATGGGGTGTGACTGCTATCCTAGCACTAAACACACACACACAAACACACACACACACACACACACACACACACACACACATACACACACATACACACACCATTGGGCAAATATTCCTGAGACACTATCACATTCACATGTTGAATTGTACAATTGTTTTGTGTTTAGAACAAAAGCTTTCGTATATAGAAATACATTCCTTAGGCCATTCCTACCATTTAGTTATGGCATTTATCATGTTACATTTCTAAATTTGACACATTTTTATCTAGTTATAAAAATAAAAACATTTTTATCAGGTTACAATTGGGTTCTGTACGTTAAATTTACTTAAAGCATTAGGTATCATGATCTAAAAATTAATTTAAAAAATTATCATTATTATTATAAACATATATGATATTATTATAAATATACTACTATTCACTCTTTTTTATGTCAGTTCATAATGCCTTAATGAAATATTCTGATTCAATACAAGTTAAGCTCAATCGACAGCATTTGTGGCATAATATTGATTACCACAAAAATTTATGTTGATTAATCCCTCATTTTCTCAAAAAAATAAATAATAATAATTAAAAAAATTTTAAGGTGAGGATGGAATGAAAGTTCAATGGAAGTGAATGGGAGACAATTTTTGAATGTTAAAATACTCACTTTTTAAAAGTATAGCCACAAGACATAAACAGATTAACCAGATTTTAGTGTGATAAAATCACTTACTAACCTTTTCTGTGTAAAGTTATAGCCAATTTTAGAACTTTGTTGCCATGAGGATGTAATGTCAACCAATGCTTGAAGTGGACGGGTTCTCACATTACGCAGTACCTGCACTTCTCTACTTTAGTGTACAGAGTACAGGCAGTTTTACTTGCATACCATAATTTCTTAGAGTCTCCCAGTACGATGATGTATTTATTTAATTTATGTCAGTGATTCGATGAGGCTCGCCAATTAAAGGTCTGCATTCCCACAGAACTTCTGCAGATTTCTTGCGCCACCAGAGTTCTGTGTTGTGTGCGGGTCGGGAGCGGGCGGTCAGAGAATAGCCTAAAAATCTGATGTGGATATCTATTTTTATATTATTATGAATGCAATATATATATATATATATATATATATATATATATATATATATATATATATATATATATGGAAAAAACAGTCCCGTGCAGAGCTCTACTGCCACTTTTTATCTGACCCTCCGAGTGATTTTGATAAAATAGTAGTTCCCTTACAACTCAGTACACTTGACGTTGCGTAGCTATTCATTTGGGGAGTGCCTTCACACACGACCTAGTTGAAACCTCTCTACAATAATGGCAATATTCTAATATTGGCTATTATGTTTAAGCACCTCCTGTTTTGGCTTGAAACTGTTCACTATAAAAACAGGTGTACAGACACCATTTCCTCCGAATTTCTTGTTTCAAGACAGCGATCATCTCTTGTCTAGAAGCCCTCTACCTTCTCCATCGATATACACGAGTCAACAGGTAGAATCTTCAAGAGAACACTTACCACTACCCTGCAATGTTCCAGCGAACATCACACCGCTGGTGAACGTGCCTCAGCATCCATATTCCCCACAGCGCTTTGGCAGGTTTTGTGTATCCTTACAAAGCAATTGTATATTGTGTATTGTATACTGTGTGATATAAATATATATTAATGTATATATTTATATATCTAAAAGAGTCACTTACATGTTCGCATCTTTTTAAAGATGTCGTTCCGTAGGTGTTCCTTGTAAGAGAGGCACATCCCGCTGTCAGATCAGCATGGGAGGTGCGTTTACTGTCTGGTCCGCGACTATGCAGAGTCAGATGCTCACACATGCTCAATAAAGAGCCCCTTTTTCCTCTTCAAAGAACACACATTATGCGTAACCACTTCCCTATAGTGAGCATTGCATCACATCATACAGTGAGCAAACCAAATTGCCCCATTACAGAGATGCATGGTGAGACTTAATGGGTATTTCAGAATGTGTGCAAAAACGATCGGACATGGTTATATGATCCAATTTTGCACACCGACCACCCCGTTTCATTGGCGTTCTGTCGTCCACAGTTTCGTCCGAAGACACGCCAGTGTTACAAGCACACAAATACACAGTCTCATCGTGAAAAACGCGATAGAGATTGTGCCAAATTGTCAAGCACAAAAAGGGTTTTACAACCGTTATTTTCTTGTTCCAAAGAAAAACGCCGGGCTTTGGCCAAATCCAAGTGATGCGCTCCTTGTGCTCAGTCAGAAATTTTGAGGAAATGGTGTCTGTGCACCTGTTTTTATATTGGACAGTTTCACGCCAAAATAGGTTGGGCAATAGCCAAAGCAATATTAGAATATTGGAGTTATTGTAGAGAGGTTTCAACAAGGTCTTGTATGAAGGCACTCCCCATATGCATATCTATGCAATGTCTCATTCCCTTCGTCTCGGGGAACCGAGGTTACGTACATAACCAAGACGTAAACATCCGAGTGCTCTCTACTCTAAACTCAGCAGTGAATTTAACAACACTCTCAACACATGCAACAGCATCAGTGGTCATCAAGTGTTCCATGGTCCAGTTCCGGACCAGAGCAGGCATGTTTAAACTCGTCTGTGCATAATTCAGTTACACTACTCTCCAAATTTTAGGAGAGCACATTTTATCACATCTTATTCATCTTGTCCAATTATGCAGATTAATTTGCAGTCAAAATAAATTAATAATAATTTAATAAATAATTTACCTGCGCTTTTTTCTTCCACTTACTTCTTTCAGTTTCTGTTCCTTGTCAGTTGAATATAATTTAATATAAATCCTTAAGATTGACCAGTATGACTTTCTAAAAATGTAACATGTCCTAGTAATAATTAAACACAAAATTATTTGATTTTCAAACAAGTCAACATTTGCTGTATTGTAGAAGTTGTCGCCAACCTATTTGTATTATGATGACATCTGATAAAGCAAACAGACTCTGTAAGTGCCAGCATGTATGAAAGTTAACTTAGCATGACATTGTCTGGTGAATTCTTCCTGGTGGGGCTGAATAAAAATATCCCACAGATACCAAAATAGATAAATTACTCCTCATAGTACTACATGAAACATCAACTGACAGTTGAATGTCTTTGCACCTGTGTTGAGTATGGCTGATCCAAAGTGTGATGATTAGCAAGAGAGAGAATCAGAGCGATGAATGTTGTACAAGCAACAGCAGCAAATGCAGCGCCCAGCAATACAGGCTTCATCTGAATTCCCATGACTTCTGTCCAAAAATAAAACCAAACAGAAGCACAATAGATTCTACAAAGTTGGGACACACATGCCAAAGAGCTGAGTTCATTTCATGATATAGTCAAATAGTGAAATCCTGGTTCAGACTTTTTTTTATTGCTTTGTTTACACTTTATAAGCCCATTTAAGTCTTCAAGGAAACGAAAAAGAGATTTAATGATTTACCCAGAGCTTCCAATGGTCAATGCTATAAAACAAAATGCTATTTTAATGCTGATTGGAAGATGGAGACATAGCATAACAGATCAAGAAAAAGCAAGCGTCTTACCCTGTTCTGTAGAAATCTTTTTATTATTAAACTTTGGCTCCTAGATGCCAGATAATGAAGAGAGGTGAAACTGCAGAATGTAGATGAATCCACACATTTCCTCCAGTCAAGGCTTCTGGGAACTTAAGTTATACTCCCACTTCTCCAGTCTATATTGAGCCCATTACACACACCTAACATCATATAGAGACACACATTCACACTCACTCACTTTTCCTCATTCACACACATAGATAGGTTCTGGGTACTGATAAACTGATAAACATCCTTATCTTAATACAACCGAAACCATAAACTAACCTTAATGACTAATAATGATTTTAAGTCAATAACTAATCTCTCTGTGACTGAAGTCCTTGGCGTAACAGTGTAGTTAGTGCTTATCACAAATTTACACATTCATTTCAGTGAAACTTCTCTTTTCTACCTTTTGTTTCTACCATTAAAAATTGAATGAACCTATTGGATGAAACCTCCATTACAATGTTCTGAAATCTAAAAACAGTATTTAAAAAAAGTATTTATTTCAAATATAAGGAAAGTTTAGCTTGAGTGAACACCATTAAGTGAAGTCACCAATTTAACAATTACATTGCGATAATGACATAACTTCTTACAAAATCAACTAAATACCTCTATCGAAAACAAGTAAAATCAGCCTCTAACGTGTTATTTTGTGAACTGCCAAACCAAACATTTTATATTGTTGTGACTAAATGTTAAAAAAATCTAGACAATTGTTTTACAACTATTACTCAACTTAATTTTTTATTTTTTTTGTTTAAGACTGAGAATGTCATTAATTTTTGTCACCATCTCAAACTTTTATAATGTATTTTCTTTAACTCATTCATATGAATGCTTGAATTCCTTAATCTTTATCATATTTGAGGGATATTACAGTCCAGACAAACCTTAAGAACAATGTTTACCTTAATCTCATATACTTCAAATGACATGAAAAACTCTTATTCTTGAATGTGAATGAGACTGGATGACTTTACTTGCATACACTCACTCTTTCTGAATATTACTATGGCAAAGTCCTGTTAGATTTGAAAAACTTCTCTCATGTGTCCCTATAGCTCAATCACCTCAGCATCCTGATTGAGGTCTTACAAGGGATTTGCAGCTAACTGTGCACTTGCACACAAAGAAAAATGTAATTGCTCATGGTTACACTCAATTATAAATTAGCAAGAAAAAAAGCCATGGTTCAGTCAGGACGTATCATAAATCACCACCTAATTTTTGTATGAATACCTTCTGCCTACTACTGTCCTAGCTGTTCCCAATCACACCTGTTGCTCACACTCTTTTCTCAAACAAACAAATACACACAAGCCTGTAGGCAATAGTGATAAGTAATAGCAGGAATCGGTAAGTTCCAAGGTGTTTGATAATCCTGTGGAGACCATGACATTGTCTTAATGTAATGCTCAGTTCTCTCTGAGAAGCAAAAAAAAGTGATAAGAAAGCCAGGCATATATGAGTCTGGGAATGGCTAACAACTACTGAGAATTACTGAGAATGGATAAAAACTCAGTAATTGCCTAATTAATCACCATACATTGTATTTAAGTGACTTATATAAATACTAGGGCTGTCGATTTAACGCGTTAATTCAGTGCGATTAATTTTACCAAAAATAATGCCTTAAAAAAATTTACACAATTAATTGCATGCCCATGGACCATAATAAGGAAGATTCCTGAGAAATGCAAACTTGCAGTACCACCTGTTTACTCCAGAGGGCAGTAAGTGAAATTTCAGCTGTATGAGCAACACACAGTTTATACAGTGAAGAAAACACTTCAGCAGACACACAACACAAACATGCGTTACGTTCTTGCGTTCAAAACACTCGGAGCGCAAATGCGATCTAAGGGATCTCAAGATGTGTTTAAATATTGAGTATTAAACAATATTTAACTTCACACAGTGACCTAAACATTTGAAGTTTATGACGCAACACACTCAACACCCTGTCTGATGCAGGTGTAAATTGATGGGCCCTTAAACAAGCCCTCATAATAAATTTCCAATTGATTGACAAATTCACTTGTGAAATGGATTGCTGTGAACTGTATGCCAATGATTGACTTATGATCAAAAATATGGTAATAAACAATACATTGTATTCTAAAGCCGCTTTTTGTATGGCCTTATCAATGATTAACTCTTCTGCTACAGGAATGTAAAGCATTTTAGTTATCTGAATATTGATATATATGTATACATGTATATATATAAATATATGTGTCTGTATATATATATATATATATATATATATATATATATATATATATATATATATATATATATATTTAAAGATAACTATGTATAATTATATATTGATATAAATATGTATAATCATTAAATACACAGTTATTTTTATATGAAGCTTTCTCAGCAAATATTTGTATATGCGATTAAACGTGATTAATTAATCGGGACACCATGTAATTAATTTGATTAAAAATTTTAATCGATTGACAGCCCTAATAAATATTAAGCACTGACATTAATGCCAGCAAAAATGAAAAGAGTAAGACTTTTCTGTTTTTGGCCCTCTAGAATTCATATAATTGTTGAACTGTAAAAATTGCAATTAGGAATTGAAGGCTCCACACTCCAGAGTTCTCTGTTTTTTGAGAAATAAAAAATTAGATTGAGCAATATGGGTGTATGTGTATTTATATAGCGCTTTTCACAATAAAAATTGCTACAAAGCAGAGTAAACTGAAGGCAAGAGTGGCAAGGAAATGCTCCATAATGATTGGATAGGCTGGAAAAAAAAATATTGGAAAATGATGCTGAGGGATGCTTTTGCCGTTTATAAGCGATCAGTATTTGACGCCTTGGCAGAAAGAACAGGATGAAAAAAAAACATAAACATTTGTTTAGCTGGGTCAGTACCTCATCAAATATTCAACCCGTAGCTAGAAGATAACTTGTCTATTTATATGTAGCCGGTGGGATGTGAATAAATCACACAGATTGCAAAAACATCTTTTGGAGTTTTATTCTGATGGGAGGCTAATTATAAATGAAAATACAAACAGGGCATTAGCCTACCCATTTGCTTTAGCATCACCTTAATACATGCCTATTTAATTCACAGCATTTTATGCATTTAAGTACTTCCTTAAATTGGGGCGGCACAATGGCTCAGTGGTTAGCACTGTCACTCACAGCAAGAAAGTCCCAGGTTTGGGTCCTGGCTCAACTGGGCATTTCTGTGTGAAGTTAGCATGTTCTCCAGTGTTTGTGTGGGCTTCCTCCAGGTGATCCAGTTTCACCCACAAAAAACATGTGAATTGGAGACTAAATTACCCCATAGGTGTGAGTGAGTGTCCCCCAGCCACTGGGGGTTGCATCAGGAAGGGCATCCAGCATAAAACCTGTGCCAAGTTAAATATGTGGATCACGGATGGTCTGCTGTGGCAATACCTAATGGGAGCAGCTGAAAGACGAAGTACTTGCTTAAATCACACATGCTTACACACACAGTATTTTACTTACTTTTAACCAGACTTTAAGCACACATATAACAGATTCAACAATACAACTCATATTTTCATGTATTACACTTATTCACTAAACTGGAAAACACTCTGGGCTATAAATAATTAAAGTGAGACATGATTAATACTAAATTTACATACCCAGTCCTCACATGTGCACCAAAACTTGGTTAAACTCCACACATGCAATACATATGAATCCTTCAAACATGATCCATAACAAATACTCAATTTTAACAACTCTTGTGAACACATACGTATATAATGTAATTTATAAGAATTTTGTGTAAAACTGTATATTCATCCAAAGAACAATCAACCGATAAACAAAATTGTGAGCTCTCTAGCACAATGTATGCTCTCACGTTTCTAACACTAGAGAGTGCCGAAAAGCAGGTGTCGCAAAACTCTGGTTCTTAAAGGGGCCACATCTATTTTATGATGAGTTAAATTACATTAAATGTCTCCACTTGGCTACATATAGCCTATATTTAAATTGGTATATTATATCATTACAAATTTTCTATTTCTTATGTTTTTCTGAAATATTTGCAAATACAGTTAAGTTCATACACATTTCCATTTGTTAAATTAAAATGTTTTTAGCTGATGATATATTCTATATATAGATGGTGAAAATCTAAAGCAGACTTTCTCAGTCCATCTTTATCTAACCTCATCATACCTTATCAAACACATCTGATTCAACTCATCACTTCATTAGTAGTTTGCCTGTACTTGGTTCTAGGAGTGTAAGATTATTGTGAGACATCTAAAATGTGCAAATATGCAGGCCGAATGGAGAAACACTGATCAAATTGTTTATAGATGGAGAGGCAGACAGACAGATAGACAAAAATACACATTGAATTAAGATAACCAGAAATGGAGTTACATGACACTATGCAAGGGTTGGTCGCTTAGAGGCAATCTCTGCTTAAACTTCGGTACAATTATACTTTTAAGCAACATTAACCGGTGAGAACTGTTATAGTTTTGATTGTTAAACTGTGCTTGGAGGGCAGGATGTCGCAAAATTTAAATCATTGGCCTGTGCATGGGGACATTAAAAAGCACTTACATACTCACATGTCAGATGCCTTAAGGATCAAGTCCAGTCGATAGTGACAGCGAGCTTCATGACATAGGTCGGGATCTCAAACATTTATGCAGTACTAATGAAAATCGCAACCGACATAGAGGGCCTCGAAGAAATACGTCGAGTGTCCACATCTATGGAGAATGAATCTTTCCATCCTTATCACAAGAATGGATGATGCTGAATAACGGGTCGAGTTTCTAGAGTGCTACAGGTTATCCCAAATGCTACCAAGGCTGTTGTGGAAAGGGTGTGGGAAAAAGAAAAGGATATGGAAAATCTGAGCAGACGTAATAATGTTTGTTTTGTTGGAATCCCCAAGGGAAAGGAAGGTCAAGGTATGGTGAAGTTTTTGTAGGGGCTCCAAATTTAATCGACACAGCGGACCACTAGCTCGAAAAAGCACGTCCAGAGTTTTTAGTCAGCTTTCCAGGGAGGGCGACAGACACTGATCTATCCTGGCAAGACTTTTGTGGTCAGCTGACAGGGAATTTGTTCTACATGCAGCAAGGAATAAAAGCAAGTTGTGCTGGGAGGACTACAACATCATGGTTTTTCCGGACTTTGCTAGAGCTACACAAGCGAAGCGGGATGATTTCAGTGTGTAAAAAAAATTCCTGCACCGACAGAAGGTAAGCTTTGCATTGCTTTATACTGCTAAGCTGAGAATTGATGCCAAAGATGGACGCAAGTCTTTAACATGCCCACGACAAGCTATGGCCTTCATTAAATCAATGGTGTGAGTGAGTAATATTTCCTATACTCGATCAACAATACAGACTACACATCGTGCAATTTACTGATGCAGCCTGAGAGGGTTTGTTGTTCTATTGTCTGCCCACTGGCTCCAGTCTGACTTTTTTCCCCTTTGTTGACTTGCTGTTGAGCTCATTCGTTCACTTTGTGGGTTCGATGTTATTGTTTACTGAGGCCTATAAAATGTTTTATTTTATTGAACACATTTATGTCCAATTGAATGGCAAGGTTTATGTTAAGGATAAACAATAACAATAATAAAGTATATATATATACAATGTATGTATATGTAAAAATCACTGGACTTGAGCAATCTGGTAGCAATAGTGTCTGAGCATGCATGGACTGTCAGATTTCCAAGTTTTGGACACCAGTGTGCGAGGTTGAAGCACATATTTTTTCTGTTCTGTGAGTTATTAAGGATTTTATGCTTACATCAATGTTGGATAGTGGTTTATATAATTTAACCTTGGGAACAATTTTTTTCTGCATGTCAGTATGTTACACTTTAACATAGGTAAAAGGTTTCTCTCCACGTGGAATGTTAATGAGCTGTGGCACCCTATAAAAGGTGGAAGGTGGTATCTTTACTTGAGCATAAAACTTTTATATAGTGTTCCTTCAAGAAACGCACCTTTCTTCACAGGAAGCTGAAAAACTTGGCAGGGCATGAGGTGTGCAGGTGTTTTGTAGTGCTGGATCAAGTAAGAGCAGGGGTCATCACATTGAGAAGCAAGCATTTACAATTAAAATGTCTCAAACAGATCAAAGATAATCTAGGAAGAGTCATTATTGTCTTGGCTGAAATACAGAGTCAAAATTATTTCATAACAGGTCATTATGTTTTTTCTATATAAAGAATCAATAAAGTGTTTATAAAAAGATGACCAGATATATTAATGCACTATCGGGAAAAGGTTCAGACAAACTTGACTGAGGTTGAGAGAATAAAATATAAGATAAAATATTTAATGTGTTTAAAAATTGTTGGTCTCTACATAATTCCCCTAAGATACTTCCGTTTATTTAATAGTTTTGATGACTTTACTATTATTCTTAAGTGTGGAAAATAGTAATAATTTAATAAATGATTCAAAAACAATTCCAGGTTACATCAACTTTTCTCTGTACTTTATCCTATTTTGTCCCAGTAGACCTTTTCAAGAATCTGTGTAAGAATTAAATTAATAGTTCATCCAAAAATGAAAATTCTCTCATCAGTTAATCACCCACATGCCATCCCAGATGTGTGTGACTTTCTATCTTCTGCAGAACACAAATGAAGATTTTTAGAAGAAAATCTCAGCACTGTTGGTCCATTTAATGCAAGTGAATGGTGAACAGAACTTTGAAGGCTCAAAAAGCACATAAAGGCAGCATAAATTAATCCGCATGACTCCAGTGTGCGGATTTGTGTGTGGACTTAAATCTATGTCTTCAGAAGTGACATGATAGGTTTGGGTGAGAAACTAAATATTTAAGTCCTTTTGTTATTTAAATTATCCTCCCTGCCCAGTAGGTGGTGATATGCATGAATAATACAAATCAGCAAAAACAAAAGAAGAACTCTTAGGAGAGAAGAGAGCGCTCAGGAGGGCTAGTGAAAATTGACATTTATAGTAAAAAAGAACTTAAATATTGATTTGTTTATCATATCACTTCTGAAGACATGGATTTAGTCACTGGAGTCATATACATTACTTTTATGCTGCCTATGTGTTTTTTGGAGCTTCAAAGTTCTGGCCACCATTCACTTACATTGAATGGACCAACAGAGCTGAAATAGTATTCAAAAAATCTTTGTTTGTGTTTAGTAGAAGAAAGTCATACACATATGGGATGGAATGACAGTAAATGATGAGAGCATTTTCATTGGGTGAACTATTCCATTAAGGGTCTGAAATTAAAATGACTGCACCGCAAAAAATGATTCTTAAGACAAGTACTTTTGACTTTTTCCTGTAAAATTATCAAAACATTCTTAAAACGTGATTTATTTACTTGTCAAGCAAAATGTCTTGTTTTAAGAGAAATCTAACAAAATTGTGAACTTTAGACTTAAAACCAGGGGGGGGGGAAATCTGCCAATGGGGTAAGAATAATAAAGTTTTTTTTTTCGCTTTGAATTAAGTTTATTTTTCTTAACTCATTGGCAAAAAGTTATCTTGTTTTAAGCTCTCACTAAATTCAGTTAGATTTCTCTCAAAACAAGACAAATTATTATGCCAGATATTTTTTTCCAGTAAAAATAAGAATGTTTAGATATTTTTAACTGGAAAATAAGAAAAATATTATTGTCTTGAAAATGTGTTTTTGCAGTGTTATTTATTAGTCCTGTTATAGTTAGATCTGCATGGGTTCTATTTTCTAAAATGTTCAAAATAGCAAATATATCTAAAAAAAAAAAAAAAAAAAAAAAAAAAAAAGGACCACTGTGTCTATGAGCACTTCTTACACCGATTATACTTAATAAGCCAACAATTTGTACACAAGTTATAAAGGCTGTTCATTTATCTCGGACAAGTCATAAAATTTTATTGGTGCTTCAACAAAGTATTGAGCAAAGGCTGTGAATACTTAAATACATGTGATTTTTTTTTTTGTTTTTTATTTTTAATACATTTGCAAAGATTTCAAACAAACTTCTTTCATGTTGTCATTATGGGGTATTGCTTGTAGGATTTTGAGGAAAATAATGAATTTAATAAATTTTGGAATAAGGCTTAAACATAACAAAATGTGGAAAAGGTAAAGCACTGTGAATACATTCCAGATGCACTGTATACGCCTTCCTGAAGTTATTATTTGCTTCAAATTATGTTCTGTTGTTTAATCAAACTATGTAAATGAAAGAGAATGATGAAGGTCTGAAGTAGATCATTATCGGTTTTACGAGGTAATGTAACCAGAATTAAGAAGAAATATTAAGAAGGTTTATTGCGATTATGTGCATGTCTTAAAATATTTTAGAAATATCATTTGTTATTTAAATCATCTCTGAAAGTAAATTGTATGTAGAATGAAACATAGTATGCATTTATAAACTTTAAAAGCACAGGAAGTACCACTGGAGGGCCAGAGAATAAGACACTACAAAATAAAGAAAAGGATCGAAGAGCACATCAGTGCTTAGCAGCAAGAGCAAGACTCTACTGGTGGTTTAAATACCCACTGTCTGCTCCAACACCACCAGATAGCACTCCAGGCTACCAAAAGTGTCTGTGAGTTACAACAAGAATTTTGGTCTTATTCTCCTCTGGCATGCAGTTCCATAAGAGCAGTCATTATTGGATGAATGTGTGACTTGTATTGGTCACTTGGTAGGAAGGAGACTGGCTTATGAGGTTGCACTCTGGGTAAGGGCAATAGAGGTGAGACTTTTTATAAGTCTCAAAGAAGGGAATATAATGTATATTTTTCTATATTATAGTATATTTTTATGTCAAAGTACTTATATGAGATTACTGGAATTTGTGTGACCCAGGAGAGAGCATATGTGGTTACTAAAAGTGTTGATGCTGCAAAAACTACACAGAGCACCCAGTTGTAACAAAATAATGAGGCTGTACCTTCAGAAACACAGCTGAAGATAAAGCGTAGAAACAACCAGTGGTCAAAATGACTTATTATGCTCAGACTGTCATGTTTGATTTACCACTTTAATTAAAAAAGACATACTAAAGCCATGTTTCTACCAGTAAAAAGATATCAAAAGGCTCTGTGAGATAATGGTGGTGAACAGTATCAGAATCAGAATCAGCTTTATTGCCAAGTATGCTTACACATACAAGGAATTTGTCTTGGTGACAGGAGCTTCCATTGTACAACAATACAAACAATACCAAAAACAGCAGCAAGACATAGGTAATTAAAAACAAAAAAAAACCAAAAAAAAGAATAAAAATAAATAATTATACATATACGTACATACACTCAGTTTCATACATACCCACATACACACACGTAGTGTAAATCTATTGCAATCTCTTATATAAAGAACAAAAATACAGTATATTATGTACAGAGCAATGTAAGTAATGGCAGAAGTGGATATGTTGGATAATATAAATAGACTTAAACTGTGCATTGCACATAATTATTGCTCAATGGGGCAATTTAATTGTTCATGAGATGGATAGCCTCAGGGAAAAAACTGTTCCTGTGTCTGACGTTTCTGGTGCTCAGAGCTCTGAAGCGCCGGCCAGAAGGCAACAGATCAAAAAGGCAGTGGGCAGGGTGAGTGGGGTCCAGAGTGATATCCATGGGTAACAAAAATAATGAAGGGGTGTGGACATGAGATAATGCCAGATAACAAACTGTATAAAAGATGAGGTATTGGACCAAGAGAGTCAGATCTCAGCTGACATCTCGGGTTTGTTGGTTTGCTCAATAAACTTTCATCTTTGACGTCTGGAACCCCTGATTTCTTGCAAAGAGGGAACGAATCTTTCAAATTTTTTCCACAACACGGGCTACTCAAATTGCTGCAGACAGACTCACAGCCACATCATGCTTCATGTATATTGTGAGGACCATGTGATCATACACACCTGAAACTCAATACAGACAACATCATATTACAATATCTTTACACAGAAAAGGTGAATGTGGTGGCGGGGACGTTTATAATAGAAACGGATAGATTGATAGAGATGATCAGTAGAGAAATAGTACAAGCAATTCAAATAGCAGCAAATAAATATTTACCAAAAAGTAAAGGGGGTAGAAATATTAAGATAGTTCCCTGGTGAAATGAAGAGTGTGCATGTGCCATAACAAGAAAAAGGAAAGCATTTAGGAGAGTCAGGAAGTCACATAATTTTCTACATTTGATAGAATATAAACAAGCACAAGCAGTTGTATAAGAACAGTTAAGAAACCCAAGAAGGTGTATTGGATGTCATACTGTAGTGAAATAGGTAAAAATACATCAGTAAAGGAGGTGTGGGGCATGATTAAGAAAATGAAGGGAATTCAAAAGAATAATGATATCCAGTTTTAAGCATGAATGGAGAAACAGCTGTGGAGGATGGAGAGAATGGGGAAATGTTTCTAAAGGCGTTTATTAAAGTAAATAGTTCAGAAAATTTGACTGATCAGAGTAAGAAATTAAGAGAGGATGTGTTGAAAGAATATCCAGATTTAATGGGGGGAAAAAGAGACTGTTAATCATCTGTTGGATGCCCCATTCTCTATGAGTGAATTAAAGAGGGCAGTTTGGATGGAGTTAGTTATTGTATGATGAATTATTTAAGTGAAGTTTCTATAAAGGTGATTTTAGCATTTATAATAGAATATGAAAGAAGGTATACTTCCTCAAAGTTGGAAGGAAGCATTAATAATACCCATTAAAAAGCCAGGGAAAGACCCAAGTAATCCCATAAATTATCGTCCAATAGCTCTTCCCTCTCATTTATGCGAGGTAATGGAGAGAATGATAACTGATAGATTGACTTATCATTTGGAAAAAGGGAGCTGTTTTTCTCCTTATCAAAGTGGATTTAGGTGTGGAAGAGGGACTTTGGATCCAAAAGTATCTTTAGAAGCTGATATAAGGAAGGCATTTATAAATAAGGAAAGTGTCATTGCTGTTTTCTTTGATATAGAAAAGGCATATGACATGCTGTGGAAGGAGGGATTATTAATAAAGCTGGGAAAGATGAATATAAAAGGAAGAATGTATAATTGGGTTAAAAGTTTTTAATCAGGAGGAGAATTAGGGTGAAGGTTGGCGGGTTTATATCCTCTAGTGGTGTGATTGATAATGGAACACCCCAGGGCAGTGTGATAAGTCCACTTTTATTTATCACCATGATTAATGATGTTTTTTCAAGAATACATACAAGTATGGGGAAATCACTGTTTGCTGATGATGGGGCACTCTGGTTTAAAGGAAAGAATATAGAATATAGTATAAAGAAAATGCAATGTGTGTTTAATGAAGTAGAAATGTGGTCAGGGGATAATGGATTCAAGTTCAAAAATCATACTTTTTACAAATAAGAAGAGGAAGGTGGATGTTAAATTAAAATGATATAAACAAGAACTGGAACGTGTTAATACAATACGATTTCTAGGAGTATGGTTTGATAGTAGTCAGAGAACATATAGGAAAGATGGTGGGAAGTTGTAAGCAAGTAGTGAATATAATGAGGTGTATTTCAGGACAGGAATGGGGTGCAGGTTGGCTTTAAAAACTATATATACATCTATGATAAGATCTATATTGGATTATGACTGCATATATACTATTGTATATGGTTCATAAAATAATTCTAATTTAATTCAATTGGATAGAATTCAGTCTCAAGCCCTAAGAATTTGTTGCAGAGCATATTTGACTTCTCCAGTCTCAGCTCTTCTAGTAGAGATGGGTGAAATCCCTCTACATATAAGAAGACAACAATTAATGGCTACTTATTGGGTAAATCTAAGAGGTCAGAGTGGGGATCACCCTACAAAAAAGGTACTGATGCCTAGTTGGGAATATGAGAAGAAAGAGTGTAATAGTTATGGATGGAGTGTGGGGAAATTAGTAAAAGGTATGAGACTGGAAGAATTCAGATATGCTCCAATAATTCCTTTATCTCCAGTGCCACTGTGGGTTTTGCCCCAACCAGAAGGCAAGAGGAAGGTCCATATGATGCTGAGGTATATGATGTAAGGAAATATGTGGGGTCAAGATATGGGGATTATTTGCACATTTATACAGATGCTTCGAAAGACCCCAGTACAGGTCATGTGAGTGCTACATTCATAATACCTAAGTTAAAAGTGTATAAAAATAACAGGATATCAGATTACCTATCAGTGTATACTGGAGAGATGTTTGCAATAAGTATGGCAATAAAGTGGATTAGTGAAGTTAAAATATCTAAACCAATAATATGCTCAGATTCTAGTTCAGCTCTAATAAGTCTGAATGAGCAGATGTCAGATATGATAATAGAGATTTCTCTAGAATTATATTCTCTTCACCAATATAGTATAAAGGTGCAGTTTTTGTGGGTACCGGCTCATATTGGGGTGAGAGGTAAAGAAGAGGCTGATGTTTTAGCAAAAAAGGCTATAGAGAGAGAGATAGTTGATATCCAGATTCCTTTTAGTAGGTCAGAAATAAAGTCAATAATCAAAAAGTATATTCTGAAATTATGGCAACAGTAATGGGACAATGACAAAAAAGGTAGACATTTGTAGGCCTATGGTATACAGTCAGTAGTGGGTAAGGGAAGAGTTTCAGGTGGGAGCAGATTTGAGGGACACACAGGGTTGAACAGCACACAGCACTTAATAGGCAAACATCCAACGGGTCTATGTGAGGTATGTGGTGTTAATGAAACAGTTGAACATGTTTTAATGCACTGTAGGAAATATAATGTTGAATGGAATGAGTGGAAGGATGAACTAGTAAAAAGGGTGAGCAGTTTACAATTAAAAATTTATTAAATCTTGGTAGAAACATAACTCCATTATTGTTACAGTATTTGGAAAGTACAGGTTTGCACAAATATATATATATATGTAAGAAAAAATATTATTATTATTTTGTATTAATTTATTTTAATTTATTTTACTCGCTGTGTATCCCAATCTAATCCCAATTTTCAGTATACGGTACATACATTAAGACTGCCTTTGTAGCTAGTAATAAAGAATTCATATTTTGAAGTCTGTGTCTGTTATTGATACATGTTAGTTAAATGACTGAAGTTAAATTAGTCCTCTTGATATGAATAATTTTAAATTTACAATGTATTTTGTATTTATCATTAATTTTTGTTTAGCACTATTCATAACAATGGTTGTGCGCATTTATTTTAGCTTCTATAAAAAAAAATATTTCATATGATCTGTGAATTAATTATCTTAATTTATATGAATTAATTAAATATGTTCTAACTTTAATTTATTATGTTATATACCAGTATATAGAATTACCTATATTTTCGGAGGTTTCGCAGCTAATATTATGTAGGCCTATGCGATTAATTAATTAATTCAACTAAAAATCTTGATGGACATGTAAAAAGCTCAATCTGATGTGCAAAAATTAGGAGTTTGACACTGATACCAAATTTGCAGGGGACAGACACACTGCTAACTCTAATTCCGCTAATTCAAAAGAGGGCTGGATTCCCTATAGGCTGGGGCCAGGTACGCACCTGACCTAGAGGAACGCCATGAATTAAAATAAATAATGGCATTATATTATATGATGCACAAAACCTCCAATCTCAAAATGTCAATTAACACACTACCCTGTAAAGCACACAGACATGGCGGGGACTTGGGGTAGGGGGCATTTCCTTATGGTTATCCTTATGCCCAGAAGAAACTTCTGATGATGCCCCAAACTACGGCCGGGTGACAAAACGTAGTTTACCATCCACTGCATGAATTGAATCAGATTTGTAATTATTATTGTATACTAAAATATAAGTATCTTGGGGACCCCCTTAAGTCTATTTTTTACTTCTTATGGGGGGTCCCGGATCCCGATGTCGTATAAACGTAAACTTGGCAAGCAGTTTTTGAGATGTCGGTGTTCCCCCATTCAAATAGATAAGAGCTGCACTGTCATGACTGGAAAAAGCCTCCCGGGATAGGCTTGCCACCCGTCCCGTATTCAAGGTCGTTTGCTCAACCTTCTCACAGGAACAGTTGGGTACCAAAAGTGTTAAAATTGAACTGAAGTTAGCCTCTCGTCCAATAGAGGGCAGTGTGGCTGTGATGAATAATGGAGTAAAGCTAGTAGAAGAAGAACGTCACGTTGTTTCTGTGAGTGGTTGTGGCGTATTTAAGCAATTTATGCTTCTCTGGCAATGATGGGTCATTTCTGTCATTGACTTTATATTGAATAATCATTGTGACATTTTCTTCTGGACAAAATGGCAACGCAAGCGGCACGGCTTTTCCGCAAAATGGATGGTCTTTTTGCTGTTTACAAACCGCAGGGTGTTCACTGGAAACTTGTTCGTGATACCATAGAGTCAAATTTACTGAAAGGTAGTTATCTGGACAGTAACGTAGAAAAATGCTAAGAGATAACGACTGCATTTTACATTTTTTTTTCATTATTTTTTTTTTCATTTGACTTCTGATCAAATATAAAATGGTGTGATTCATGGTGTAATTGCAGAAACAAAGTACCATATAGTACCTATAAATACAGTTGTAAACTGTGAATCTCTCTCGTTTCCCACAATCCATTAATTAACCCATTCCCCCCTCTGATCTTCTTCCTGAAGCGCTGAACTCCTGTCCTCCACCAGCTCCTCAGCGTGAAGTGCAGTTTCCACTTCTGCCCAATGGAGAGAACAGCAGTTCCACAGATCTCATACTGTCACCCTCCATCATTCTCCCAGCCACTCTGGCAGACCATCCTCTAGGTTAGTGGGTGAATCTAACAAAAACATGTCCAGGTCCAGTGTTGGGTGTAATCTATTTATAAATTAATTAATTACTGTAATCTAACTACTTTTAGTACTAAAAGTGCATTATATTTCAAATTATTGTAAACAGACAGCAGTTACTGACTGTTATTTTTAATTACAAGGGATAGACATATTTTATATACACAATACATTTAAAAACATTAACCTGTTTGCATTTCTGTGACTGCTGAAATACATGCTCCCCCACCCCAAACAATTCAATGATCAACAAGGAAAATAGACATTATTGGACATTTCTAGAAGGTGACTACCCATTTACCTAAAATCTTACCAGAGCCGCATGCAACATTTACACACTGTTTATTGTGTTTATTTGGAGTCCTACAGAAACCTTATACCTACCCCAAAACCTAAGCTTAAATGAATAGTTAACCCTAAAATGAAAATTCTCTCATCATTCGCTCACCCTTATATCAGCCCTGATGTTCTAACTTTCTTCTGCTGAACACAAATTAAGATTTTTAGAAGAATATCTCAGCACTGTAGGTCCATACAATGCAAGTCAAAGTTGGAGATTTATAGTAAAAAACTTTACTCAATCCGTTTGTCACCCTTACCTATCATATCACTTCTGAAGATATGGATTTAACCTCTGGAGTCGTTTGGATTACTTTTATGTTGCCTTTATGTGATTTCTCGAGCGTCAGAATTTGGTTCCCATTCGTTTGCATTTTATAGACCCACAGAGCTGAGATATTCTTCTAAAAATCTTTATTTGTGTTCTGCAGAAGAAAGTCATACACATCTGGGATGGAATGAGGGTGAGCAAATGATGAGAGAATTTTCATTTCACTTTAACCCTACATCTAACCTTAGTAACAGCGAATTATACTCTAATGAGACTGGGTGTTACTTTCTAGACACAGCCAACATTCATTTTAATTTGAGCAGAAAAACAAAAGCTTTTCTGTGAAAGGTACTTTTGAAAGTATCAGAAAGGTAATTAATCAGAAAAGTCAATAATCTGATTACAATTTTAGTTACTTTTGAGTAACAACCAACAGTATTATTATGTGTCCAGATGTTTTACTTCCAACGTTTTTTTGTAATTCTCAAAAAATGTCTCTGAAGTGAAAGCTTTTTTTCCCCCGTTGTAGTGACAGGGCCACAGTTTCACAATGTTCATGTTGGAGTTGGTCATCGCTTGGATGCTTGTTCCTCTGGAGTATTGGGTGATTTGGGATTTCTTATGCAAATTTAAAACCCTCAGTTCTGAATTTATTAAATTAGTGATGCAAAAAAGCTTATTTGTCTCTTTCCAACATCTCAGTTTTAGGAGTGGGGAAAGGAAACGGAGTTCTTGAGCATCTGTGCAGATCACACGTAACCAGGGTAAAAGATTAGGCTTGGCCTGTGTTTATATTATGTAACTGTTCATCTGGCATGGCATTTAAATGCCATGCTACATTGTAATGCTACTTTGTTGGTTAATTTGTTTCTTTTTTATATTTGTCTGCATCAATTTTTCCCACAATTTTGTACTAAATGATGACTAAACCAGAATATAAGTGTTGTAGTAGACATTAGTTTTTGTTTGTTTTATGGTAATAATGGCATTTTTATGGGGATTTTTTTGTGTGTCTTTTATATGGAGGACTACACGGTTGAGGGGGAATTCGGTATGGCCACAGACAATTTCTCTCACACAGGTCGAGTCATAGAGAAAAACACATACGGTAAAGCTTGTACATAAGAGTAACTGCAGTAAAGTAAGAAACTTATCAAGAAAATGCTGTATTGAAATTATGTACTATAGACTTTATAGTAATCTTTGTTTTTTTTATTGTTCATTACTTTGTCCTAGACCACGTTACCCAGGATAAGTTAGAGAGAGTCCTTGCCATGATACAGGGAGCCAATCAAAAAGCTCTAATTACGTGAGTCATTATTTTACATGCAACTTTTCATGCTGTCAGACTGGTCTTTATACTTAATGTATCATGCATTTTGCTCTAAGTATGTTACTATATCCTCTGTGCAGGTATTCTCAGGTGGACCTAAGCACTCAGGAGGCATATGAGCTTGCAGTGAGGGGTTTGTTGTATCCTCATGGTAAAAGCCCTCCCATTCTGACTGGCCTGCGATGCATACAATTCAAACCACCGCATTTCACTTTGGGTTAGTATGTAGCATCGTGCATAGTTTTATAAAGGACTCACAAAGTATATATGTTTGCTTTACATGAAGAATAATGCCAATAACAACTGTTCTTTAAAATATGTTCTCTACACCAGTGGTCCAGTGTGTGAACGAGACTCAGAAGTATCTACGTAAATTGATTCATGAGGTGGGATTAGAGCTGCGGACTACTGCAGTCTGTTCTGGTGTGCGTCGGACACGAGACGGTCCTTTCAAAGTAGAGAATACACTCACCCGCCAACACTGGACTGCTGACAACATCATACAAGTGATTTCTCATTTTCGCAACACTACCCGCAAAATCAGGAAGTCTGGAATCTGCAGACAGACTGTTGGCCAATCAAACACAAGCACAGGGATCCATGAGCAAATTATAAGACAAAATGCACAGTCTTAAGTGAATAAACCAGGTGCATGATGTACTACAAAGGTGTACTTCTGATACACTTGTGGACACAGGGTGAATGCGGAACAAAAACATTTGAATTAATTGGGTCAAAAACTTTTATTTTGTCCTAAATGGGTTCATTGGAATACATATACTTTCTGTATAATGTGGTTTTGTCCATACAATGTAAATCAGTGGGGTCCAAAACTTTCATGCTTCAAAAAGAATATAAAAGCAGCATAAAAGTAATCCATGTGACAGTAACTTTGGGCAAGAAACAGACCACAATTAAAGTCCTTATTCAGTATAAATCTTGACATCTGGCCCAATTGGTGCAGACACCGTGCAGAGTTCAATACCATTATGCTTTGAATCGAGTATCGTTGAATTTTCATTTTCTATTGTTGATCATTTGCCGACCGTGCACGGTGTACATTACAAGTACAAGTGTGTGTGAATGGGCTTCTCTCATGATGCCACCAAGCAGACTGCCGATGTCAAGATTTATATTTAAAAAGGACTTCAATTTTTTTCTTTTTCTCAACCAAAACCTATCGTATATCTTCGTAAAACATGGATTAAACCACTCGAGTCATATGGATTACTTTAAATGCTAACAAAAACGCATGTATCCTTTGTGTTCCACAAAAGAAAGTCATAAAAGTTTGAGATGGCATGATGTTTGGTAAATGAGAGAATTATCATTATAAGATGGACATGTTTGCCTATTCACTTATCTAAATTATTGATTTGTTGTACCTTAATGATTGTCATTAAAAATGTGTGAAAGTGTTTGTTCTCAACGCTTCAAATACAGTACATAAGACAATTGCCTAAATTAACAATTTTTATTTTGGTATATGGTACTTTATTTCAAGCGCCCTGATTTCTGAGGACTTTTGGGGCCAATTTTAATTAATCCAGAGATATATTAGGCCGTGACAAATCAGAATATTTTAGGCTAATTAGCGTTTTATTTTGAGTACAAAATAAAAAATATCAAGACAAAACCTTTAGTTATGATTGATACCAAAGGATTGTCTGTATATTGAACGTTTAAAATAATGTTGGCTTAAATTGACTTGAACATTAATAATATTTAAATTCGTTTCCACAATATAGTCAAAACCGGAACCGTTTGTTATTGTGGAACCTTTGATCGTTCAGTAAATTCTGCACGGACATTTATTATGCCGAATTCGTTTCCATAGAAATAGAATAATTGGTAGAGTGGCGATTACGCTTTAGATACATTTGTTTGGTTTTTTTAATTGACTGTGCTTGGTGGATCTAAGTAATGATTATACTATTTTAACTTAACACTGTGTATATTTAATTCGATGATTTTTACCGTTTCTGACTGTCAATCAGCTTTATTTGCTACATTCGAAAACAGGCAGTTGGCTTGCAGCCTATTAAATTAATGGCTTAATTGACAGCTCTTTTGAATGAATGAAACTTCAGGAAACTGTTCTCCGAACTGTTTTTATTTTCCTCCTGCCTCCGTATATAGCCTCCGAAGGCAACATTTTCCTGGTTTCGGATGCGTCCAATTAGTGTGCATTGTGTTGCAAGTAGCACAGTAGCCACGTGGTGTACGTTGTTATTCTCTACGCTGGCCAGGATAGACCAATCAGAGTCGTTCGTGATTACACAATCATAATTATATTAAGTATTTCAGTATGCTGTGGCACTCTTAACGTCGCGTATAAATACTTGAAATTATTATATTTAAAAATTCTACTTTTAGTGTACTAATATTTCAAGCTTTACCACAATAAATGCCCCGAGTTTTGAATGCGGCTCACTTGAAGATTTGCCTGTCTGAGCCACGAAGCGCCCCCTTGCAACATTTGCCACACTGTGGTCTGCTTTAATGCATATAAATTCTCTTGTCGGATCGTAAGACGAATCTGAATGGGGTCATAGTGCTGTGTTGCAAGATGCGAGGGCCAGTGCGTTGGGTTTTATGGGACGTGAAGGACACGCTGTTAAAGGTCCGGCGCTCTGTCGGGGAACAGTACAGTAGCGAGGCAGAGCGAGCCGGACTGAAGCTGCCAGCCGAACAAGTAGAAACTGCATTCAGACAGGCTTACCGGCAGCAATCGCGTCTCTTTCCCAACTATGGCAGAGCTCAGGGAATGGGCAGCCAGGTCTGGTGGACCGGATTAGTGAGGAACACTTTTGCCCAATGTGGGGTAGATGACCGTGTGCTGCTGGACAGACTGGCCAACAACCTCTATTACAACTTCTGTGGACCAGAAAACTGGGAGGTAAACACTAGTTTCACTGTTCAGATATCTCCGCCTTTCCTCTTTAGTAGTATTGTCTCAGTATTTTAATTTGTTTAAGAACATCACAACTGTAATTCCGCAAAACCCCTGTAGGGCGAACTGATTCGTCACAAAGTTATTTTTCATCCTCAAATTTGCCATATTGAGGCATCTTACAAAGCTCAATATCATTTGTTTTCAAGTGAGGCCAATTTGCAATTATAGCCAACTCCGTGACAGTCATAAATTTATATTTTAGAAAAAAAAAATGCTGGAAAATGGCATCAATACAAAACTTGTACAGAACAAAAATTGATTGGTTTATTCTTTTGCAACCACTTTTGAAGTGTCCACAAAACCCTATCTATGTTATCCAGCTTGATAACTTCACCTTGGTGACTAGTTTAAATCAGGAGAATGTATAACAGCAATGTCCAATACATCAATACAGAAAATTAAAGAGTAGTTCATCCAAAAATTAAATTTCTCTCATCATTTACTCACCCTCATGCCATCCCAGATGTGTATCACTTTCTTCTGCAGAACACATGAAGATTTTTAGAACAATATCTTAGCACTCTATATATATATATATATATATATATATATATATATATATATATATATATATATATATATATATCTCACTCACACATCACTTCAGATGGCATGGAATTAACCACTGGAGTCTTATGGATAAATTTTCTGCTGCCTTTGCGATATTTGAAGATTCAAAGTTCTGGTCACCATTCACTTACATTGAATGGACCTCCAAAGCTGAATTATTCTTCTAAAAATCTTAATTTGTGTTCTGCACATGAAAGTCATACACATCTGGGTTGGCTTGTGGCGTGAATAAATGATGAGATGATGTTTATATTTAGGTGAACTATCCCTTTAAGTCTTGACAATATATTAACAAGATCAACAATTGTAAGTTTGCAAAGCCATTGACTGGAAATCCATACTCTACAAAGCTCAAGCAAAGTTTACAGAGACTCATGCTTGCACTACAATTTAAAAAAAGTGCATCTTCCTCTAATCTCAAATGTTGTTACTTTCAGGTGTTTTCTGATTCTAATGGCACCCTGAAGTACTGCACAGCTTTGGGATTGAAGCAAGGCGTTGTCTCAAACTTCGACAAGCGTTTGGAAGGGATCCTCAGGGGATGTGGCCTCCTGACACACTTCTCATTCCTTCTGACCTCAGAAGAAGCTGGGGTAGCTAAACCAGACCCTGCCATTTTTGCCCAGGCCCTGAAGCAGTGCGGTGTGCCAGCCAACAGTGTAGCTCATATAGGCGACCATTATGTAAATGACTATCTCACTTCACGCTCATTGGGTATTCGGGGCTACCTGCTTGTCAGGCAAAATTGTCTTGGACACCTTGATGTCCCCCCCCAACATAGACTACGGAGCCTAGATGAACTACCAGCTCGACTGCAACAGGAAACAGACTGAGAGTGTACAAGTTTTCTCTGATAGAACTGACTAATATGTAATCATTGCAGGTCTAACTAATTGAAACGTATTTTTCATTGAACCAGATCTGCAGTTTCTGTGCTTGTTTGGAATGATGAAACACAAAATGAAAGTCTAAGCATTAGAACCATACACATATTGTGTGGTAGTATACCATATGTACTACTAACACTTGAGGGCAATTACTGTCAATATTTTAATAAAATTGTCAGATTGCGGAGATTGTTTTGTTCTATGCATAGAACAGTACTGCCCACAGCATTCAAATGATGTTGACTGTGTGAAGATATGGCATTAGAACCCTTTACAATACAGCATCTGTGGTATCTGTACACTTATTGTAGTGCAGGCATAGCCATCCACATTAAACTACCAATCCCCAAATACAAAGGCAATAAGACAGGTTAAAGTACAGCGCCTAGCAAAATTATTCAGACCCTTAACCAATTCTTATTTGCATTGATTTTTTTTTCTGAGTGACTATTTGCACCCTGGTGTAAATAGCATCTGCCACACAGTGCAGCTATTTGCAACCCAATAGTTTGGTGAAACCACAGAAATACATGACAGACAAGACAATAGATGTTGCTGCAGTGGTGTGGGGTGTAAAGACGGTGAGTGTGTCTAGTGTTGTCCTAGATTAGATTCAACTTTATTGTCATTGTGCAAAATACAAGTACAGAGCCAATTAAATGCAAATGGGGTCCTAGCGACCCCATCTGTTTTTGTCCCACTTTTTCTCATCCGATTTCCTGTTTCCACTTTTAATATTTCCTTTAATTCTACCGTACTTAAAATAATAGATAAAGATGGATATAAATGTTGATTTCTTCACAGTGACTTGGTCACGTGAATGTCGGGAAGTGCAGAGAAGGTTTTGATCCGGAGGCGAGGTCTGTCGATCGCACTTGTTCCCGCGGCTCAACATAACTTGCATTAGGCTACTATATATTGTAGTAACCATGTTTTGTTTGGCAGAAACTATAGTTTTAATGCAGTTAACCATGGTATTAGTACAGTAATATGATGGTAATATAGTAACCATGGTTAATTTTGTGGTTACTGTAAATTTACAACAAAATACCATGGTGAAACTATGGTTACTACAGTAAAACCAAGATTATTTTTTTCTAGGTAAGGTTAATGTAGTCTGTCTGTGGGGCTCTAAATAAACACACTGCAGTGATGCCCATTCTGTGGTATTTAAATATGGGTACAAATAGTATCTGACACTATTTGTACCAGGATGCAATTAGTATCTACAACATCAGGGTTGGGGCTACACATAATATCTGCCACTATTTGCACTGGGGTGTAATAGCATTTTCCTTTATTTGCACAAGGGTGAAAATAGCACCTGCCTTTAGTTTTTCTTTATTTCAAAACACAGATACTTGAAATTCACTGCTAAAGATTGTTAATTTGAATGAGGCCAGTCCATTCAAATGAGACATCATAGGACATTGTATGACGTAGGCCTTATTTGGATCATTGTCCTACTGAAGGATGAGTTTTCTCCCAAGCTTCAGTTTTTTAGCAACATTTTAACAGGTTTGCTTTTATGTTGGAAGTTGATGAGGGCTTATTTGTGCCATGATGACCTAATCAAATAATAAATCTATTGCCAAATAATCAATAAATCAAGACAAGTACTTTAGCAGATAATAAATGAAGCCAAAGATATATTACAAAAAACTTTTGCAATGGTCTACGTATTTCCTTTTATATTTAATATTTAGATTTTCACATTGGACCAAAATGCATCTCCTAAAAGTCTTATTTTCAGCATGCAGCATGATTGGCAACTACCTGTTCAATTTCAAAAGTTAAACACTAACAGATTAATTCTCCCTGGGCAGCAGTGGACAGCAGATGGAGCTGCAGAATAGACACTGAGGGATATTGCGAGTTAAGTGGCGTAATCACTGATGAGTACCCATTTTAACCATCCAAATGTTCATTATGCAAGTCAACTCAAATACTTAAAAGAAACAAAAGCTTTCATAATTTACTTGTGATTGTTTTTCTCTTTTACTTCATTGGCCAAATGAAATTGAAAAGAAGTGAAACAATTCAGACAATTATATTAAAGACATTTAACCCAGTAGTTTCTGTAGTGCAGATCTCAGTGTGCCAATGCTGATGGGGGAGGCTGTTGGACACAAGGTGGATGGTGGAGAGGGAGAGATAACTTAGCTCCAATACGCAAATACTCTTATTCTTACCCATCTGCTCCAGCACAGATATCAGCTATGGTCTTATATTGAAAGAACTACAAACTGGGCCAATAAATGAAAGGCAAAAAACAAAACAAGAACCATTTCTCCAAAGCCCAGATGGTCCTTCATTACTGTGGCATTACTGTTAATATCAGGAGATACTAAAATGAGGGCAAGCATCTGTGCATTGACTGGTGTGGTACGGAGAGTCCATTCTCTGGGCATTTCCCCAGATATTGTTCACAACCTACAACTGGAATGTATCCTCTTCTTTTGTGTTTCTATTTCCCTTCTCTACAAGCTTATTGTGTGTCTTACGGGAGATCCCTCCGCAGAGCGCTTAACTCAAAGCTGGTTTTAGAGGCTCAGCCAGTTGGCTATGAGGGGCTGTGCAGCAATCCAATTAAAAACATTAATGGGATTGGCAAACCCATCCACAGAAGATCGTGGCAGGGGAAGAAAGCAAGAGATTGATGTTAAGAGATGTAAAAAGGGAGAAAGAGAAACTTATCAAATGGCAGGAAAAGACAAGAAAGAAGCACATGAGAAATTCTTTGCAACAATAAAACAAATTTAGTTGAATTTACACACACTCAAAGAACATAAATTGAGAAAATAAAATGGGAGGGAACTGAACCAAAAAACAGTATGAGCATAAATGGGCAGACAAAAGGTTACAAACGTACAAAAGTAGAAAAACACTCACGCAAAGTCCGTCAAGCATGCACTTTGCTTCATGTGTTCACTAATGCATGAGCTTAGCTCCTCTCCACACTGATCTCTAGGGGCCTTCCCCAGTCATCTCACAAAAGGTTTAGCCAAACAAACAAATAAATAAATTGGCAAGCAAGTAAATAAAAGGAATTGAGCTTATCCCTTAGCAGAAAGAGCACTTTGGTGGCAGGCTCTTTTTTTCCCCCAACTGTGCCCGAGGTTTTCTGCTGTTATGTTTGTATTTCCGATTGACCCTCTTAAAATATTCAGAGGATGAAGGATATAAATGGATGGTGAGGTTAAAAAGGAATATAACTTGGCGAGTTATAGTTACTTATATAGGGGCAAGTGGAGTAAGCTGAGTCACTCTGTATTTAAATTGTCTTCTAGGCAAGGAGCAATGAGATAGGGGTAAAACGGATAAGCATATTAGAAAAAAAGCGCCAATCGCATTCGACCATGTTGAATCATTGGGGAATACATGAACACTTTACAGTTCAAATAAAAATACTATTTTGTTGTACATTAATAGCATTTTCATAAACCAGCCAGGAAAAGGTTATATATTATAAACATTTAGATGTAGTAAAACAATTCTAAACATTTTGAAATATTAATATGTAGAAATGTAAATTTTAAATGCCAAAAAAAAAGGTTCACCCAAAAATGAAAATCCTCCTCATATAAATCAACCCCATGCCGATATTTTCAAGTACATTTTTTTTGTTTGTTTGTCCTTAAAATGCAAGTCAATGGGGTCCAAAACTTTCAAGCTCCAAAAAAGAAAGGCAGCATAAACCTAAAACATATGACTCTAGTAGATTTATTCATCTTCCAAAGTGAAGTGATCGCTTTGGGTGAGAAACAGACTAAAAGGTAAGACCTTATTCACAGTCAATCTTGACACACAGTCTCCTTGTGCTTTAATGAGAGAAGCTTGATGCATGTGCGGAGCGCTGCACACAAACTAGACACAGTGTTTCACACCCAAAGGAATCACATCGCTTCCAAGACTTGGGGTAAAACCACACAAATTGTATGGATTACCTTTATGCTGCTTTTATGTTCTTTTTGGAGCTTTAAAGTTTTGGACCCCATTGACTGACACTGTATAAACAAAAACATCTCTCATACAAAAGTCATACTAGTTTGGGAGGGCATGGAGGCGAGTAAATGACAAGAGAATTTGATTTTTTGTGTAAACTTCTAATGTGTAAAAATGTATATCACTATTCTCAAGTGCATCTCTCACAGGCCCTTGATATACAATTGGCCCTTTCTAAATAGATGGTCACTTGAGAATAGGGGGTTAACACATCTAACCCCATTCTCCCCTATGAACTGCCAAGCTGCCAAAAAAAACAAAAAACACACAAATGTTTAAATGAAATTAGAAAGAATCACAACAACAAATAAGTCCACAACAAAATTTGCAGCACTTTGTGTTATTTGGAAAAATAGGCAAACTTTGAGGTCAACATCATTCAGTCAATCATGAGGCAGCCATGTTGGAATAATCTACCTTTGATAATTTCAATATCTTTTCATGCTTTACTGATAATCCGTGACAGTCAAGAGAACACCTCATTCTCCAAATACAATCAAAACAATATTACCACACACTATTTACAAAAGTCTTTTTTCGCAACATGAAACAAGTCTTTAACAAAGATTTTATTTCAAAAAGGATGTCAGTCCACTGTTTTGTCAGTGAATAAGCAGCTAACCAGGATGACCACATTTAAATGGGATTCAGTTGGAACAAGCTGGGGACACAACACTGAGCATCATCTTTGGTTTGAACCACAATTCAGAACATGCATTAAGCTATGAGTATGACATCATAATCATGGATGACTGCAATTCTATGTCTGGAAATTATGCAATGACTGAACGTTCAAAGACTGCTCAGTCCAAAATATCCCATGCTCATTTTATCACAACAAAGACCAAAATAAAAAGTTATTATTATAACACATAACACATTTCACCATTTGATCAAACTTAACACTCAATAATGCACCTTTTCTTTAAATGAATAGTTCACACACAAATTTAAATTGCGTAATCATTTACTCAGCATCATGTTGTTTCAAACATACATATGACTTTCTTTCTTTCATGGTACACAAAAGGATGTTTAGTATGTTTTTTTTTGTTTTTGTTTTTTTTTAAAAGAAAAATGACTGAGGCTAACATTTTGCGTAACATGTTTTTTTTTTATGTTCCACTAAAGGAGTTATAAGGTTTTGAAACAACAAAAAGTTTGGTAAATGATGACATAATTTTAATTTTTGGGTACCCTTGAACAATTTGTAAGTCATGGTATTATTGTTCACATTAATTGAATATTCAATTCTTTTTTTATATACAATTAGGAATTAAATGTTGTTTACATAAATCAAATTATTAATTATCATCATGTGGCTTTCCAGGGTCAAACAATTAAATAAATGAAAAAAAAATTTAAAAAAATCATTAGTCATTAATTTGATTAGTCACATGGATGAATTCCTTTCCTCCTGCAGGGGTTTTAGGATTATTTCATCAAATTCTTTGAAACTCCACACAGTGATCAAACTTTAGCCCTTGGCTCCATGATCTGACACCAGAACATGGCCAAATCTAAAAAGACTGAAATATTCTTGACATTACTTCTGCCAGACCAGCTATATGCCAGCTTCTAAGTGTTTTGATTGAGTGGCATATTTTCATCTTGAACAACTCTGTAGTTGTTAAAGAATGTATAAATAGTAAAGATATTTAAATATCTCTGAATTGGGAAAAGCCTTACGAAGGGGTCAAATGTCATTTGTTTCATTACATGAAATCATTGACAAAATCTTAGGGACAAATTAGACCAAAAAGAAAAAAACAAATTAACATATGGGTTAAAAAGATTTCAGTGTCAAAGCTTTCATATATTTTGAACAATACTTTGAAGTTGATAAGGATAATATGCATAAAATTTAATATAATTTCCATTATGATCTATTTTTTAATTGTACCATAAATTTGAGCCTCTGTATGGGCATGTGTGCTCTCACAGCTTTGAAACATCACGTGCATGGTGTAATTTTGATATTAGTGAATCAAGCACTTTAAAGTAGTGTGAAGTGTTTTTTTTCTCGAAAACCATGAGTGATTATTAAAGTGATTATGCACTTTATAAGGGTCTTTATGCAAATAATCTAAAATATGCCATGCCTCAGCAAGCCTTTCCTTATTGAAAGCAGATTAAATTGCACATTAAATATTTAAATGTGACTGTGTTTACAGTGTGTATTCAAAAGGTGCACTGTGAACTATGTGGATGTATTTGTGATCAATCATGCTTTGCATTCAATCTTTCAAATGTGAATATGAATGCAGATATGGATTTTATTATAATCTTAATGTGATACTGTTACTATATATAGAGCACATACAGAGACTCCTTATACAAACCATTCATAGACTCTACAATGACATAAACCTTACAACAATATTCTCCATCTTATGTGAAACACTTTTTGTGCAAGAGGATTGTGTGGGATTTGTGAGTACTTTCATAACTTATCAAGTTACATGTCATAAATTATAATTTTTTCAATAATACTGTGCAAATCAAAAAAGAAAAAAACATAAAAACTGAATTCCATTTGGGTAAGTGTGTTATATAAATTATATTATTAGTCCCTCAAAGCCTTTCATAGTCTCTCATCTCTGAAAAAAATCACAATTCTACATCATTATTATAAGGAGCTCAAGTTAAAAGAAATTGGCAAAGACTCAGAAGGGAGTCTATTGTATTTCTAATATTACATGCAACGGGGACTGACCAAAATACTCAAATGGCATTAAAGACAATCTTGTTAACAAAAGTCTTGGAATAACCTCCCATTCTTTATCCATGATGTGATAAAATAATGTGATTAATATATATTCCTGTTAAAAATCATCTTAAACTAATTTAGTGAGTTTCACATCCCATTACTGGCATATGTAAGTGTTTTTTTTTATCATGGTATCTTAAAAAGACAAAAGAGGGAGAATTTTGATGTGTTTTACACATCTAGAAGGATATGTTTAGCTGTATCTTAAAGAGTAGGTTCAAGCTATGCTAGTAATATCTGGTCACTCTGATATGACCTCAAGATCAGCTGTTCCTGGCCATTTCTTTTTCAAATGGCCCTGTTTCTACACCACTGTGACCTGCATGAATTCTCACACTGTAGTCAGTTACCCACGTCCATTAGAAGTAAAATGACAACCATGTTTTTGTGTCATGTACTCAAGTGCCATGCTTATACTGAGTTCTTCTTTCAGAATTCTCAGTTTTGGAGTTCCATCTTTGTTTAGTTCTTGTCACTGATGTTGTGTTCCAAAAAACAACCGTTTTTGGTATGACTCAGTCTGTCTAAATATAAAAGTTACACTTTTGGTTGGGTTCTCCCATTGCACACATCGAAATACTCCCAATATGTGTTGCGTTTACCAGCTGTGCTGATAAATGGGGCCAATGTGTAGTCCAAAGATAAAGTGGAAGATATTGAGGTCACAGGAAACAAATATTTGCGAGAGCATCCGTGTAAGCTTCAGAAAACATGTGTCAGACCACTGTAAGGGAAAGGACAAAAATAAAAGACAGATTTGCAAGTTATTGCAAACAACGTTGAGATATAATTTCCACATAATTGGTGTAGGAAACGTAGGAGGGGTAAAAATAGAAAGGTTTCGCCAAACTACTACACTTGGCACACTACACAGAGGTAAAATGGTACCTTGTGCGTAGGGAACATTTTCTGAAGAGATGAGAAGAAAACAAGGTGGAAGTGAAAGAGAAAATAGACAAGAATGTACATATTTAATGAATCATTTAGACAAACAAGACACTGTGCATTATTTAAATCTGATGACATGCAAATGTATTAAAATGTTACAGTGGAAGCGCTGCCAATGTTTTACCTAACAATTGGAAATGCCTGACAATGCAGACAAAATATGTGAGGTTTAATTTGAGGTTTGTAAACCTCTGTAAACAAGAGGCACTGTGTCCAGACTGGTAGTCATGACTGAGGGTATTTGTCTGGACAAAATTCCAACAATTTGATTTCTAATTACATAATGTTGTCTGGGGATATTCAGTTTCTCCAGCAATGCACAGCCCACTAAGAGATGGAACACAGTGGTGCCTGCAGCTGTACAGCCGTACGCATTCTGCGTACCATGAGTGCTCCGACTGACCTGAGAAATATTTACTCTCAGAATATTTAATCAATCATGAAATGTGTCCCGTATTTCTGTTGGTTTTTTAAAAGAACTAGCAATGCCCAATTTGCTAATGAATAATTCTTTTGAATCTGGTCTTTTCAGTTAATTGTCCAAACAGGCTTGCAAAACGGTCTGAATCGATGCTTGATTTAGTACAATTCGTTCAGAGCACTCTCTTACTGAATCATTTGGAGCAGTTTCTCACACAGTAAAACAGTGTTGGGATATTTACGAATACAGAGAACAAACAGTGCTGGATACAGCGGAAATGTACCAACAATGAACTGAAACAAAATGCTGTCTTTTTGAGAGTTAACTTTGAGAAACTTCAGCTAGTGCGCTGTCATGCAAACAAGGGGCTGTTCAAATTGAATACGTTTTTGAGTCCCCTCACGCTGTTTTTCAAATAGTCTTTTGACAACTGCGTCACATTTCACTGTGTTTTTAGCATCTCTCACTGGAGAGCTGCATTTTTAGACACGTGTCAAGTTAAAAATAACTTCAACTGATAAAAACGTTATTCTTTAGTACGAAAATGGGGTAGCATGCCCCCCTTGATGTAAGGTTTATAAAGAAGATTTCTGTGCGTACCCTCAGATTAAATCCCGCTGGTGCTTCTGATGGAACATATACTGTTTGCACAATATCATATGGAAATACACTAGTAACCAAAAATTTGGACACACTTACCTAAATTTATGATTCTAGTACTCAAAACGAAAGATCCTTTTGACCTAAAGGCTTATGCATTTAAATTAGTTTTATAGACAAATATAAATTCTACCATATACATATTAATTTCAGAAAACTAAATTTGTTATTAATTGGACCGGACAGTGAAGGAAAAGAAACAAACAAGTCCAACATACATGGGAACTCTTCTTTCAATACGGTTTAAAAAGCATTCCAGGTATGTCATGAAGTTGGCTGAGCTGTAATCTAGAAGTTAAAGGAATATTCTGGGTTCAATAAAATTTAAGCTCAATTGACAGCATTTGTGACTTAATGTTTATTTCCAACCAAAAATGATTTTGACATCCCTTTAAAAAAAATAATAATAATAAAAAAAACAAATAATCAAGGTAATAGTGAGACACTTACAAAGGAAGTAAATGGGGCAAATTTGGGTTTTAAAAAGGCAAAAATGTAAAGCTTATAATTTTATAAAAGCACTTACATTAATTCTGCTGTTAAAATCTGTGCAATATTTGAGTTGTAAAGTTGTTTAAATCATCGTTTTACGGTCATTTTAGGGTTTATGGTGATTTTAGGGTTTATGGTGTTACGTCATCATGGCACCAAAGTTATAAAATTGGACATAACTTTACACAAAAAAGGTTAAACTCAATTTTATCACACTAAAATTATGCGAACACATTTACATCTTGTGGCTATACTTTTTAAACATTAGTATTTAACGTTTATAGTTTGGCCAATTCAATTCCATTGTAAGTGCCTCACTGTAACAGATTTTTGCTTCTTTTAAAGAAAAGCAGGGATAAGGTAATCAAAATTATGCCACAAATGCAGTTAATTGAGCTGAATTTGAATTGAATTCCTTTAAAATATAGTTTTAAAATGTTTGGATCGATTGCATGTGTTATAGTCAGGATAAAGGGAAAAGCACAGATGCATGTCCGAAATATAAGATGATAGATAAATGTACTAAAAATAAATAGACAGATAGATGTCCTCAATATAAAATTGTATATACACCTATGGAGTATCAACTTATTGAGTAATCATAACCAAAAGAAGTACCCTCTTTCTACATTACCATAAGTCTCATGTTGAATGAAGGGCTTAGGAAAGAGTGACAACAGATGGCTAAAATAACAGCTTAAACCCTTGAGCAAAGACAACTCATAGGCCATTAAAAGTTAATGTCATCACACATATGCTGATCTCACTATGCAATCACCCCCTATTGATTATCATAATTAGACACTGCATGTCACCTGACACATCAACCTCTCAGCAAAAATTTGTGTAAAATGGGAATTATTGCACCAAAATACCTGTTTCTGAGTGACAGAAGGATGTCCCAACCGTAAGAATACTACTAGGGTTCTCCGACCAACACGCAATAGGGTTACCTCGTCCACATCCACCCCGCCTCCACCAACAACTAGAAAGACAATGTGTAAAGTTCACGAATGACCTCTTTGTCCTTTCACAACAAAAATTACCTTTCATAGAAAGTGCCTCATGCAAAGTTAAAAGGATAGTTCATCCAAAAATGAAAATTCTGTCATCATTTACTCACCCTCATGTTATTCCACACATGTATGAAATTCTTCAGTGGAATACAAAATATGTTAAAACAGCCTCAGTCTTCACTCACTTTCATTGTATAAAAAAAAGATGCAATGAAAGTGAATGCTGACTGGGTCTAACTTTCTACTTGTATTCTATGGAAAATAGGAAGTCAAGATGAACAAATTTTCCTTTTCGGGTAAACTATTCCTTTAATCAACAAAGTCAGTGAATAATAGAAAGAATGAAATAAGTAAATAAATCATGCTTTGTAGAAAATATGTAAATTAGAGCATTCATAAAGATTCTTTAAATGTGTTCATTTTCAATAAGACAACTGATTGAAGAACAGACTCACTTTAGTAGTGTGCAGAGCAGCATGAGTAGAACACTGCCCACCACACACAGCACTAACATGGTGGCCACAGTCTGCTGCCTGTGTTTAGATGCCACCACTGCCAAAAGGTCTGCATGTTCACAGCGCATACCCACAAAGCCAGGGTGACACCTACACACATTGATGTCATTTATTATCATTGAAAAGGGAGATTTATATTTAGAATACACCGCATAATACACAGTATTACAATATGCACTGCAAAAGACAAGTTTGTTTAAAGGTATAGTTCATCCAAAAATGAAAATTGTGTCATCATTTACTAACCCTCTTGTGTTTTTCAACAAAGAAAAAAAAAAGAGAGAGGATGGGCAAAATGACAGCACTAGACACCATTCACTTTCATTATATACATTTTGTTATCTTTACAATGAATGTGAATAGGGATGAGACTCTCATTCTGCAAAACATCTCATTTGTGTTCCACAGAAGAAAGAATTTCATGTTTGGATCAACATGAGAATAACATTTTTGGGTGAACAATCCATTAAGTCACTCAACATTTACCAGATAGAAGAGAATGTTAGTAAAAGCATTTCCTTCGAAAATGAAGAATCTAAAAGTATTATTGTCATTTTCATTCAAATTTTATATTTTGTGGTAAATAACTACACATGAATGTGGATCTAAACAATACGAATGTGGATCTAAAGTCTCCTCACTAAAGGAAAACTCATACCAACTCTGATCTGAATTCAGCTATTGTGTCAAATTTTTCCACAGAATGCTTGTCTACACAAGAACAACTCAACAAAACTTCCAGCAGAAATGTATCCAAGTGAGTCAGTTATTCAAACTGGCAGCACCAACTCAAAGCTTTTTAATGTTATGTAGTATGAGCAGAAAAAAAACTAAAATCAAACAATGAGATTTTGTATAATTCCACATCAAATATTCGGATTTACACAGTATTATATTATAATGAGATATATATATATATATATATATATATATATATATATATATATATATATATATATATATATATCATTATAATTAAACACATCACCTTTGACATCTAAATCTTGAAATCTTAGGTTTTTTTGACTCACACACAAGCAGGTGTCTCCTCCAGGATGAGAAAGCGGCATGTGCCATGGAAACAGAACTGGCTGTGGGAGTCGGGACAGTCATCAAAGTGAGAGTGGACAGCAGCTGCTATAAATTCTTCAAGCACAAAATAAAGAGAGTTTATTGCTGAAATCAGTGACAATTTTAGTCAGGATAGAAGCCATATTTAATTTAACGCAAATGACAGAGGCAGTAATGGATACAGTCTGCTCACTGGGAGGTACTCTTTAATGCCTTGATGTTGAATGACAAAACATTAAAAACAAAACATCTAATGTCTACCTTGGCTAACATCCACAAAATCTATGCAAGAATTTCTTAGCATTTTAATGTATTTGTAAGTGTTATTTCGGATATCTTATAGGCCTAACACGTTCATGAACATTTATGCCCTCACTTGATCTCTCATAAATTTGTAAACAGCCTACAGAGTGACCTACATTATCACTGACCTCACTTTAACACAAACAAGCAGCATCTACTTCAATTCAACTTTGAATACATTTCCAGCCCTTAACCAAGCTAGAACCAAAATTAGTAATATATAAATGGAAGGCACTGGATAGAAGAGGAAGTAAGGGGAAAAAGAAAAAACTTTAACAAGTTAAAATTATAGTATCAGCTACTATCTTTAAGATCAGAGCTCTCTGGATTTTTCTCAGACTCTGTCCTCCTCAAGGCACACATTTGCTCTGTCCTACAAGAGTAAGCCAGGATTCTCTTTTCTTAGGACGGACAAGATCTGAGTGAAATTGCTGGATTCTCTTTGCTTACAGAAGGGATTTACATTGTTATTTGTCATACAGCAGACAGTTTTAATCCAAAGCAAATTGAAATTCACCAATTACTGGGATAACCTTCTGAAGGAAATAACAGTTTTGATAAAGGGCAGAATAAGAGCCATGACATCACAGTTCATCTTGCATTTTTCATGTCTTGTAGGGGCAGTGTTAGAGTCAGATAATTAAAAAAAAAAAAAAAAGTTAAATAAAAGAATGTGTTGGGGGGGGGGGGGGGGGGGGCAAGGGTGTGGTGTCTGTCAAGGTGTTGCAGTCTCCACGAACAACTGTACACATTTCATGCTGTTTTTCTGTGTTTTCTGTAGAGACTCAAGTACAATGCAAAAGACAAGAAAATACTATTTCAAACATAGCAATGAAAAAGCAGAATATACAGTTCTATCTAGATATCTTGGATATCCAAGTGCCCCAAACAAACTCTAATAATCTTTCAAAGATTTTGTGTCAATAACCTTGGTCTTGTTTCCCAAAAGCATCATAAGCTTAAGTACATCGTAGAAATAGACTGTAGAGGTGAAATTGTTTTTCATTTTATTTGCCACAACCTTAGTGTGAACAGCCTTTTTGTTGGCAGTTTGTTTCACACATTGATCATGATTTTGGTACGAATAGGTCTTCATGCTTACTAGATCGAGAAAGTACTTTTCAGTTTTGTGTGCAAAATGCTTCAGACCGTTCACATCAAGAACAATAATTATAACCATCAGACTGTTAGTGAACAGACTGTGGATGGTCCGTAGTGGTGCCATCTAATGCTAAAGCCCCATTCACATTGCCAACAACACTGTTGCTTGGTGTCGCTAGACAAATTATATAAACTCAGCAAAAAAAAGAAACAGGACACTGTATTTTAAAGATAATTTTGTAAAAAAACAATTAACTTCACAAACTTTTAAAGGGTTTAAACAATGTTTTCCATGCTTGATCCATGAACCATCAAAAATTAATGAACATGCACCTGTGGAACGGTCATTAAGACACTAACAGCTTAAAGATGGTAGGCAATTAAGGTCACAGTTATAAAAACCTAGGACACTAAAGAGACCTTTCTACTGACTCTGAAAAACACCAAAAAAAAAAAAGGTGGCCAGGGTCCTGCTCATTGTGCACGGAGGCATGAAGACTGCAGATGTGGCCATGGCAATAATTTACACTGTCCGTACCATGAGACGCCTAACACAGCGCTACAGGGAGATAGGAAGTACAGCTGATTGTCCACACAGTGGCAGACCACGAGAAACAACACCTGCACAGGATCGGTACATCCGAATATCACACCTGCAAGACAGGTACAGGATGGCGGCAACAACAACTGCCCGAGTTACACCAGGGACACACAATCCCCTCCATCAGCGCTCAGACTGTCTGCAATAGGGTGAGAGAGGCTGGATTGAGGGCTTGAAGGCCTGTTGATCCTTACCACACATCACCAGCAACAACGTCGCCTATGGGCACAAACCCACCTTCGCTGGACCATACAGGACTGGCAAAAAGTGCTCTTCACTGACGAGTCGCGGTTTTGTCTCACCAGGGGTGATGGTCGGACTCGATTATCATCAAAGGAATGAACGTTACACCAAGGCCTGTACTCTAGAGTGGGATCCTTTTGGAGGTTGAGGGTCCATCATGGTCTGGGGCGTTGTGTCACAGCATCATCGGACTGAGCTTATTGTCATTGCAGGCCATCTCAACGCTGTGCATTACAGGGAAGACATCCTCCTCCCTCATGTGGTACCCATCCTGCAGGCTCACCCTGACAAGACCCTCCAGCACAGGGACGTGCACAGACATTTTGGGCGGCATGGGCTCAAGTAGAAAAAAGGGCACTTCTCATAATTATTTATTGTTTTTAAACAAAATTTTAAATATATTAACACAACTCTGACTTCATTACCAATTTATTTTAATTCCCTCACACTCACGCAATTGTTTTATACTTTAAAATAAACAGTTCACACAGCGATCATGGTCTTTAGTATTCACTAGGTTTATCACAAGGGCAGGCAACAGCAATGGAAACTATGCCACAATGTGCATGTTTTCTATGCTAGTAGTTTCGAATAAATGACTGCACCAAGGAGAGGGACATAGTTTCACTATTAATTTGTTTATTTTGCACAAGGCAATAAATAGTTAATTATTTTGGTGTTATTGGCATTCATAACACTTCGATGCATGTCCATTAGCACATTTTAATTAGTTAACACCTAATTTGCTTATCAATGTGGCTATTGTGATGATGTTGTTAGACAGAAATTTTACTGTATTCACCTGTAGTGTCTCCATTAATTACAGTACATTAACCTGTGTGGTCATGATTTATTGCCTTAGCTAAACTTTATTACATTAGCTAGTAGCTCATGAGTCATGAAAGTTAGCAAGACACAAGTTCAATTAAGTCTTTTGGCTAATTAGCTGTAAAGTTGAGGCACTGGTAGCTTAGTCTTTTGTTCATCACCAATCACCTCCACACAAACCAAGAAAAACAGAACTGGGATAGGAGCTGGGAGGGGCTGCTGCCTGCCCGTCTATGTGTCTGATGTGCCTTTGTGTGATGCATTGCTTTTTCTCGAGGAAGAAAAAGGGCAGGTGCTCAAGCCCCCTTTGATGTCTATGTGTGCACATGCCTGCTCCAACATGACAATGCCACCAGCCATATAGCTGGTTCTTCAGGATTAACAGAGATGAGATAATAAAAACCTAATGCAAGCTGGTACCTAAAATTACCTCAGGAATCCAGCACTAATGTCAAAACATTGTCTTGCCTCCTTTGAAGTTGTCTCCATCTGTTTTTCTTTTGGTTTCATTGCAAAACCTAGAGCAGCAGCAGTTCATCTACATCGATTGTCTTGACTGTGTACTTAACTACAGTGCACTTAGAATAAGCAGAACATTATCATCCTTTGGTGTAGATGCTAATATAGTTATCAGTACAGTTATCATTATAGTTATCTTTCTTGGTGTTAACAGGCCTTAAGATTTTCTATCCATGAAAACCTGGTCTATGAAATATTTTTTTATGGGTCATTCCATTAAATTAACATTTATAAGTACTGGTAACATTATGAGAAAAACATTAACCCTGATAAAACAGGTCATCACTTTTAAAGTGTTCCCTTCTTACTCAGGCACACACATAGCATTTTAGACCCAAGTCACCCAAAGTAAGCAAAGCATAAAGGAATCGAGTAGACAAGAGCATACTTCTGACACGTGTAGTAGTTGTTGTTGTGGTTGTGCTGGTGGTGGTTGTTGTACTGGAGGTGGTAGTTGTTGTTGTGGTTGTTGCAATAGTTTTCATTGAGGTAGAATTCTCTTGCACCTGCCCATATGTAAAAAGGGAGCCTACAAATAAAAAAAAAAACAACAGGCACATATTCAAAAACATATTAATCAAAAAACAATAATAGAATTGGTGTTTTTAAGGACAGTCAAACACTTTTTGACCAATGAATTTCCATTAAATTTCCAGTCATATGTGATTAGTTGATAAAGATTTTTAGAAGTTATTTTGATTCAGACCGATTTGCTAATTCAGGCTGATTTATAAACTGTTTTGAGTAATTAATTGTACTCAAAAGAAACATTTGCTTATAAATCAGGCATCTACTTGCAAGCAAGTTTTACTCTACTGTACACAAAAGCAATATCTATCAGCTGATCTATTTTAGTGCAGAGCATAAAACTAGAAAAAATTATTTCCATGACTTTTAAGATTTTAGTCATTTTCAGGCTTGGAAAACAAAATGTGAAACATATTTCCAGGACTCCATTGGCCATGGGAACTCATGGAAAAACATGAAGATGAGGAGTCCAAACCTACCTAAATATCACTGCTACATATTTAAAGTAAATTAAAAAATGATGAACCCCTTACCCAAATGTGAAAATGAGGATCCAGAAAAGTGGAAAATTGACAGACTCAAAACCAATACAGTAAAGAGAAGACAGCGGAGCAACAGCATCACACACTAGACAACAAAAGGCTTGAGTGGCATACAGCACAGACAAATGAGAAATAGCTACCTAAAGCCCACTTCTTTCAGAGATCAATTAAAATGTCAGGGAACAAGAGTGGGATGATTGTGACTTTTGACCATCGGACTATTCTGAGAACCATTACAGGGAGTGCGTGGGTTAAGATAAATTAAAGTGGATTTGTGATGCGGATTTCAATCACAACCTCCACACACAAAAGTGAGATACTATTAGAGGAGTGCTAATTCACTAATACGTTTACAGATAATGGCTCAAGGCAGAATCATTCCAGCTGGTCTGGAATACCACAAAGACAAGCGGCGTGATATAAACAGTGAAAATGCCAATGAAATATCAGCACTCTTGGATAACTCGGTCCAATCATCTTAAAAGACCAGAAATAACTGTTTCAACAAAAAAAAAAACATTCCATATAGGCCTACATTATTTTTACACATGTGAAAAGCGCTGAATCTGCTTTAAAAAAAATAAAATAAAAAAGTATGTCTTGTGACTATTGTTGTGCTATACTAAAATAGCTTGAAAGAGTCTAGAACATTAAAGCACCGTCTGATTCTGAGAGCTGACAGAGAGCCTTTGAAAATCCTTGGTAAATGAGAGTAGACTAGATTTTATTGCATTACAATACAAAAAGTCCTCGGACATAATTTTCTGCTTCCAATTATGCTTTAATGTGTATCCTGTTATGCCAGGTTAACTTTTAACACAGGCATCCAACAAAGGTGACCATACTCACAGAAAAATCTTGGTGGGACCAACCAACAACATAAAATAACTGGGCAAGTAGGAAGTGCCTGAAAAAGAGGATTTACCTTGGAGGAAATTTAGGTGTCCTAGCTGATGTTACACATACTCATTTGGGAATGAGGAATGGCACACTTTGATACATAGCATGCTTTTCTCAATATTTAATCCATAAAATGTAAAAGAACAGTGCCAACATTTTTAAGCTCCAAAAAGCACATATAGCCATCATAAAAGTAATTCGTACGACTCCAGTGGATTAATTAATGTCTTCTGAAGCAAAATACTTGTTGTAAGAAACAGATATATTTAAAATGTTTTTTATTGTTAAAAATGTTCGCTTCCGGCCAGCTGTGGTATGCACGTTCACATAAGTACGTTGGCAAGTTCACATTAGAACTGACGTGTGAAATACATAAAATTCGGAAGTGCTGTGTTGTTTACAACACAGAAGGAATGTTATACAGAAGCTGAATTGGTTTTGCTGTAGATTTGTATTTGTATCTTTTTTTCTCAAAATGGTTCTTGTGTGCGTGTATCCTGGATGCCTCAACCTAGTAAAAAACTTTAGATTATGCCAGTGGGTATCATCACAAGAGGAAAGACTAACTTTTCACAGATTCCCCATCAATGATCCTGAGCGACTGAAGCTATGACTGCTCGTTGACTCAATACACCCATTGAGTCACAAAATATTCAGGATGTGCAGTGAATATTTTTCCCCTTCCGATGTCAGACCAGTCGAGGGAATCTGACGATATCGAAGTGCTAATGCGCTTATGTTATGCAAGAGGTTTTAAATATTGATCCATTTCTTACACCTAGTTTTTCCACTTCAGAATAAATGTATTAATCCACTGGAGTCGTACAGAATACTTTTATGATGGCTATACTGTATGTGCTTTTTGGAGCTTCAAAATGTTGGCACCCATTCACTTGCATTGTATGCACCTACAGAGGTGAAATAATCTTCCAAATATATTTATTTATGTTCTGCTGAAGAAAGAAAGTTATACACATCTGTGATGGTATGAGGGAATTTTAATTCTGGGGTTAACCATTTCTTCAATGAGACCTTTATAATGGGAAACCATGTGCATAACAAATAATGGATTAGCTCTCAGAACATATAATAACCCACTCAACAAAATCAGTCACTATGAGGCATCAATCAGTTTTAAACAGTATTATAATTTGCTTACTATCTATATGTGGAGTGGCATTACCACTATCAATAGCAGAATAAGGACAAACCTAGGAAGTTGCTTAGTCAGACTCTGTAGTTTATCAAAAGAATTATAAGAAGCTTTCCATTGAAACAACGCCATGGATGAAGTCTTGATGAAACCTGAATGACTTTCCCTCTCTCTAACAGCTTACTGAGACTTGAACGTGCCTTAATTTGTTAGGACAAAGCCATAAAGGATGGACGCTAAAGAATGGCTCTATATTTAAACTAAGCTCTGTTAACCTTTTTAATGACAGAAGAGCTATGCCACTGAGCTAAGAAAGCTGCTGATCAAGGAAGAACAGCAAACTACAATATATAAAACACTACTTGCAAACCACCTACATATAATTTATGTATGAGCTCAACCCTGATATGAATATGATATTTTGAGTCTGTAAAATCTACTTGATTGATTTTAAATAAATAATACAAAAAAAATAAAAAGCATTGAAATGTTAACAGTCTTCTGACATTTCTGAAAGGGTCAATATGCGGTTATGCTCCCAATATTTGACTTGGTTCATCACTACTTGATGTAAGAGAGTATTTACATTTAAAAAATAATAACAGTAGCACAAGTGCGGTTGAAAATGTACAAAAAAAGAAATATTACTCACCAGTGAGAAGAAATATTGTATCCCAAAAAGCACGATACATCTTTATAAGGCTTTGTGTGACTTCTAGGTCAAGGATTAGCAGCGTTGTCTCCTAAATGAATTTTGACAATATAGATTAAGGCACGCGATTTTTCTTGAGATTGACCAAATTATTGGTAGTCTGTTGCCATTGTCAAAAATGTAACTTCCATAGTAAAACTGATTGTATTTTCATCGTAGTTTCATCTATCCTACGTTACACAACACGCCATGCGGCGAGCCAGGTATTTTAAACTTGACGTCAAACTTCAGCAACGGTGCGCTCGGTTTTTTTTTATTGACGTCATATGAAGCTGTATAGCGATTGTTTTCTATTAATTTTGTTTATATAATTTGAGGATAAAAGTCACCGAGTAAAACTGGTGACCTACAGTGAAAAACAAATACACTCATTGAGCACATTGGTCCCGTTTCCACGCACTTGACATCCTTCTGTTGTGTGCGAGCGTGCGTCTGTGCGTGCGCGCGCGTGTGGATTAGAGCAAAGGAGTTAAATATGCATCTTTATTATTGTTTCCAGATATACATCGGCGGCCAAAAGTTTGGAACAAAGTGCAGATTTTGCCGTTTCGGAAGGAAATTGGTACTGTAATTCACCAAAGTGGCATTCAAATGATCACAAAGTATAGTCAGGACATTACTGATGTAATAAAAAACAGCACCTTCACTATTTAAAAAAAATAATAATTTTTGATAAAATCTAGACACGCCCCATTTCCAGCAGCCATCACTCCAACACCTTATCCTTGAATAATCATGCTAAATTGCTAATATGGTACTAGAAAATCACTTGCAATTATATCAAACATGGTTCGTTAAATGAAGCTTAACATTGTCTTTATGTTTGTTTTTGAGTTGCCACAGTATCCAATAGACTGGCATGTCTTAAGGTCAATATTCTGTATTTAAAAAAAAAAAAAAAAAATCCAACCCGTTCTCATGAAAATTTGTTCACAATTTACAAGTTGGCTTTTTCGTATGGTCTCGCACGATGTTGTTTGCATCAAGTTGTACGACTTCATTGCATGCAATTTCCCGGATGTGTAATGCGGAATTAAGTGTGAGTTTCATGCACGAGGTGTTAAGGACCCAAACACCTGGTATAAATCTAACCAATCAGTAGATTGTGTAAACCTGATAAGAAGCTGTAGTGTTTAACAGAAGTAAGTAATTGTTGCGTATTAGATGGCAATGATGTCCAGCGACATTGGTTGTATGAAAGTCGGATGAATTCAAACGAGTGCAGTCGCATGATATCATATGAATTTGCATAATTTAGAAAAGTTGTACGAATTCTGATGATTTCTCCTTGAGAGTATGTTGCCTCAGCTGACAGCTTCATTGAATTCTACACGCTCAACACCAGCTTCATGTACAACAGTAAAGAGAAAACTCAGGGGTGCAGGCCTTATGGGAAGAATTGCAAATAAAAAGCCCCATTTGAAATAGAAAAACAAAAATAAACGTTTAGAGTGGGCAAAGAAACAGACATTGAACAACAGATAATTGGTAAAAAGTGTTATGGATCTTAACCCCAATTGAGTTTTTAGGGGATCAGGTAGACTGTAAGGTGCATGAGAAGTGACTGACAAACGTGGAAGTGTGGGGTGAAATGTCACCTGAGTATCTGGACCAACTGACTGCTAGAATGCCAAGGATCTGCAAAGCTGTCATTGTTGCACATGGAGGATTTTTTGATGAGAAATCTTTGAAGTCGTTTTTTTTTTTTTTTTTAAATTGTAGTAGTAATTTCTCACATTATTAATGAACTGACTATACATTGAGATCAGTTGAATGCCACTTTGGTGAATAAAAGTACCAATTTCTTCCATAAGAGCAAAATCTGTACATTATACTAAACTTTTGGCTGCCAGTGTATACAATATATTTTAGTGTAAAACATTATCTCTTCACAAGAATTTTAATCTCGTTTTTTTAAAAGGCTTTTAATTTTGTAAACTGGTCAAAATGAAATCCACAAATTGTCTTTAACTATTTTTTACGAAAGTTTATTCAATCCAGCAAGAAACGTTACAACTTTTTAAATTGTGGATTGTGACTTGTATTGACTCTGACTGCCAGTGATAGATAAATAAATATATGCAATCTGTTATATTAAATGTACTAACCACAATTCCACTCTGTCTTCACTTTCACAATTGATTTCTTTGAACAGAAAATGCACACAATTCCCTCTGATGCATTTGAAACCAAGTGTTTGTTATTGAGCAAAAGAAGTGTTTGAAGAATAATTATGATCTAGTTTTCTTGTCTGGCTATTGGCCAGTTGTTCCTTAAGAACTGGTGGAGCTGCAGATTACACTCATTTGGCCACCTTTATCTTCCTATTTGGTTCTATTCTGGCTCAGGTTTGCCTTCACGTGCATGGCATGGTGTGGTTGTTTCCGAATTACTCCCATATTCTTTCCTGGTTACATGTTTTTTCCACAGGATTAGATTGCAGGACAAATTTACTTAAGGCAACACAGTAGCTATGAAAATAGGCCACTATGACACAATAGTTTTCTGTTAATTTTTTTAATGAGCACACTTTATTTGTTTAAAACAAACATATTTTTACTTGTCATTTGCTGAAACACACATGAGGGCAGACCCCAACTTTGTTTTTTCCAGGTCATGAGTCAGGTAGGCATTTCTTTGTGATAACTGGAGTTAAAGCTTTTAAACTAGAACATGGTCCAGAAGGTGTTGTGGTGATTTATTCCATAAATAAAACCAAAACTTCCTTTCACATTCTTTTCACCGCTGCAATTTCATGATGAGTCAAGAACGGAAAATGTGTGATGATAACGTTATGTTGCCCTCTAGTGGCATAAATGGATAAACTCATTATTATTTTGAATGCTAACAGAGGAGAATTTGTGAAGGTGATCTGGAACGTAAAGCTAGCACATTGTGAGAGTAATAATAAATATTTAATGAGTTAGATTTGCATTGCCAAAAAAAACAACAAAAAAAAACCAGATGAGATAGATAAAAAGGTAAGAAAAAAGCTATTCCATTTTAAGTACATTTAAGATAAAGTGATATAAGTGATAAATGAATAACTATCTGTATGGACACAACGTAAAGGAATATTCTAGGTTCAACACAAGTTAAACTCAAACTACTGAATTTGTGAAATAATATTGATTACCACAAAAATGTATTGGGAATTGTAAAAAAATAAATAAATCTGTGTTACAGTAAGGCACTTATGGAAGTGAATGGGTCCAATCTGTAAACAGTAATCTCTTGTTCTACCACATACAAAATGTGTTCTATTGGATTCAGATCTGGTGACTGGGAAGGTCACTTAACAACAGTGAACTCATTGTCATGTTCATGAAATCAGTTTGAGGAGAATTTAGCTTTGTGACATGGTGCATTATCATGCTGGAAGTAGCCATTAGAAGATGGGTACATTTTGGCCATAAAGGGATGCACATGGTCAGCAACAAAACATGCTGTGGCATTCAAGTGCGCCAAGAAAACATTCCACACACTATTACACCATCACCACCAGCCTGAACTGTTGACACAAGGCAGGTTAAATCCATGGAATTATGTTGTTGGCACAAAATTCTGACCCTACCATCTGAATGCCACAGCAGAAATCGAGATTCATCAGACCAGGCTATGTTCTACCAGTCTTCAACTGTCCAATTTTGGGGAGGCTGCAGAGCTCTCTGTGCTTTTCTGACAGTAGTGGAACCCGACGTGGCCTTCTGCTGTTTTGCAATCCGCCTCAAGGTTTGACGTGTAGTGCATTCTGAGATGCTATTCTGCTCACAACAATTGTCAGCTTAATGTACCAATAAATGTTTCACAGATGTCTAACTCTTTGTTTGATTACGTTGTCTTTTAGCCTGCCAAAGACATGTCCCTTGATTCGCATATGCATGTGATGTAGCCTGTCATTGCATTTGCCAAATCATAATTACAGTGCAATGGCAAGCTCGTACAATTATGTGTGAAACAAGCTCAGATGATTAGCAATGTTTTAGAACTGTATTAAACCCAGGTTGGTTAATAATATGAAAAATCACTATAAACACCATTGCATAGTGGAGCCTATTTGTTACGACCACTGCACGTGACAGTTGGTGTAGGTAACTACAAAAAAAAGAACTGCATTTTAAAGCATTTTGTAAGTTTAAGGGTTTTTTTTTTTTTTTTTTTAAATCAAAGCTCTTACTAAGAGTGGATGTAAAGTACAAGAAAACTCATCTGGTTAGGTGCCTTCTTTACTTCAAAACGATTTCTCACAAGATTTTTTTGTTCGTTTGTTTTTGTCTGTTTTCAGCATTGTTTTATCCAGTCATCATTTACTTACCAACTGTGATCATTCTTGTCTGGTTTAAATTACAAAGTTACATATTGCCTCTCTGAGGAGGACTCGTGTGTTTCTCTGCATCATTTAGTCAATATCTCAGTTAATGACGTGCACTGAAGCTTGACAGCTGCTTACTCTCTTTATTCTATATAAAACTTTAAACAAGTTTTTTCTTCCCAAAAGCAATATGGTCACATACAGAGGGGTAATCATAACGTCAAAGGAGATGAGAAACATGATAAATTTCTCTTTTAACATTTGCTGTAGCCCACATAAGTCCTTTACTAAGAGAATATAGGCATATGTTTTAAGATCTGTAAGTTTTTTTGTGAACTCATTGTTGAAATTTAAAATAAAATACATTAACTCAAAAATCATACATTATAACCCATTATAAATAATATATTTAAAATGTCACTAGCGCAGCAAACTAACATTCACTAGTTATCAAGTATATCAAGTTAAAAAAAATACACAAAAAAATCAAAACAAAAGCAAAACAGAAACCTACTAAGAGTCAGTATACAAGACATATTCTGAACTTCATCTTTATATTGTTGGCACCACCGTAAGTTAGTCTTTGATAGTATATTCTTAGTATATTCTATAATTTTCAATTTCTGTGCTGTATTATCCTACTGCACTGTACTGCTGATAATGTTTAGTTTAACTTTAAAATTAAATTATAAGCTTGCATTATTCTCATTTGCATTTATTCAGAGATATTGATTTAATTATAGTAAAGTTTGTTTTTGTTGCATACAAGTGCATTAAATTATCCATAAGATGAATGTTAATATCATTGATTTGTCTGAGCAGGGTCATGCACGCACTGGCAATACTGGTGACATCCACAACGATTGGGGGAACATTACAATATGGATACAACCTGGCCATTATGAAGGCACCGACTGTTGTACGGAAGGCACCTATTTTTGTGGGTTTGTGTGTATGACAGAGTACATATGGAATTGTTTTGTATGCAAATATTCATGGTTGTCTCTATATTTGCTTATTTTTTGTTTTCAAGGGTAATTAAAAGTGTCCATTCTCTGTCCAAGCATAAAAGTAATCTTAAAGACTCCAGTGGTTAAATCCACATATTCTGAAGTGATATAATAGGTGCGGGTGAGAAACAGATCAATATAAACAAGTCAGTTTGTACTATAAATTTGCCTCCCTGCAGTATGCACATAAAAAATGCAAATAAACGAAAACAAAAGAAGAACTTAATGAGACATTTCTGGAATGATGGGGAATGGAGTTAGAGGTTTATGATATAACATTGATATGGACTTTTATAGTTTCCATCTTCTCATTGGGCGGTTTTATTGCAGCCTTGGTGGCAGGGCAAATGTCTATCTGTTTCGGGAGGTATTACCTCTCTCTCTCTCTCTCTCTCTCTCATTCAGTCATGTTTTATTGATGGCAATATTAGCTAACTGTTCTGAAGCTAACTGTTCTGTAATCTACTATTGTTCTAAATAACAATTACAATTTGAGGTTTTTAGTTTAGGGTATTTTAAATGAGTTTTGGTTGAGTCAAGCTAAGTAGAAAAGCCATGTCTTTTGAGATGATTGTTATCTCCAGATTTCTGGTTGGCATAAATGCTGGTATATACTTTCAAAGTTGCAGCAAATGTGTTTTAAATTTAATCTAAGCTTCTTTTTCTTTTTTTAACTGAATACTAATAAATTCCAGCTTAGAGGTCATATGAATGACTCCTCAACAGCAAAATACATAGTTCTCAGCATATATATGTCTTTTGAAGAAAAAAAAATAAATAATTGCCAGCGTCTTCTTGGTATGATTAGAAACCATGTTCTCTGTTTATATGCAGGTATGAGAGTGCTCCAAAAACACTTAAGAGGTGCTGTGACCCTCCCCTCAGCTGCCTTCACCTCATTTGGTGTTGTGTTGGGACAGGTGGTAGGTGTGAGGTATGTCTAATACACATACAATACATGTGATACAGTACTTCTGAAGCAGCATATAAAAGGGAAATGTGATCACCATTGGCTAATGTGTTGTGAAAGCCATCTCAAAAGATTTGCCTTTAAGATGTAAGATATGCATTTGATCTTACGATAACTCAATATACACTCACTGACCACTTTATTGGGTACACCTAGAAAATACATCGAGCAGCAGTTCTCTGGGTGAAAACGACTTGTTGATAAGAGAGGTCAACGGCCAGACTGGTTCGGAGTGACAGAAAGGCTACAGTAACTCAGGCAACCCCTCTGCACAGTTGTAGTGAATAGAATAGCATCTCAGAATGCACAACATGTCGAACCTTGAGGCGGATGGGCTACAAGGGTGGAATACCACGTTGGGTTGCACTTCTGTCAGCCAAGAACAGAAAGTTGAAGCTGCAGTGGGCCTACCATCTGCATGTTGCAGCAGAAATCGAGATTTATCATACAGGCAATGTTTTTCCAATCATCTACCATTCAGTTTTGGTGAGCCTGTGCCCACTGATGCCTCATTTTCCTGTTTTTAGCTAACAATAGTGGTACCTGGAGGGGTCTTCTGCTGCTGTATCCCATCCGCCTCAATGTTCAACGTGTTGTGTGTTCACAAATGCATTTTCTGCATAGCACTGTTGTGGACCAGTCTGACCATTCTCATTTTACCTCTGTCATTTACAAGCCATTTTCGCCCACAGAACTGCCGCTCACTGGGTGTTATTTAATTTTTTTTTGCACCATTCTCTATACACTCTAGAGACTGAAGCATATGAAAATCGCAGGGGTACAGCAGTTACAGAAATAATCAAACCAGCCCGTCTGACACCGACAATCATGCCACAGTCTAAATCTCTGAGATCACATTTTTCCCCATTCTGATGGTTGATGTGAACATTAACTGAACCTCCTGACCATATCTGCTTGATTTTATACTAGTGCTGTCAGCGTTAATGCCTGCAATTAATTTAAAATGTATAACGTGCACATTTTTTCTTAATTGTGATTAAGGCATGTACCGATTTGATATTATACTGTATACTGACATTTTATTCAGCTCTGTGTGAGTTCTGAACAACGTTAGAGGGCGGAACCCTTACGATGTGTCCATAGGGGACATTACACTCGTATACACACTACAAACAAACACACAGCAGTGAGGAGAAAGGACCTCTTATGAAACAAACGCTTCTGGGACATGTATCAAAAGTTAAGTTCTTCCCGTCTTTTGTAAGTCAGCATTTAACCACATGGAGAGTCTGTTGAATCTCTGCTCAAATGTAACATAATTTAAACTTTGTACACACTGCAGCCGAGCTTCTGAAGTGTCAGCAAATGATTAACAGACAATTCTGATTAATTATATTTCCATTGGCAGTGCCAGCACTAAAAGCAGAACAAGACAGCGCTTACTGCCCTGAAACAAATCATGTGCATTCCATATTCAAAGTGAAAAGACAGCCTGATGTTGGTCAATATTGTGGAGGATTAGGGTTTAAGAGATTTAATGTGCATTGCAATGATTAGTAGTTCTATCAGTCAACATCCCACATAGACTTTGGTAAATGTTTAAGGTTATTACAATTAGTGCTATTTTAGTGAATTTCTCTTTGTACTGTGGAATTCAGAAAATATCAATGAAGCATTATTGTTACATATTGTTTGTTATATTGTGTTGTTCTTTCCAAAGAAGGAAATATATGCATTTTGACAGGAAATGTGTATATACTGTATAGAGTCAAAATTCAGCACTTTTAAAATCTGAGATTTACTATGAAAAATCATGAGATTAATCATGATTAAAAATGTTATACATTACACTGCTGCCACACGATTGGCTGATTAGATAATCGCATGAATAAGTAGGTGTACTGATGTACCTAATAAAGTGGTCATGAGTTTTATCTCTTTATCTGTTCATAATGGTTGCTAAAACAATCAAATAACTGTTACATTGACATTTTTTATTTCTTGACAATAGAATATCATTCATTGGATGCCCTACTTAAACATGGCTTCACCTACACACTGATCAGCCTCAACATTAAAACCACTGGCAGGTGAATTGAATAACATTGATTATCTTGTTACAATGGCACCTGGCAATGGGGTGGGATATATTAGGCAGGAAGTCAACAGTCAGTTCTTGAATTTAATGTGATGGAAGTAGGTAAAATGGGCAAGCATAAGGATCTGAGTGAATTTGACAATGGCCAAATTATGGTGGCTAGACAATTTGTTCTGAGCATCTCCAAAACGGCAGGTCCTGTGGGGTGATCCCGGTATGCATTGGTTAGTACCTACCAAAAGTGGTCCAAGGAAGGACAACTGGTGAACTGGCGACAGGGTCATGATCGCCCAAGGCTCACTGATGCACGTGGGGAGCGAAGGCTGGTCCATCTGGTCCAATCCCGCAGAAGATTTACTGTAGCACAAATTGCTGAAAAACTAAATGCTGGCCATGATAGAAAATTGTCAGAACACAGTGCATCGCACCTTGCTGCGTATGGAGCTGCGCAGATGTAGACCCGTTAAGAGTCCCCATGCTGTAACCTGTCCACTGCCGAAAGTGCCTACAATGGGCATGTGAGCGTCAGAACTGGACCATGGAGCAATGGAGGTTGTCTGTTCTGATAAATCATGTTTTCTTTTAGATCATATAGACAGCCGGGTGTGTGTGCGTCGTTAACCCGGGGAAGAGATGGCTGCAGGATATACCTAATAGTGGTCATGAGTGTAGGTTTCATCATGACTAATATGATAACATTCACAGTGTTGATTAATCTGGGTTAAATTGATCTGTTATGCTATTGTAATATGGCTTCAGAACATTTAGCCATTGTTTATAAAGGGCATAATCTATTTCTAGAACTGCAGAAAAAAATATGATATTAAAATCATCTTTAATGTTGTGAATGTGTGAAAAAGGACATTTCATAACATTAAGTTAATAATTATTTAAATCAATTGATTTAGTTTATAGTGATTTGAATAATTTTTTTTTTTTATCAGGGAGCTATTAGGTAGTGAGCTATGTTGGTAGTACTTATTGGCCAGTAACGCTATCCCAGGCTTCATCCAACTCCTCACCTTGCCCTGGTTTTCAGAGAGTCTCCGCTATCTTCTCATTGACTTTGGGGACAAAGACACCTGCTAAAAGGATATGAGAGTCTGAGTTAGATTCTAAGCACTGGTACATACTGCATGTGTTTTTTGGCAAATAATAAAAATGAAAAACATCAGCTGTTTAAATTTAACACCAGGGTTGATGTAATGTTTTTGGGTAACCTGTACTGGTCAAGGATATGGCCTACTTTCCTACATTGTATTGACAACCTAGTCTCTAGAGAGTCCATGATCTTTTACATTTAGGATTTTAGGTTAACATTTATGAATGTATAAGGGAATGAGTATATTTTAGGTTTTGCCCCATTTTTCAACATTTAATCAGTTTTAGATGGTGTATAGCATGTCTTGATGGTGTATAGCATGTCTTAATGCAGGACAACCTCTCTCAGGAAATGCAGGAAAAGTCTCTCCTATAGCACTGTGGTGTCTAAGTGGCTGTGATGGGCAGAAAGAATAGCTGGATGAGATTCTGCAGGAACCGGATGAAATCAAGAGAGAATGAGCCAAACAGCCGTGGGAACTCCTAAATGACCATCAAGTTTGCTGGCAGCTTATTTCTATGGCGGTACAGAGCAGTGCCATGCAACTGTGCGGCAATGATTTAGTGAGACCCTGCCTCCACACAATCCTGTGCTGTCATTTCACTGCCTCTTAATTAAAATGTAAGTGTCCCAGAAAAGAGCAAGGGGTAGGAACATGAGACGATGCCTGATGGGATGAGATTGACACAGATTACACAATTAGCACAGCAAGAGACTTTGATTTTGTAACTAGCTCTGCAATAAATTACTCCATAAACTGACCAAAAAATACATACAACAGTTCATTAGGAGTGCTAATGTTGTAGGTTTGATGTCAATATTTAAAAGAATATGTTCAGAGTGTACAATTCATGTTTCTAGGAAGTAAGAAATTGCAAGCAAATTACTAAAGCAAACTGAGAACTCCTTCAGTTCAATTTCATGTTTCTGTTGAAGTTTGAAATTGAATAGCATCAACCTAACATCTTCTGAGGTGACTTCCATGTCCTATGATGTTAATATAAGGTCATTAGAGGTATGGTCTGAACTTCAAAGTTGGATGAAATGACACATTGAAAGTTCCAGACTGCAAATGACTTTTGTTCGAAAAGGAGTGAGAAAAGTGAAGGGATATTGGAAGATTTGTTTTAAGAATAAGTTTGCAAGGCTCACTACTCCTTACATTCTATCTAACGAGACAATTCAAGTCACTTTTTCCTGTTACATTTAACCAGTGAGTTTGGGGTTAATTATTAGCTGCCAAGTATATCTCAGAAAAATTTCAACAATGAGTAAAAAAATTGTTCAGAAGGATTTCATCCAAAACTTTAGTGCTGGTGTGTTTGTGTTTGAATTTCTAAAGCCTAAGCAAAACATTTTCTCTCATTCCTCAGATTCACTTGTATGCCTAATATGTATTCCAAGAAGCAGGTATATCTGCTTGGCAGATCCAATATGTGACCACTGGCACATGTGAATTCACCACCTGCAGTGTGTGTGTGTGTGTGTGTGTGTGTGTGTGTTCAAATAATCTGTTCCCAAATACGTAACTGTCCCAGAACAACGCAATGCCTTGATCCATTTGCAATCCACTATGAATGACTGCAAGTTAATTATATGAAAAAGATGAGTGTTTTAGCCTCCTGAACCAAAACAAAATTTCTTTGGAGGACTTAGGTTACCACATTTAATAGGATGACTGTTTCTGTTTCAGGTGACATGGTTACTTATACAGTACTATTACTGATTAATGTCAAATGAATCGTTTTTTTATGCATGAACTAAAAGGCTGTTTGTGTATTCTGAACATGATGATAGGCTCGGTAGGAAGCTGATGTGAATGTGCGGCTATATTATTACCGGATGGGCTGTAGTCTTCACTGTGGCTTCACTTGAGGTATGTATTGTTTACGGTTACAAAACCTGCACACATGCATGCAAACACATATGAAACCTAACATGGAAGCATGTATTGGAAATTGCATGCTTAAAACTATAATATGCATTTCAAATGCATTCTCTAGAAGCTCTGTTTACCTCTAAGTGGCCGCATGTTATGTCTAAACAGAGAGGAAATGAAATAATGTCCAACTTCAATCACAGTGTTTAGCTGAAGTAATGTAATCATTGATAAACTATGACTGGTTTATTGCTGTAAGATTACAATAAAGCTATTATTTTCAACTTGTTCTATACAGGCCAGACAGAGTTTATCTCACTAGTTATCATATTGTTCGAAACGGTTGCTAAAATAATAAAATAACTGTTGCATTGACATTTTTTCCTTCTTGCAAATAGAATATAGTTCACTGGATGGCCTACTTAAGCATGGCTTGTGTCTTTACCTACGCACTGATCAGACACAACATGAAAACCACTGAAAGATGAAGTGAATAACATTGATTATCTCATTACAATGGCACCTGACAAGGGGTGGGATATATTAGGCAGCAAGTGAACAGTCAGTTCTTGAATTTCTTGTGTTGCAAGCAGGAAAAATGGGCAAGCATAAGGATCTGAGTGACTTTGACAAGGGCCAAATTGTGATTGAGTCAGAGCATCTCCAAAAAAGCAGGTCCTGTGGGATGTTCTTGGTAAGTGGCCCAAGGAAGGACAACTGCTGAATTGGCAACAGGATCATGGGCGCCCAGTCTCATTGATGCGCGTGGGGAGCAAAGGCTGGCCCGTATGGTCTGATCACACAGAAGAGCTATTGTAGCAGAAATTGCTGAAAAACGTACAGCTGGCATGATCAAAAGTGTCAGAACACACAGCACCTGTTAAGTGTTCCCATGCTAACCCCTGTCCACTGTTGAAAGTGCCTACAATGGGCATTTAGATCATGTGGACATCCGGGTGCATGTGCATCATTTACCTGGGGAAGAGATGGCAGCAGAATGCACTAGGGAAAGAAGGCAGGCCGGCAGAGGCAGTGTGATGCTGTGGGCAATGTCCTGCTGGGAAACTTTGGATCCTGGCATTCATGTGGATGTTACTTTGACACGTACCACCTACCTAAAGATTGTTGCAGACCACGTACACCCCTTCATGGCAACAGTATTCCCTGATAGCAGTGGCCTCTTTCAGCAGGATAATGCACTCTGCCACACTGAAAGAATTGTTCCGGAATGGTTTGAGGAACATGATAAAAGAGTTCAAGGTGTAGACTTGGTCTCCAAATTCCCCATATCTCAATCAGACTGAGCATCTATGGGATGTGTTGGACCAACAAGTCCGATCCATGGAGGACCCACCTCACAACTTACAGGACATAAAGGATCTGCTGCTAACATCTTGGTGACAGAATCCACTGGACACCTTCAGAGGTCTTGTGGAGTCCATGCCTCAACAGGTCAGAGCTGTTGTGGTGGCACTATTGGGACCTACGTGATATTAGGCAGGTGGTTTTAATGTTATGGCGGATCATTGTATTTTCAACTTTGGCATGGGACCAGGTGAATCATGTTATACCACAACATATCATTGTCCTTCCAAACTCAGATTTTCATATTAAGAGATAACGTCACCATTTCCACAATGTTTCGTATTGTTGTTTTATCATTTAGCTGGGGTGACTAATCCTCCCTACAGAGATTTTTAACCAGACAGCATGTCCTGCTGCCTACATGATCGCTAGTTCTTTAATGTGACTGAACCTCTTCATTATTGGCATGATCTTCCCATTCCTTGTGGTGAGGGCATAATATACTTAAAATACACTCTCCCCTGCTGAAAAAACTGGCCTTAGCTGGTCAGTTGTCTGGTTTTAGGCACTTTTTAGCTGGTCAGGCTTGTACCAGCTTAAACCAGCTTATGCAGTTTTTAAGCATCTTTGATTGCTGAAACAGAGCTCTCAAAATGTTTATGTTGTGTGCAAGTTACATTATAGCTGGTATTTCTGCCCAAAGACTTAATTTGTATTCACAGTGACAGATTAAATAGTTTGAGGTTGCCAAGTAGATTTGTAGTAGGTCTTCCTACAGTATTCAACTGCATGAAGGCAGACCATGTGAGCTTCACTGTCTTCACTCCCATTGGTAGTTCCCGCTTCGTGTCACTGCTCATTTGCACAATGTTAAACTCGTGAAATGTTATACTTCATCACGTAGTTGACTGTCCAACAGTCACTGTTACTTGCGTCACCTGAAATCATTAATGCTCACTGAAAATGAATGACTTCTGGTCACTCTGTCAACTGTAAATCGCTGACAGTGTAAATGCATTTTAGACAAAGGTGTAGTGGAAAACCAAATGAAACTTATATAATTGAAGAATTGTAACTGTTGCAAGTCTGATGAATGTCCTCTGTGTGTGTTTTTGCCCTACCGTACTGATGATTACTAAAGAGTTTAACCAGCTCTTCACTACCATGAACAAGAGAAGATGGATCCAGAGTGAAAACAAGCGCACTACCAGTTAGGGGAAATTTGTCATTCCACTGCCTTATAGAAGTGGCCTTTCTAGTGAGATAAACGCTTTATTTTCATCAGCTAAATTGAAGTTTTTAGGCAAATTTTTTTTTTTTTTTTTTTAAACAATACCTTAGTTTTTCTTCACTCACATTACCTGTTTATCAAATATATTATTTAACACATTACTAGACCTTTAACATTAACTTATTAGATGATACTTTTATTTGTAAATCTTTTTGTAGTTTTGTAAGCACATCTGATACAGCAGATCAGCAACAGAGAGCTTAAGTTCACAGAAAGCATGCTTCAGACTGCTTTTTAGAACTACGCTCCTAAATCTATTGTTGCTTAATTCTTCATGACTGTCTGAATAAATACGAAAAAAAATTTGAAAATTCCTGGTTATTTATTATCAGAAAAGACCTGAAACAATTTTGGCAGCAGATTTACCTTACAGATACTATGCACTTATAGTAGTAAAACTGTCAAATATGTAACAAATCTGTTTTTTTTATTATTATTATTATTAATAATAATAAGCATTATGAACCGTTATTTATGGCCAAAATAAAACAAAGCCATGTTACAACATTTGTGGAACATTTTGTTAACTTTTTTCATATTAATAATAATAATGCTTATTATAAAAAAAAAAAAAAGTCAGCAAAACTTTCCACAAATGTTGTAATGTGGCTGTTTTATTTTGGTCATAAATGTATGTTCTATAAACAAAAGTATTTTAACTAAGTTTTATAAAAGTCTAATTTAAATGTACAGATGATAATATTTTAAATGTTCCACAAAAATTTGCAGATTGGTCTATTTTTTTTTCTTCTTCCTTGTATAGGCCAGGCTCCACACTAATGTCTTTCAGCTTAATAACAGACCGATTTTGCTGCATTTATTATATGATATCAACTACAAACAACAAATACGCTAAAATCAGCACTCGAGTTGGGTCCGATTATTTTTGTCATGGTCATCTGGTCACCCAACAAAAATCTGCTTTTCCTTTCAACAACAAAAATTTTTTTATGCATAGAATTCATTTTATGAACTATTGTACTGTATACATTTACATACTTAGAAACTGTTGGCCAGAAAATTAGATTAAGCAGAGCTTTGTAAATATACAGCACTGAATTGTAAAACATTGCTTGACTTAAAATGAGAAGGTGTGTGTTTAGTTGATAGCTAAGACATGTGGTCATATCTGGACTTTGAGTTGGCATGTAAAAGGAAAGAAATTCCCAGTGTTGGAATCAGTGCGATAGATACAGTTTTGGTTTACACTTAATGCCTTGGTAGCCATTAACTGACCTTCCATGAACACTGGCATTGAATCCCTCCTCATGGAAGCAGTCTCATGATCTAGTACAGTATTAGCAATACTGAAGTATCAGCAATTTTGTTTATTTTTGACCTTTTTACTAAATCATTTTCATTTATATAATCAAATAAATGTGATGTACAGTCCCTTATAATATGGCGAAACTTATAATAAAGTAATATGCAAAAATATTTTGTACAAGGATTTATCACAATAAAGTAAATTCTCAGATACAATTTTATTTTAAACCCATCTCTGTACCAAATAGACAGAGACACAAAAACAGTGTACAAAAACAAACATTGATAGAAAAGTATGCTTATATCCAAATGTCCAAAAATTAATGAACGTTGTGACAAATTGCAGAGAAACAATGTTTTTTTCAGAGAACAACAGGGTAGAATACCAAACATACATGTACAAATGTACACTTTTCTATATGCGTGTCTTTATACAAAAGTGTCAATGCAACTCGGTTCATTTATGGTTATTTTAAGATAGATCCTTTTAATGACAGAATTTTTCCTACCCATCACTGTTCACAATCAGTACTGGGAAGGCACTTTGCAACATACAAATATCTGAGCAAGAAAACAAAAAAGATTCCAGTGATGCAATAAGCCTTAAAACAACACAAGACAAAAAGTTGTACAGCAATAATCGAGGGCTTCCCTATAACTTCGATTTTGTAAATAAATAAAGGCTGCAAATATTCAGATCACGCTTACTGTTAGAGGCAGACAATGATTGTTCTTACTAGAAGCATAATTTATTTAAATTACAATCTGACATTAGCATTTATAAGTCAAATGAGTGCGCTGAAGCTATATTGTACCATAGAGCACACTGAGTACACTTCTCAGCATGCTTTGGATTTTAACAGTAAGCCTAACAAGCATATACTGTAACACAATAAAATCATGTTTTGGAAAGCTTCCATTATCATGAGTGACCGCTTGTAACACCTCTCCAATGTTGTACGCTCTGCCTTACCAAATACATTTAGTACACTAAACTATTAGCTTGGAAAGTAAAATAAAAGGAAAGGTAACCAATATGCACACTTCATTTAAAGTAACATCCCAGGAGAACAAGGTAATACCAAAACACAAACACTTGCATAATATCAAAAAGAAGCAATAAAAGTATGGATTTAAACTTAAAACATATTCCTCCATAGAAATACCCATTCATTCTCCAAGGCCAAGGAAAAAATCTATATACAAGGATCCCAATCACATAACTAACAAAATTGGCCAAACATACATATATACACACAAAACATTTGTGTGTGTGTGTGTGAATGTTACACATGTATAATGAAATGACTTTTAAGTTCAACAGGAATGTACTGACCCTCTTAGGAATAACTCTGATATAAAAAAAAAGATTAAAAAGTCCTCTGTTTATATTACATTCTGGAGATAAAAAAGGACATTGGAGAGACCACAGCATACACACGTGTACTCACACATACATGTCATTATGCTCATTTACACACACTGAGGCTCTCACACCGTCCTCCTGTCAGATGCATGATTTAAGAGGAAAGTAGCAAATCGCAACTCTACACAAAATCTCAATATATACCTTTTTGTAAAGGTTACTTGGAAACCAGTATCAATAAGTTAATAAAATATATTCTTTGCTTCTTGCTATATCTTACAGTGAAACCTGAAATTGGTCCCTGTTGGACATAAAATCTGAAATGTTTTTGACCCCAAAAAAAGAGAAAAGAATCAGTCTCAGAACTATCAATGATAAAAAGAAGAAATCACACAAAAGTACTATTCTAACAGCCATTATTTAGCCTGAAGAGGTTAATGATTTATACTCATTACATTTCTTGCCAAATTAATTCATACACAAGAGCACAAGATTCTTACTAGTTTTGTGGGTTACCTGTGGATTACAAATGCTTGACCCTCAGAACCTGAAGTCTCGATGCCTGATGTAGCTTTGATTCTGAAAATGTCTGTTTTTTTTTTTTTCATTTTAATTCTGTTATAATTGTAATACTTGGAAATATTATGCTTTTTTTTATTACAAATGCACAGACATACAGTGGGGTTCAAAAGTCCCAATTTGTTAACATGAACTAACACTTAAGAATAATTTAAACAATTAAAACAGCATTTATTAATCTTGGTTCATGTTCATTTCACCATAGACCATTCAATTTTTAAAATCAAATGTTGCACAGTATATGTTAACATTAGTTAATGCACTTTGAATTAACACGAACTGACAACATACACTTGTATTTTTTATTAATTTACATTAACAGAGATTAATAAATGCTGTAAAAACACTACATATTCATGCGATTATCTAATCAGTCAATTGAAGAAATATATCAATTGAATAGGAAATGTTTAAGATGGTGTCCTGTTTTATGGTCACTAATCAAATAAGCAACATTTGTTAATGCCTTTGTACAAAATGTTTTCCTTGCTTCCATGGAAGCACAAGATGCTCTTCAAAAACTTCTCATATCATGCTGAGGTAACATGGATCATCAGGTTTTGCACAAAGTTTTGCACTGTCCATGTCAGTGTGAGTGCATGCGGTCTTTAAAGCAAAAGGGAGACAGACCAAATACTAACAAATTATGAAATTCTTGTTAATTTCTCAATCGAACTTGTCACTCAAATTGTTATACTGATAAAATATTTATTAATGAGTTAAAAAAATAAAAATAAAAAAACCTTTTCACAAGCGGACTTTTCAACCCCACTGTACAGATACCTACTGTGCAAGTCTGGGCAATCAATATGAAATTATCTGAAATACATTCTGAAAGTTGGCTTGAATTTTAAAGTAAACCCCAACCTCACAAATATGGAAGCAGAGACATAAACATTTTAACCAATGTGAAAAGTAATGTGGTTTTCGTGATAAACCTTTAAAATGAGTATTTGTCAAAAGTGTAAACAGCTGCTTCACACCAACATGGAATCAGAATGACATCCATGATAATGAAGTCAAAACATGAACAAACATTATAATAGTAAAAATGTGAGAAATATGTGAGAAAACAAAAAGGTAGTCTACATATGGCATCAAGAATTATAAGACAAAGACTAAACTCGCAGTTATCATATGTTTGGTTGTCCATTAAGAGCAGAATTATACTGTAAGAAACGTCTATATCTCCAGGGGGTCATTTATCCTCTAAACCCATTCCACTGCTGCCCATCTCAGTGTCCACTAGTGAGGAGGCAAAAGCTGACTGGACAATCTGAAAGCCAAAGGATTCAAGAAGTGACATATTTTGTTGGGGGGAAAACGGTGAGGCAAGGTCACCCAGACTGGAACCCGCCGCACTCCGTTTCTTATGAACCCGGTGATGGTGCTTGTTGAGGTAAGACTTTGTGCGGAAGGTCTGGCCGCATTCGCCGCAGATAAACTTCTTTTCATGGTCTGGGTTTTGTTTTGATCCGCTTGGTGACATCACTGTGTCGTCAGGCTGCCCATTGAAGATGAAAGAGGTGACCTCCAGTTCTTCTCCCTCGGCTTTCTGCTCATGCTTGAGCTCAATTCCATTGGAGAGGTCACCGAAAGCCGTGTCCGAACCATCAGAATCCTGATGGGGGCATTTCCCAGCATTCTCCTGCCCGTCTGAGGTAAACACAGAGTGGGGAAGGGGATGGGAAGGTCAGGGTGCAAAGAGGGTGGGGTGGGGGGGGTGGGGGGCAGAGAGAGGGAAGGAGCCTCACATTAAGCGAGATTTGTAAAATAAAAAAATAATATCACCGTTATCTGCACTCTCTTATGACCAGAACAACTTTTGTGTACCTGTTTCAAGTCAAAAACAGCCTAACTTGTAAGATTAGTAATCTAGTAACTAGCTCTATTAGAAATACATTTACATTTATGCATTTGGCAGGCGCTTTTATCCAAAGCGACTTAGTGCACTTATTACATGGACAATCCCCCCGGAGCAACCTGAAGTTAAGTGCACAATGGTGGTGGCTGTGGGGATCGAACCAGCGACCTTCTGATTAACAGTTATATAGTGATATTCAATTGTTTTGCTCATCCAAAAATAATTTTGTTGTCAAAAGTCTAAGAATTTCTGCTTTTGACAGTACGCAAGCATGTGCCATTACATTGGGGCTTGATTGTGCCGTTAAATATTAAAAATTAATCCTACTGTACATAACGGAGTCTCAATTATTCTTTTTGAATAAAATGGATTTTGCTGGGTTTTATGGTAGTTGGATTTACATTGCTATTGTTTGTTATTCAAAATTGTGAGATTGCAGTGCCATAATGCAGACATACCCTTATTTACGTGCACAGACATCATGTGTGTTGGATAACTGGAGTGTAAACGGCAAGTGTGTTTGTTGTGTGTAGATGGAGTAAGTCAAACACTGAAGAAAGTCCGGCTGGACCGAAACGTTTGTCTTTTTTTAATATGCACGGAGCACTTTATTTGCACATTTTTGCATTTACAAACAAAAGAAGAACATTGGATATCTCAGCTGACAATCCCTCTTTTTGTAAATAAATAAATGTGAGTTGCAATTTTTTTCCATTTGGACTATAGGGATTGAAGCATTTGCACTCACGTCACTTGTTCTTTATTTATTTATTTAACTAAGGCGCAAGATCTCTTTTTTATATTATTATACGCACAGAGAAACCCCGCACCAATTCACCCAAAAATGTAAATTCTGTCATCACCTACTCACCCATATGCCATCCCAGATGTGTATGACTTTTGCTAAATCAAGATACAACTCAGTCCATCAGAGGGGCCGATAATAATGATAAATTGTAGCGCAACCTCTGTATCCTATACCCCTCTTCTTGTACAAGTCAACTGAATTTTGCAGTTTTCACAAATGACCAACTTCGGTTAGTTTATAAGCTACTTCTAAAAAAATGCTTTATGCTCCAGTGGCAGATATTTGCTCCTGACTCATCAGCTGTCACATCCAATGTCCTCAGTACTTTGGCTCACCCCATTCCCACCCTCCATATGGCCCGTACTGACCTGTAAGAGGCCCATGAAGCGGAAACCCTGCTGCTCCAGAAGAGCGGCACTCCCAGAAATAGGGAGTTGGACATGGCTTGCCCAGGAGCAGCTCAGGCTGCAGGCCCAGGGCAGGAGGGACAGGCTGAGTTAGAACTGGCCCAGAAATCCCCCGAAAAGACCCCTCTGTCTCGGGAAAGGTAACCAGGAGCCGGCGACTGGTGCAGAGCTCTACACCGCCAGTAACCGCCCCCAGCAAGGAAGTAGTAAGGGATATGGAATGGATAGAGGAAGACAGAGAGGCCAAAGGGGGACAATTCGCAGTCAAAACAGACAGATGACCATTAGCTTCACATCAGTTCAGAAACCACCAGAAATTATTGAAACACCAATTTGTCTTTCCAAAGCTAAAATAACAATAATGAAAAAATTATAATTAATGAATCGTTTTCCTTCATTACATGCCAAGCCAGCAGCTTGAATGTGGCTATACTGAGAATTCCGTACTGATGTAAAGTTAATGACGCCTTTGAGGCATTTCTGTATTTCTTTTCTCACAAATCCTTAAACCAAAACCAGGTCTCACAAAATACTCCTATAAAGATGTTTCTTATATTTGCTTACACTGAAATAAAATGTTAAAGTAGTAATTCTTTTTCTGCCATTTACTCACCCTCATGTTGTTACAAACCCTTTGATTATGCCTAGATGAGATGTTAGGTATAACGCCTTACTCATTCACTTTTATTGCTTTTTGTTTTACATACAATGTTAGTTAGTGAATGAGGTTTAAATTCTGCTTAACATCTTTTGTGTTCCACGGATAAAAAATTCAATGATTTATAAAATAGGATGAGTACATAATGAAAAAAATATATAAATAATTGTATGGGTAATTATCCCTCTCCTTTCTCCATAGTTAATAGTTTGCATTATCTTTTCCTCACTTGGAAGAAAAAATTAAAAACGCTGTGAGTCCACAAAATACTTGGCACCTATTATCTATTACTTGGGAATCAAGGAGAGATTCTACGAAAATTAGTCCTATAAAAAATGCTAATATACCATATTCTTCCTATCATCTCCAATAAGGATATTCCCAACCACAAGCTGCTGGATTTTAAAGGCAATAAGTTTTTGAAAAAAGGTCCATTGAATTAACACAAAATATGTGTACATGTGCACTTATATGTGGACATGCATGGATGAAGGTTGATCAATTAATGCTTGTTAAGCCAGCACTTGATGGAGATGATTGTAAGCAACAAACAGAATGAGACACTTGGCCATGCTAAATTGGTCAGCAGCAATGTAAGTGACTAGCATTCAATAGCAGACAAAGCTGATTGACAGGGCTGCAGCCTGCAACTGTTTTTTTTTATTCATATCCTTATTCAAATATGGTATCTCTATGGTAACTTGTGTAAAAAAAAACAACAAAACAACAAAAACACTAACTAATTCTTTTTTGTCAATAGCCAAATGTCGTCTCTTGTGGATTACATCTGGACAATTACATCTGGCATTTGCCATTGTTATCAAAACTGCTGAAGACTCCAAGTAAAAGGATTGTTTATGTATGCAATATTCCATCTCCTCATCTAACATTATTAGCATTAAAGGAATGGTTCGTCCAAAAATGAAAATTCTCTCATCATTTACCCTCCCTCATCCCATCCCAGATGTGTATGACTTCTCTCTTCAGCAGAACACAAAGACTTCAAGAGTATTTAAGCACAGTAGAACCTCACAATGCAAGTGAATGGGTGCCCAAAGGTTGAAGCTCCAAAGGCACAAAGGCAGCATAAAAGTAATGGTGTATAAATGGTGGTTAAATCCATATTTTCAGAAGCAATATAAGTGTGGGTGAGAAACAGAGCAACATTAAAGTCCTTTTAACTAACAATCTCCACTTTCATGATCTTCTTTTGTTATTGTCTATTCGCATTCTTTGTGCATATCGCCACCTACTTGGCAAGAAGATTTATAGTAAAAAAGGACTTACAATTGAATCTTTTTCTCATCAAATCCTATCATAACCGCTTTTGAGGACATGATTTAACCACTGGAGTCTAATGGATTTATGCTGCCTTTGTGTTTTTTGGAGATTCAAAATTATGGCAACCATTCACTTACATTGTATGAACTTAGAGCGCTGAGAAATCCTTCTAAAAATCTTCATTTGTGTTCAGCAGAGGAAAGAAAGTCATACACATCTGGGGTGGAATGAGGGTGAGTAAATGATGAGAGAATTGTAATTTTTTGGTAAACTATTACTTTAAGACATACAACAGTATCTTTTTAAATTTCCTAAGCGTGCACCATGATCAACTGCATTGGATACCTCAAAGGTATAGTTCACCTAAAAATGAAAATAATAATAATAAAAATAATGAAATTTTCACCCTGATGTTGTTCCAAATCCGTATGACTTTTGACGGAACAAAGAAAGTTTGTATTTGTAATGACAGGAGTGTAAATAATGACAAACTGTTCATTTTTGGATGAACCAACCATTCAATGGTTTAATTTGTGCATTACTCTTAGTGAGATCCGAAAAGAGTGAATGACAGCTTTTGAAGCACAAGCCATACTTTCAACAACAAACAACCTTTCTCATTCATTGAGAGAAATGTCCTGAAAGATGGTGTGACAGAGCAGAGTGACCCAATTTTGAACAAAATATCCCTCATTCCCAGCAAAGTAATATTGCGATAAATGAAATAAAGCTATAGTAATACATAAGCTCAGCACTACAATCTGTGTTTGTGGGTGAGGTTTTATGCAAGCAGATGCAGGATCTGTTAAGCAGCAGTGAAAAAAACAGCAAGTGAGCGAGCAACAATTGACGCTGTGGGGAGAGGCTAGCTTGCCTTCCACTGCGCACTGGCGTCCTGAGTGGTAGGGGGTGCCGTTGTGCATCTGTGGTCTGTTGGAGCGTGGTTCGGGGAACTGATGTGCTGCAGAGGAAGGGAGCATGGACGAGCTGTGGTGCGTTTTTACATGCACCTTTAAGTATGATGCTGTAGAAAAACCTGAGACCATCGGAGGAACAAGTAGGTAAAAAAAAAAAAAAGAAAAAAAAAAAAAACAGAATCTTGAAGATTATAAAGGAAAAGGGTGTATTTTATTCCAACTAGATTTAAATTTACTTTTGAACGATAAATTAATAATTCTGTCATCATTTAGACCTACTCATCCTCATGTTGTTCCAAAATCGTATGACTTTCTTCCATGGAATACAAAGAGATTTTAGGCATGTTAGGCACTGAAAGACTCAAGTCAACATTCACCATCATTGTATAAAAATAGGATGCAATGAAAGCAAATGGTGACTGAGGTTGTAGGTCCCTTACAAACTGCCTAACATCTTTTGTATTCCATGGAAGAAAGTCATACGGGTTTGGAACATCATGAGGGTGAGAAAACAATGACTGAATGGGTGAACACAAGCCTTTCCCCCCCCCCCCCCCCCCCTCACTCAGCTTTTTGCAATTACAAATAAGCCAATCAGAAACTCTTCAACTATAGTCCATTTAATAATCATGCTGTTAAATGTTAAAGGCCTGAATCACGTCACCATAAATTTGTAATAAATGAATGATGCTTTCATGCACTTGTCTAGTTGTAAACTGCATTTGAAATATCCTGACACTCTTTGTCTGGTTTCAAAGACCCCATGAAATGGTTCTTAGCAGTTTTTTTATTTAATTTTACCATGTTGATGTATTGCAGAGCAAACATAACTTTTTTTAAAATGGCCAATACCCTTTAGTTTCATCACAGTCTGACAACTACACTTGACAGCTTGTAACATGGATGAAAGCAAAGAAGGTGCTTTTAAAATGAATGAATTCAAGTCACTTCCTTCATAAACAACTAATGTTTGGGAAAGGAAATAATGTACAACCATTTGCACAACCAAAAAAATATCAACCACGATCTGCTACTCGCTATTGCCAGTCGGAGGCAGGCGGTACTCATAATCCACGCATTTTATTGGATAAAAATTTGTATTTCTGTGCTTACAAGAGGAGTATAGTCTATATTCTCAAAAGTTTCATTCAAATTAAAAAGCATATATAGTGAGGAAAATAAGTATTTGAACACCCTGCTATTTTGCAAGTTCTCCCACTTAGAAATCATGGAGGGGTCTGAAATTGTCATCGTAGGTGCATGTCCACTGTGAGAGACAATCTAAAAAAAAAAATCCAGAAATCACAATGTATGATTTTTTAACTATTTATTTGTATGATACAGCTGCAAATAAGTATTTGAACACCTGAGAAAATCAATGTTAATATTTGGTACAGTAGCCTTTGTTTGCAATTACAGAGGTCAAACGTTTCCTGTAGTTTTTCACCAGGTTTGCACACACTGCAGGAGGGATTTTGGCCCACTCCTCCACACAGATCTTCTCTAGATCAGTCAGGTTTCTGGGCTGTCGCTGAGAAACATTGAGTTTGAGCTCCCTCCAAAGATTCTCTATTGGGTTTAGGTCTGGAGACTGGCTAGGCCACGCCAGAACCTTGATATGCTTCTTACAGAGCCACTCCTTGGTTATCCTGGCTGTGTGCTTCGGGTCATTGTCATGTTGGAAGACCCAGCCTCGACCCATCTTCAATGCTCTAACTGAGGGAAGGAGGTTGTTCCCCAAAATCTCGCAATACATGGCCCCGGTCATCCTCTCCTTAATACAGTGCAGTCACCCTGTCCCATGTGCAGAAAAACACCCCCAAAGCATGATGCTACCACCCCCATGCTTCACAGTAGGGATGGTGTTCTTGGGATGGTACTCATCATTCTTCTTCCTCCAAACACGGTTAGTGGAATTATGACCAAAAAGTTCTATTTTGGTCTCATCTGACCACATGACTTTCTCCCATGACTCCTCTGGATCATCCAAATGGTCATTGGCAAACTTAAGACGGGCCTTGACATGTGCTGGTTTAAGCAGGGGAACCTTCCATGCCATGCATGATTTCAAACCATGACGTCTTAGTGTATTACCAACAGTAACCTTGGAAACGGTGGTCCCAGCTCTTTTCAGGTCATTGACCAGCTCCTCCCGCGTAGTTCTGGGCTGATTTCTCACCTTTCTTAGGATCATTGAGACCCCACGAGGTGAGATCTTGCATGGAGCCCCAGTCCGAGGGACATTGACAGTCATGTTTAGCTTCTTCCATTTTCTAATGATTGCTCCAACAGTGGACCTTTTTTCACCAAGCTGCTTGGCAATTTCCCCGTAGCCCATTCCAGCCTTGTGGAGGTGTACAGTTTTGTCTCTAGTGTCTTTGGACAGCTCTTTGGTCTTGGCCATGTTAGTAGTTGGATTCTTACTGATTGTATGGGGTGGACAGGTGTCTTTATGCAGCTAACGACCTCAAACAGGAGCATCTAATTTAGGATAATAAATGGAGTGGAGGTGGACATTTTAAAGGCAGACTAACAGGTCTTTGAGGGTCAGAATTCTAGCTGATAGACAGGTGTTCAAATACTTATTTGCAGCTGTATCATACAAATAAATAGTTAAAAAATCATATATTGTGATTTCTGGAATTTTTTTTTTAGATTATGTCTCTCACAGTGGACATGCACCTACGATGACAATTTCAGACCCCTCCATGATTTCCAAGTGGGAGAACTTGCAAAATAGCAGGGTGTTCAAATACTTATTGTCCTCACTGTATATGCTAAAATGTTGCAATATTTGAGGAGTACACTAGTCTATAGATGGCCTAAAAGCTAACACATGGACTAAAAGCCACAAAACTCCCATTTTAATTCCACAGGGTCTTTAAACTAACATGGAAAGGAATCAGTGTCAACAATGCAATAAATAATTAGCTAGTTATCAATTTGAACCAAACACTTAACACTGCAATCTTTGTAGTATGGACAAGTCTCCTGTGTGTGTGAGTACAGTAAGTGACACCTTTATAAATCATTTTAAATGAATGTGTGACCAGTACCTTTGTTGCATATTCCACAATAATTATGAGGTCCTTCAGTGTGTTTTTTCAAATGGTCAGTCATGTAGGCAGCACGGAGGAATTTCCCACACACTTGACATGGTATCTTATCTTCATGGCATGCCAGGTGCGATCTCAGACGATCTCGCGTTGCAAAGGATGCATTGCAAATCTGTAAAATACCAATGTATAGTTTATAAGAGGGCCTGAAATTAATATCTGAATATGGGTTTGTGTTTTTAATACTAAAAACGTTTGAAATTTTACAACAATCTTACCTAAATCTCACAGAGGGCTACTATTCTCAATTCTTCACTCTAATTTTATTCAGATATAAAACCCAAGTACAGAGCCTAAATTATGGCCCTTCTCTTAAATCACTTGTTTCCCAGCAAGACGTGAAGCAATCGTGTGCGGATTTACATTTATGTTGTTGTTCTTGGCAGATAACTTTAACAGGTAGTTAAAGGGCAGTTCACCCAAAAAATTTAATTTCTGTCATCATTACTCACCCTCAAGCCTGTATGAATTTCTCTCTTCCATGGAACTCAAATAGAGATGTTAAGGAGAATGTTAATCTCAGTGGCCATTCACTGACATTCACTTTTTTTTCTTCATACAATGAAAGTGAATGGTGACTGAAGCTAAAAACTTCTCCATAACTTCTCTTTTTGAGTTCCAGCGAAGAAACTAAGAAAGTCGTACAGTTTTGTGAGAACACAAGTTGACAAGGTGAGTAAGTGATAAAAGAATTTTCATTTTTAAGTGAGCTATCCCTTTAAGAGTAAATGCTCAGCAGTTACATTATAAATGGCTGTTTAATGTTGACAAAATGCATTAAAAATGTTTTAATGAAATCCAGAGAGAGAACCAGGCTTTTATAGTATGTACTGTATATTAAAGGTGCACACAGTAATTTTAACCCCCCCACCCCAAATATTTATTATACCCTACATATGAGCCATGTAATGGGGGAATCCCCCCCCCTTCAGAAATGAATTTCAGGCCATGTTACACATGTTCAACCTGACTGTGCGTTGGCAAACATGTTGGTCAAGCACTCGGGTCTGTATTCGAGTGCTTGTCTAGATTATGTTTCTGGCCTGAGTGTGGACATGGCCTCATTATGAAGGTAAATTTTAAGGAATAATTTACCAAAAAATAGATGATCATTTACAAACCTTGACAGTCACTGGTCACTATGCTTTCAATGCAAGGAATGGAACAGCATGAACACAACTTCAACAGAAGAAAGAAAACCATAAAGACCATCTCAAGCATGTAAACAATAACAAAGAATTTGAAGGCACGTTTTCCTGCAGCACTCCCAGTATTCATTAGCGGATCCTTTAAACAAGGCTCGGAGTTAACAAGTTTTCCTCAAATAACGTCAAATGTTTACCTGAAGTGACTTGTCCAGACGTGTTGGTATTGAGCGCCTATGCGAGAGAGGCGATGAAAACGGATTATACCTTAGATGCTCAGAATTATTTCCTCAGTGGAGAGCTTGGGAATGATCGCTCCTGTTATAAGTGTTTTTAGGCAAGTCAGGTCACTCGGCGGATCTTCGGAATGCTCTCGGGCAGCTATTTTCTATGTAAACAAGCACACACAAATGCAGCTCCTATCTACTTGAATGGGAAAATACCAAAATCCACAAAAAGGTTGGTCGAGATTACTAATCAAAGAACATATTACAAATCAGCAGTAAAATCTGACAACACCGGTATCATAAATTATGCTTCTTTACCTCAGATTACAGTAACAAAAATAAAAAAAAATAATCCCGGTTTGTTTAGCTAATGCACATGTGAGTTCTCGAGTTGATTGACAGATGATGTCTGTATCTAAAAAGGTAATTGGCTCGTTTATCTGGAAGGCGGGACTTGCTTTCTACGTTCTACATACTTTTCTTGACTCTTCCTTCTGGATAAAATCGTCCGCTAAATGACAAAATGTCAAAGTAAATGCCTTGCGGAGTTTAGCAATCGTGTTAAAGTCACTATGAATGATGCGCCTTGCGCTGTTGTTTTGAACGAGGGTGCGCTCTATTTAGAAGTAATCATCCCTATGCCCTTCGAAGACTTTACCCTTCACTGCAAGGCAGTATAAATATTCCCCTCTGATTAATACAATCAAGTCACCGCCTTTTGATTTGGGCGTAAATTATATTGTATTTATTTTTAATTCTACATGCAAGGCTATTATGGCAACTGCGCTCCTTTTAAAAATGTAATACCTAAAACTAGACACCAGCCATGGCTAAATGATGGTACTCGTGGGCTCCAGCAAATGTGGAGGAAAGCAGAGAGGAAATGGAAGAAGGACAGACTCCAAGTGTCTTATGACATGTTAAAAGACAGCATGATTATATATCAACAGTCTGTAAAAGTAGCCAAGGCAAAATAATTTTTAGATATTGAAAAGAATTCTAGTAAGCCTCAAGCATTATTTAGCACAATAAATACTTTGCTAAATCCTGTTATTAGTACTTTTCTGGATATTACTTTTGAAGCTTGTGAATGTTTCTCAGAGTTTTTTTTTATTGATAAAGAGGTATTGCTCTTAACTGGTTCTCCTCTTATCTTAAAGATAGGACATTTTCTGTAGAACTAGAGGACTTCCCGGCTCAGGGCCCAGTCTTATTTTCTCTATCCATGCTTCCTTTGGCCCAAATCTGTCAAAAGCATACTTCCCATCACGGTTATGCTGACGATACAACGCTGCATTAGATTCCCTTATCTGCTGAATAAATGATTTCACACTGTGGATGGCAATTCAATTTCTTCACCTAAATTAATCAAAAACTGAAGTGATGGTGTTTGGTCCACCTTGCTCTACCAGGCTCCTTGAATCTTGGAGTAATTTTTGACCCCCATTTAAACTAGATAAACACATCAATTCTGTGGTCAGAGGTGAAAAGAAAATTGCGAAATTGAAACCCTGTTTATCTTTTAAGTACATGGAAGTTGTTATACATGCTTTTATTTCTTCAAAATTAAATTCCTCCAATTCATTGCTCTGTGGCATTTCTCATACTTCACTGGCATGTTTGCAGTTAGTCCGGAATGCTGCTGCCAGATTGCTGACTGGGACAAAAAACACAACAAAGTTTTATCTCCGGAGTTAGAATCTCTTCATTGGCTTCCAGTCAAATTTATGATTCAGTTTAAGATTTATTTACTTTTAAGGGATTACATGGCACGGCCCCTCCTTATATTACGGATCTCCTTCAGCATCACATGCCTTCTAGACTACCAAGGTCTTCGCAGAGTTTATATTTAACGATCCCCAAGTCCTGTCTTAAGTCAAAGGGAGATCGGGCCTTTTCAGTGGCGGCTCCACGGTTTTGGAATAGCCTTCCACTAGATATCAGGTCCTGTACATCAGTCGATGTTTTTATATCTTATTTGAAGACTCACCTTTTTTCACTTGCTTTTAACTGTGCGTAATGTGGGTTGCTTATTTTATTAGGAGTTATTGTATTTTCTACATTCTGTATATGATCCATTTATGCTATAATGTGAAGCACTTTGGTCAACATGTGTTGTTTTTAATGTGCTATAGAAATAAAATTGATTGATTGATTCACTGTGAGAGCTTTGAAAGGCTAAAAGGTGTGGGGCTCAAAAAGAAGGATAGTTCTGAACACACTTTTTAAGTAATTTTTGGGGGGAAATTCTGTTTGAAGCGATATTACAGCATGACTATCTTGAATTTTCACACTTTAAAGTGCACTTTGGAGGGTGATTTATCCCATTTGGAACTTGCAGGATATGTTCAAGGAACAAAACAAAAAAGCGTCACTTCCTTAAACCATCTTGAAATGGTCTATAGGTTTGGAAAGACATGAGGGTGAGTAATGATGACGCCGATTTATTTCTTTGGGTGAACTATGCCTTTAAAAGCCTAAAAAAGTTTTAATAGAGAAGTTTGTTTGAATGTGACCAGATAATTTAATGTTTCTTACCTGACACTTATGAGGTCTCTCTGTGGTATGCACCTGTTTAATATGTCCATTCAGATGGTCTGGCCTACAAAACAACACACAACATAGATGAACAAGTGATTTTAGAATATGCAAATAAAACAGTCGTGGAGATTTTTTGGAAATCACTCACCTTGAGAATCCTTTCCCGCAGCTTTGACAGACATACGGTTTCCCCACGGAGCCGTCGTGAGACCGTACATGGTACGACATGCGATCCTTGCGTTTGAACCGCAGCCCGCACACCGGACACGCATATGGCTTCTCGCCCGAATGTGACAGCTTGTGTCGGTTCAGGTGGTATACGTCTCGGAAAACTTTCCCGCACAGATCACACGAGACGTGCCGCCTCGTTCTCTCGCGCTTACGGTTTTCCGTTGGCAGTCCGTTTCCCTGGAACCTCGGCTGGGATTGAGAGATCATCGTCGGCCCGTCCACGGCGACCAATTCCGCTCCGGTGCTCACGGTCCCATGTTGCGTCTCGTGATTTCTTAACTGAATGTCATCGGGGAACATTTTGCCACAGACCCCGCACGAGAAAAGGCCTCCGTCCTCATTTTGAGCAGCGCTGTTGTAGGAGATCGGCTCCACAGTGGGCTCCTTTTTAGGTCTTCCTCTGCCTCGTTTAGAGCTCGGAGATTCATCTGTGCTCAGGTGAAACTCTATCGGGGAACCCGGTAACCGATCAGCCGGTTGCTGACTCGGATCAGCGCTGTCACTGTCTGTGTTGTTGGTAAACAACGCGCCGTTGGACACGCTCCCGTTTGACATGTTAACGGGCAGGAGGTATGACAGCTGCTCCGTGGCCCCGGCACTCCTAAACAGGCCGTGCTCTCCTCCCCGTGCGGGAGGCACGAGAATCTGCACGTTAGATTGTTTGATGACCTCCTGACAGATCTCGATGACCGATCGCATCAAGAGAAACTTCGCAGCAGTCATGAGCTCCGGGAAACACTCCAGGCGCACCACGATCTTGGAGGTGTACGCGAAGTCCAGGATGTCGCGAAAAACTTTGGGGCTGATCGTGTGCATCTCCAGCTCCTTGCTTTCGCCGTCAGTCTGACGACTGAAGACCGCCTCAAAATACTCACTGCACGCCGCCAACACCGCCTTATGGGCAGGGAAGCTCTCCTCTCCGACGCGCAAGATAACATCGCAAAATCTGCCTCCATCTTTTCTCTGGCCGTTGAGGTTGTGTAGCATCTCGGCGCTGTGTTTGCTTACCTGGTACGTGTAGGAGGAATTCCACGGCTGTTCTGTCCTCTCCATGCCGCCGTCATTCAAGAACCGAGCCTAAAAATGCATACGAAATAAGAGGTAGACGAACGCAAACGGATGACAGTAAAGAGAAGCACTCAGCAACGACCAACACTCCTCGCCAGTTTAGCATCTAACATGTTAGCAGTGGGAAAAATGGCAGCCCCCCAGCTTCCTGTGAACTTTGACCTTTGGTTGGAGGGAGGGGGTGTTGTCCGTATTTAATATTTTCTGTTTTGTTTGCGGTTTAAACACATTTTTCTAATCAGGCGCGAGAAATAATCATTCAAACTCTGAAATGGGAGTTTGGTGGATGAATGGGGCTCGTCTTCCTTGTTTTCAGCGTTATAAATTCACATCCTTGGTTTCCAGTGAGCCCCCTCCCCCAAATGTACGCCAGACATTGAACACATGACAGTAGACCGTCCCTCTCTTTTATAGACTTACTACTCAAACATGTATGGTAAACATGAAATAAATTCAGCTCTGGAAGTCTTACCTGTAGTAACAGGCAGGTAGGGACTAGTATAAACGAGAGATGAACATATCAAGCAGAAAGACAATAGAGCGGGGCTAAACGGTACAATGGCTTTGCGTGTCTGGTTATTTATTTAGCTCCCCTTTGTTTGCTTAGCAATCAGAGGTACAAACTCTATGTATTATTTGCATTGTTAAAAAATGAAAATTCTCTCATCATGACTTTCTTTCTTCTGCTGAACACACAGGAAGATTTTTAGAAGAATATCTCAGTTCTGTCGGTCCATACAATGCAAGTGAAAGGTGTCCAGAACTTTGAAGCTCCAAAAAGGACATAAATGCAGCATACAAGTAATCCATATGACTCCAGTGGTTAAATCTATGTCAGAAGTGATACGATATGTGTATGTGAGAAACGGATCAATATTAACATTTTCTTTTACTTCAAATTATTCTTCTGCCCAGATGGTGGCGTTATGCACGAAGAATATAAATCACCAAAAACAAAAGTGAAATGGGAGATTTATAGTAAAAATATAAAGAAATAAATAGACTTAAATATTGATCTGTTTCTCACCCACATCTATCATATCAATTCTGGAGACAACCACTGGAGTTGTATGGATTACTTTTATTCTGCTGTTGTGCTTTTTTGGTCCTTTACATTTCTGGCCCCCATTCACTTGCATTGAGAGGACATAGAAAGCAGAAATATTTTCTAAAAATGTTTTTTTTTGTATTCTGCAGAAGTCATACCCATCTAAGATGGCATGAGGGCGAGTAAATGAAAGAATTCTCATTTTTGGGTGAACTATCCCTTTAACCGGAGCTCAAATGAGGCCAGTACTATGTGAATAATAATTTCTTAATCTACCGTTCAACAATGGCTTCAGATTATATTGCATTAGTGTACTATAAAACAATGGTCCTTATTTAAGAGAAAAAAGCAGAACAAATGTGTGAATTGTTAGAACAATTCTTATGTAAATTGTCCCATTTAATTCTATAGGACAATTTAAACAAGATTGTTTTACTTACAAATAACACCAATTTGTTCTGCTTCTGTATAATTATGTCCCAGTGTATGGGAAAGAAAAAGATGTGGCCACAAGACAGGGTACTAAAGTATGGAAAACGTAATACGGCTTGGATATGCATGGTCAAAATTGGACCAACTGAAATGTGATTTATGGAGCAATTGACTGTTGCAGAATAAGGACATGCATTGAAATTAAATAAAAATTTGTAATGGTAAGGGGTCTTTAGGTTCAAAAAGTGTTCTTAAAAGTCTGAATCTACAATCTTCACAGTTTACTTTGAAGCAACAATTGTTTTCCAATTCAACCTCTCTTTCCTCAAAAGATTTTGGCATTATGTTTGAACAAAAAAAAAAAAAGTATTTTTTCCCTTCTGGAGTCTTCTGCTTGTGAAGAAAACAAGACATGTGGACACTGCATTAAAATAACTAGGCTCTTTTTGAAAAGTTGTGGATTTTGGGATCATCCATATGCACAGGTGTAGCAGAGTAACAAGATGTACAGATTAAACGGGATGTGAATGAACTGTGGCATGACAGCCAAGGACACAAGATCCATATCCATTCAGAGCATGAGGAATTCCTCACATTTACCATTTGAAACCAATGCCCTTCCAAAGCAGATTTAAAATTTCCAAATGAATGAGTCAAAATGTTCATTTTATGTGAATGACTTTTTATTTTTTTTTTAGATTTATTAACTATTTGTGCTTCTTAAATTAGTAGCACGTTACATAATTGCCAACCCCTACCACCTTAAAACAAATGTGATTCTGAGCAGTGCTTCTCATTTAGTGACCAAGAAGACTGGCAAGAGGGAGGATGGTGGGGAGGGTTTGTTCTTTTTTAAAAAAAAAAAAAGAATAAAAAAAAAAAAAAAAAAGGCACAACTAGCATTCTCTGCATAGGGTGCAAGAGTGTCCCCTTGCCCTGTTCTTGAAGAACATCCCAGGTTCAATGCTCCAGCTAAAGATAAGGGCATGTATCTCTGAAACAGGGATGCATTTAATCGCTACAACATCTCCATTCGAACAAATCAGCAATGCTGTCCTTTCCCAATCAGAACAAACACAGAATATTGTGACTCGACAAAGAAAATAAAAAAACAAGCAACAGTGCCTCCATTCTTCGCCTGAAAGCAGGACAACCTTCCCCACATATAGCCAGATAAAGAAAAACAAAACAATTTTATATACATAGTGGGAAAAAATCCATTCCCATAGTCTGTACAATTCAGGCCTATACATTATTTACTTTCTTTACTGCAAAAACTGAAGTCAATAACATAATACAAAAGAAAAACTGAGAAACTACATTACTTTGTGACAAAAGCATCAGGAAAAACTAATTCTTTCCCTTTTTCCTTAACTTTTAGGCCTCCTCAAAAAATAAGTAACTGCAAGGTTTCAGACAGAGCACAGAAAATTAGACAGGGCTCTGACATCTGTACATTAAATGGTAGAAATCAAAGTTCACATCTCTTCAACTATAGGAGGACAGTGGGGAACGGAAGGGATGTCTTGCTTTACTCCCACAAAACGGTCACAGGAAGTCATCACGGGCGGAACTCAAGCTCATCAACACTGATTACTTTAGTAGAAGGCATGGAAGGGAGGGGCTGTTGCAGCACGTCAGAGCCAAACCACTTGGCCAGGCCGAGAGGGGGGCTACATCCTCTTCGCTGAGAATGGTTTGTCCGATGTGAACCGTGACTCTGTGACTGGGAGCCACCTGATGGACCTACATGCAGATCTGTTGAGAAAGCGAACAAGTAACTAAATATATGGTACTACTTGCTAGAACACAAAGATTAAAAACATAATATGAAAATGTTTAAAAGCCCAAAGAGGAGTGACAGACCGATATATTAGCCAGGCCACAATTCATATTCAGCCAGTAACTGTCCGTTTAGCCAATCAACAAAAAAATCCACCAACAGCATGATCAAGGAATATGCACTTTTGTGTTTTCAAATACTTGAATTGAGACAACTGCATAAAATGTTATGCATTTCTAATTTTTTGCTGTATTATATCAGACATTAATTGATTAATTTCAGTCAACAAAAACAACATTATTTGACAATGTGCAAAATTAAACCTGTAAAAAACTGTAACAGACCAAACATTCAAATTAGTCAATAAAGTAAATTATAAACTACTTAAACATGCATCAAATAGGTTAAAGATTAATATGAAAGATTAAACTTGACAACGTTCCTGAAAAACCAAGCTCCTGAAATAGTCTAAAATAGTACACATAGCTTAAGCACAGCTCTATAACATACTGTAACAAGCCTTAAAATGTTACTGGTTTTTATTTAGAGTTAATGCATTAATTTGTTCTCAGTATTATTTCTCATATTTCTACAGATTTTCATCAGTGTTTTTATTACCATCATAAGTCTTTCATCATTGTTGACACACACACACATATCAAAAAACTAAAATAAGTCAATGAACATTTGTCAGTAATTTAACTGACGAGATTAACACGGCTTTAGATACTGGCACAATCCACTGAAAAAACTATATTGGTTGACTGCTACTTTATTTTATAAGACTAGTGCTGTACTTACTGGGTCTCTGCTGTTGTTGAAGCTGTTGCTGCATGACTGCTAACTGCATGTGTGGTCCTGCAGCCCTAGGGGCCATGAGTGGATGCCCAATAGCACTAAGCGGATACAAAGGCTGCCCTAAGAGTGCTGGAGGAAGACCCTGCAGCTGAGACAGGTCTACAGCCTGAGGGAACATGCCTGTTCAAACAGAGGAAGTCCAACAAAAGAACTTCACTACACATTTTTCTGTAAAACATAAGCTAGATATACAAAGATACAAAATCACCAACCTGTCTGTAACAATGTTGGTCCAAGCTGCTGAGGCTGGATGCCCTGAGCCAGCATCCTCTGCATTACACCAGGGTGAAGCTGTGGAGGAGGTCTGACCAAGGGGACGTGTGGAAGCAGAGGGACTGAATACAGCTGGGGTCTAGGTAAGGGAGAATAGGGTCCTGGGGAAACCATGGTGGGAGTGTGGTGGCCAGTTGTGGAAGGAGTTCTGGGACGGTCTGGATCTTTACTATGACGACTGTGTGCAGGGACTGGGGTGGAGCACACCTTTACTCCACGAATCTGTGGACCACTGGTGTCCACATCTTCCAGAACGGAACGGGGTGATGCAGGCCCATCTATAAGGAAAGAGGGAGAGTAACAGAATATACATTAAAATGGGAGACAGCGTCACAATTCAATTGACCCACTCTGGTCTCTTGGGATACAATCACACCAAAAGTCAGTGTCCAATTTCATTCAATTTTTTGCTCAAATTCAATTGTTCAGATTTTTTTTTTCATATGACCTTTTAAATAAGGTTGTTTGCAAACACGAAATGCTCCTAAACTGACCCGCATGTGTGAAACACCCTAACATGGCAGGTTATTCATTATAAATTATCTTCCTTCTAATGGACATGAATTCTGACCTGACTGAAGTCACATTGAAATGGGTAAAAATAAAATAAATAAATAAATAAAACATCTAATTTATTCCCATATAAGATGGTGGCCAAAATTAAAATTGTAAATGTCAGACTTAATGTAATTGCTGTTCACGCAGTCTAATGTCACATGGTGGGGGGGATTTGAGCCACATTAAACTGCAGGGAATTGAATGTGGGTGTACTGCATCATACCCTCCTGTGAGTTATGAAAGTTCACAGTCTCTTCTTTGCCCTCTCGTCTGCTCACAGGATCATCTCGAATTTTCTCTTTTGACTCATACATCTTTTTGATCACAGAGGTGGGAGTGAAGGATGGCGACAGCTGCAGCAGGGAGAGAGGGGAAGAAAAAAAAAATAAATAAATTCCTTAAATGCAACAAGTCTAACGAGGGACAACTTCAGAGCATATTAAATGGCTGTCAACAACAGCGGTTACTAACACACAAATACACATGCATGATCAAATGCCCCATTTTTATGCCCCAACTTATTATAGATGCTCAGTTGCCATAGATTTGACTGACCACACTAGTAACTGCATTGCCAGGTGAGCTCCATCCAGGCTGGTGAGGCCCAGGAGAACGGTTCATCGGAGGTTGTCTATAAAACATGAGAATAAGATGCAAATAAAACAACTTGCCAATGTACAAACTATTATCAGCCACCTGCCGATTCATTACACTTAAATTGAAGGGAGGAACACAATTCAATTTAAGTTCAGTGTTAAATGGTACAGTATTCTTGCATTGAGGCAGAATGCTCGATGTGGCATTTTCTCAATTCAGAGCTCTTTTTAGATAGATCAAATTACTTTAGATTTGATAAAGACTACCAGGTTTCTTCACTAAATCAGGAGGCTGAAAGCATTAGCACAAAAGTTCCTGTGACCTGCTGTGGTCACGGATAACTGAAAGTACCTGTTGCGATAGGCCTTCTCATGAGCCTGTTCGTTGTATCCTTGTTGGTACCGTTGCCGGTTAAGTGCTGCCAGATCTTGCTGGAACGAAGCTTCCAGATTGGTGTGGTCCACTCCCATGTGCAAAGCACTCATCTAAAGACAAGGAATGGCAAATAGAAAAATTTGAAATGGATAAATTTGACAATAAGCAACAAATAGAGTCAACAGAACTTTAACCTGGAACAGTCCAATTAAGTGAATGAAGTGGAGAAACCCTTTTTTCCTCAGATACAACAGAATTATAACTAACTACTTTAAAGCCTCTCTATAAAAAAATCTTGACACAAAATTGAGCACTGCCTATGACTATGAGTTTTATAGTGTAACAATCAATTAGAAAGTTTCCTGAAGTTTGTGTCTGTTAACTTTCTAACCTGCTGTGAAGTGGCCCTGACTCTATGCAAGTTTTGAAGTTGATCCAACGCCATCTGTGGTCCAGCAGGGAACCCTGAAATGCAACAATGACAACATAAGATGGGAGAGGAAAGCTATAGCATGAAATTAAGACAACAAACAAGACCATTAATCCATGGTAAAGAATAGACAGTCAACAGGATTCCCATTAGAATACAATCTTAGCGGTTGCAGTTAAAAACCTCAAAGCAGTTTCTTCCATATGCTACTCAAACCATGATTCATAGCCAATACACCAATTTAGATTAAAAGTAGTTGAATTAAATTTTAATTCAGGGCTCTCACCTGTTGCAGAAGGTATGCCATGGTAAAAATCCTGCATAGGAGGTCTCTGTGGGAAGAGTGAGGGTGAGGTGCGGTGGTGTATGAGGCCAGGAGCAGGGCCATGAGAGGCAACCATCAACTCCTAAAAAGACACAAGAAAAAAAAAAAAAAAAAATCATCATTTAAAACGGTGCAGTCAACACTAACTTCACCAGGTCAAAATTTGAGCACTATAGCAGAGGGAAATATGATAGTGTAGTGAGTGCTTCTCATTTCTAAAATAGTGCATCCTCATTTCCTTGCATCCTAGCTCCTGGATGCAAGGAAAGGAAATGAGGACGGAGGAAAAGCAGCGAGATGTATTTGTAAAATTGAACATTGTTCACTCAAGCACCACGTCATAGCAGCATATTTGCACAGCCGAATAAACTCGAGTGCTTATATAAATGAAACTTGATAATTTTTCATAAATCCTTATAGAGGTGCACTGTTAAAAGAATAATACCTGTTTATTTAAACCTCAAAATCTGAAATAAATGTTGTGCCAGATTTGTAGGGGGAGGAGAATGTGCGTATCAGGGGTGTCAAAAAATAAAATTTAAAAATGTGCATACATAGTATGCACCTGTGCATCCTCGCTCAAGCCTCCTCAGAAAGTTTCTTCTGTCTCACGGTGAACCGATACGAATAATAGTTACAAACTTATGGTGAAATTTGAACGGTTTCCGATGTCTTTCATGTGGTGGCCGTTTAGTTCAAGGTGAAAGTGGAGATTTACAGTAAAAAATAAAGGGTTTAAATATCTATCCATTTCTCACCCACACCTATTACATTGCATTTGAAGGTATGGATTTAACCACTCGAGTCTTAAGGATAACTTCAACATTTCCTTTATGTGATTTGTAGAGTTACAAAATGTCTGACACTTACACTGTATGGACCTAAAGACCTTTGCCATTTTGATAACAAATTTTTGTGTTCGGATGAAGAAAGTCAAACACATCTGGTATGGCATGAGGGTGAGTAAATGATAGCATTCATCTTTAGATTACTCTTTGCACTCTTAAAAAGGAACAAGACATTGACAGATCACCTGAAAGAAGTTTTTCTGTTGAGAGGCAGGTAATTGATCCTCAGGTAAGGGCACACGAGCAGGATCCACTGTCTGTTGCTGTAACTGACCACAGAGGAGGGAGAAAATGTTCATATTTACAATAGAGCTATGGAACAGATCTGCTCGGCTAGTCAAACAACATGCTCTTTCACAGACATTAACATAGTGACAAACACACAAGAGGCAGCCTTATCCAAAACTGTTAAAAAACCTGAGCTCATTTCTAATCATACATTCACAAGAGCCAGAACAAAATATGCAAAGCACTGCATGCTCACTCTCCATTTCAGCCCAGTCAATTGCCAAATACAAATTTATGCCCATCACGAATCAAAATAAATAAAACACTAAATCCCAGACCAACTGGCGAGTAAAAAGCACAAGCTTGTGTTGCATGCAAAGCATCAACTCCACTAATTTTGCTCCGTGCATTAAAGCGTGTCATACTTGAGCAAATAGTTGTTCACCCAGCTCAATTCAGTCGCACACATGCAGCTTCACCTGAGGCTGGCCAGCATGCAGAAGCACTTACACAAACACGTTAACATAATCGGTGGCAGCACACTTACATTGCTCCCGCTGGCTTTGGGGTGGGTGGGCAGGGTTCCACTTGCCTTCATGCAGCTCACTAACTTGTTAAATGCAGACATGTCAGGGTCTTGTGATCTTGGCGCACACCCAGTTCCACCAGTAAGAGCCTCCTCCAGGTGTTCTGCCATAAAGGGAGTTCCTCCCCCTCCACTCAGCTGCCTTTGAGGTAGTGACTGAGTCGGTTCAGGCTGCACCTTCAAAGCCTTCAGACCTCCCTCTACTTCCTCCAGAGACAACACCACCCCCGAGTTCGCTATTAGCAGGTAGAAAAACCCCCGCACTAGTTTTACACCTTTTTGTACAATGACTCCCCAAAAGGAAAACAGTCTGTTACTAGTGGAAGTGTCTTCAAATGCTGAAGGATTCATGACAAGCATTAATACTATTACAGCGAACAATCATCTGTGCTTCACTTGTTACAATTCTACTTTTTAAAACTACAAATTTTCCTTGAACATTTTAATTTTCCCATCCTTCTACTTTTTCCCTCCTAAAAGTTGAGATATTGTGGTGTTAGGCTGCGTTTACACTTGGCATGAACATGCAAACTGTATCTGGATGCTGTCCACATACACATTGAAAAGACAAGTGTAAATACGTCTGATCTGCTTTTCCTGATCCCGAAATAGTCAGGCATGCGTTGTGATCAGACATCAGTGCAATCTAAATGCAATCCAGCCACGATATCTGCATTCACAGGACTCGTGAGCATCAGCATGTAAAACTGCTTTGATATCTTGTGTAGTTTGATAGCATAGGCTCTTTTTGCATTAATATTTCTAAATTATTAACGATTTGACCGAAAACTAATTTCTAATTTACTAATTAAAAGTATTTAATTCTTGGGTTGTTTAAGCATTAACAGTGCACATCAAACATTGATATCACCACATTACACGGGTTATGTTAGGTATAAAATAAGTTTCTTCATACTTCTCATAACACTATGAAATATTATCCAATGTTTCCATTTACACTTAATTTTTTTGTTGCAGTCACCATTTCAAATTTGTTTAATTTAGATTTTTATCTTGTTGGTACCGGAGAAAGGCGCAATGCTTTGTTTATGTCTTTCCAGCCAGCATGGTCGTGGGGGAGTAGTTGATGACATAATTGAATACTATTGTGCAGGGAAAAGGGTCTCGATCGGTTATGTGGACACCGAAGCTACTTAATGTGGGCAAATGTAAATGTGCTGTGTTCTAATTAAGAGATAATCTGATCTGCTTGATCGAATCATTGTAATCGCATGTTAATGCCAAGTGTAAACTGGGCCTTTGATTCCTTAACTCTCCATCATGACCTGCAGCCGAATTGCGCATCAATAGCGGGGCTTCCCCTCTTAAAACAAACTCCAGAATTCCAAATGTACATGCATCATTTAGTTCTAAAAACAATTATCTTGTGTAAAAAATTTAATCTCTATCATCTGCCATTCTGTTACGACAGGGATATTAATTTCATATTTTCCCTCTATCACTTAAGTCATATAGGTTTGGAAAGTCATGATGGAGAGTACCTTATAACAGAATTTTCACCTTTAAGTGAACCATTTCTTAATGAAAGCACTGTATAAAATAAAGGAATATTTCAAACTACAGGGTTTTACTCACTGCTCTCCTTTAGGCGAGCCTTATTGACATTCAGGCTGGACAGTAGAGGTTTCAGGTCGATATTTGCTTTATGAAGCAGCTCCATTATATCAACCTTCTCTTTACATTCCACTGAAGGGATGGGGGTAAAATATAGGGAGGGGCCCTGATTCAGAGATCCAGTTTGAGGATCGAGACCTGACACACAAACATACCAAATTAACATACAAGTGTTAAAGGAATAGTTCACCCAAAAATGAAAATTCTCATCTTTTACTCACTCTCAAGCCTCTGCAGATGTGTATGACTTGCTTCTGCCGAACAAAAATAAAGATTTTTAGAATAATATCTCAGCTCTGTATGGCTTTAAAATGCAAGTGAATTGTGACCAAAACTTTGAATCCCCAAAAAGCATCATAAAAGTAATCCATACAACTCCAGTGGTTTAATCCATCTTCTCAAGTGACCCAATACATTTTAGGAGAGTACAGACCAAAATATAAATCCTTTACTATATTTCTTGACATCAGCAGTCTCCTTGGCAATTATGATTCCAAGCTCGAGGTGTAATTAGCTTGAAATCCTGATCGCGCAGAAATACTTCAAAAATGGCAAAATGTACAGTAAAAATGTACTATTTTGGTCTGTTCTTACCCAAAATGGATTGCTTCAGAAGACATGGATTAAAAACACTGGTTTATATTGATTACTTTGATATTCCAAATAGCACAAAGGCAGCATAAAAGTTTTAGTCACCATTCACTTACATTGTATGGGCCTACAGAGCTGAAATATTCTTCTAAAAATCTTTGAGTTCTGCTGAAGAAAGGAAGTCATACACATCTGGGATGGAATGAAGGAAAGAGTAAATGTTAAGAGCATTTTCATTTTTGGGTGAACTATTCCTTTAAGCAAGAAGAGCAGCCTTAAAAACAAATCAGGTGACGTGCATGGGATGCAGCTGGTTTACCTGCTAGTCTCTCCAGCTCCTCGTGAGGGGTGGAGCGTAGACTGCTGGAGCGGCTGCCGGAGGGACTCAAGTTACTGGAAAACCAGCGGCTGAAACGGCTGGCTGAGGCTGGACCCTCACAAAGAACATCCTCAATCATCTGGGGGAGAGAGAAATAACTTTGTTAGACCAAATGTGTCATAGCATAGAAGAGGAACGGTGATGGGATGTGAATGACACTTACGTGAGGTGTCTGTAGACGGCTTAGCACAATGAGGTGAAAACTGGCATTTTGGAGAATGTTTGCACTTAAAGGATACCCCACCCAAACAAAAATTCAGAAGTAAATCTTAAATCGGAACCACCAAAACAATGCATAAACTTCAAATAGGTGTTCTGAATTTTCTCTTCTAAACGTTTTAGTACAATTGCCAGAACAGTAATATGGACTCAAACCCTAAATAAGTCTGAGTCAGATGGGCATAAATTTGTATAACATTGAGCTTTCTACTTTAAAAAAAACACCAACAGAAAGCAAACAAATAGCCTTGATGCCACATAGCCAAAACTAATGCAAAAATTTCCATTTCCCAAATACCAGAATCATCAGTAGCAGAGAACTGCAAAAACATCCAATTCACCAACTATTATATTTATACATTAAGCAGACGCGGTTGACCAAAGCAACATACAAGTGAAGAAATACATCACAACATTATAGGGGCTATGATTCAAAGTTCCAATGTTAGTCAGAAAAGGTAAAGCTAGCACAAAGATTCCTAAAGATGCATGAAATGTAACGAAGCACAGGCAAACAATAAAGAGTAAAATAATGTAAAGCATTTAGTTCTAGTATAGAAAGTGCCTAAAAAAACTACCCAGAAAGTGCCTTATAACCACAACATCTGATAGACCAAACATTTCAACAACCCAACCATAGAAGTGTGTTTAGTTGGCCTTTCCTTCTCCATGTAGGCCAACTCAGATCATTTTTGCCCAGCACCCTTAGAAGCATGCAGTGCTCCCCATGTCTTACCAAAGCCAGGCCAGGCATGGTCTTCTCTAGATTGAAGAACTCATTGAAGTCAAAATCTCCAGATGTTTGCTCAGGAAGAACTTCGGCATGTGGAACCTCTTGATCAGCTCTTGACTCTTGAACTATCCCAGCATCCTCAGATAGCACGCCATTACATTCAACTGTAGATGTAAGAGAAGCACTCAGGTAAAATATACAGTTGTTAGGCATTTCAAAGCGGTTACTTTTTGCCATAATAATTGTGTAAATAATAGGGTCACATGCCGCCTTTAACCAAATCTGGCTTCTTTCTGGAGCGTTTGGTCCTTCGTTTGTCATCCTCCAAGATCTTGTCATCAAAGCCAATGAGCTCAATTGTTTCTGACTGACTAGTGGGTCCACCAGAGAACCACTCTGGCTCCTCTTCTGCATACGAGTCATTTCTTCTCCTCTCACTGAATACTCTTTTGTCCCCAAAGTCTCTCTGTAGCAAGACATTGAAATCAGATCACCAACTAAATTTTACAGCATAAAAAGAAACATTAAGAAAAAACACCCAATTGGACCAATAGCAAAGAATTCCTCTGCATTAAGCTGTCAGCTCAATACCCTGAATCTCTTGTCCTTAAAGTCTCGCTCTCGCTCCCTTTCCTTGTCGAGTCGTGGGTCCCTTTCAAATACACGTGATGCCATAATACGGCCGCTCCCTATGCGGCGTGAGCACCCCAGACGGAGAGATTCATTTTCTTTGTTCTCCAGTGGGCTAATGGGACGGCGAGGGAGGGCAGTGGGTGCTACTTGACAACCACCACCAAAGCTTCGACGCTGCGGACTAAGAACAACCTCCAGATCATCATCTTTTACACGTTCACGAGGATCTGCGGTACAAAAGCAAACTTGGGTTTGTGACTAAATCCTGCAACAAAATCAAAGTTTTGAATAAAGTCAAATAACATTAAATTTGTCCATTAACCTGCAATTCTGCGTTTTAGTGGAACTCTGTCCTCTGTAAAATCTTTCTTGTATCCTTCCGCTGGACAGTTGTTTTCGGATGAGGGGTATTGTGAGGCATGCCATTTTTCAGGGTCCCAGACTCCATCACTATCAAGAGGACGGTAATGTTAGCAACTTCTGTACTAGGCTTGCTGTACAGACAAATGACAGTTGTACACGTACAACTGTTTGATGAATAATAAAACAGCAGCAGCTACAGAGCCACTTAAGAAATATAGTTTTGGATGCATTTACTGATGGCTCACCTGTCATATTTCTCTGAAAGACACTCTGGCCTCTCATTGGAAATGGGCAATTCTTTGATTTCCAAAAGCTCTTCCTGAGAAATAAAAGCATTACAATTGCTTTATTAACAGCATGACTTCACAAAACCTTGGGGAAGCAAACTGCACATACAGAAAAATAAACTATTAAATGATTGTTCTCACCTTAGTATATCTATAGGCAGAGGTTACTGAAGAGTCCTTCACAATGTCCTCCATGCTCTCACCATTTTCATCCATTTTTTGACTTAGGTGAGTGGTGAAACAGAAGTGAAGCTCCAATATCAGACCCTTTGGGCACCTTTTAATGAAGTACTACAGCATTAATTCAGCTGTGAATGTTATGTAAAGCACTATATGTTTCTATTTGCATTAGAGTAGTACAAATGGAACTAAACTGGACCAGACCAAAATCAAAACTACTGTGTATGCAATGTGTGGTTACTGGTTTGTCCTTACAAAGAGTATATAACTCCCTTAAAGACAATAGAAAATTAGAATGAGTTGATTAAATATGATAAGGTATTGCTCCTGCGTAATCAGAGAAGCCGTTCAAATAGCAAATGGCTAGGCAGGCAGCAAAATACAGAATGCTAATCAACCTTCTGCAGCATTGTAAAGCTACAAAATCATACTGAGAGTACACATCTGCATTGTCACCTTCAAGAAAAACCCAAACACGCTTCTAGACATCTTATGAACTCACCTGATATTTGAAACGGTGTCACAGCACCTCTCCCAGCCTGGATACCTCAGCTAGCTGCTGGCTACCTGCCCTACACCAAACTACAAGAGATGCTGCAGTCAGTCAAAATTTCAGACAGGATGCCGTCCCAGCCTAAAATAGTATATCAGTTTAATTTTCAGCAATCTTGACAGGATAATCAATTGTATCTTGCCAATCCGGATTCAGTCGCTAACTGACAGAGAGCAGCATTTCATTAGCAAAGTGGCTAAACCAAACAAGTCGACGCCGATTATTTACTTCGATTGTATAGACAAATGGCGCTACTTGCGTCGTTTCTGCTCTTTAATTATACTCTTGACATTCCGACCTTTAGGTTTTATCATGAGAGCGAAAACCGCAACAAATTCCGTGTTTACCTGTGTTTGTTTCGAGGCTAGTGGGTCAGGTTAGCAGGCTATGACATGTATAATTATTCATAAAGCAGCACAATTCACATATGAAGAGCGTCAAATACACTTAAGCACGACAATGTAACCAATTCCTTCAGCAAGTCTTATTTAAAGCTTTTAGTCCAACTACAACAATCATTGTACCTCAGGGTACTTTTTCTAAGCTCTCTATCGTCTCTGTTCAGTCGCAGAGCGGCGAATTTCTTCAGATCTCTCACTGGTTCTGAGAGAAGCCCCTTTCAAGGATTATATAGCGTCTACAACCGCCTTCCTTGAAAATGTAAGAAACAGACATACATTTTTGTATATAATTTGAGATATAATAAATTAGGATATCGTACTGAGTGGTTGTATTTATGTATTTTTCTTAACGAGTATGTCAAGAGTCGTTATTAAATTTTAGAGCCAGAATAAATTTCAGGCAATCGACGTGGTCACAACCATTGTAAATTGTAGTCACGTGACATGATTTAAAACGCTCACCATCGCATTTCCAAACACATTATGAAGATACACTATTGACAAAGATAATTTAAAGACACCTATTGTGTGTGTGTGTGTGTGTGTGTGTGTGTGTGTTTGTCAAAAGTCGAATGAGTGTCGACTATTTATCCAATTAAATAATAAATTTATAATTTAAATGAAAGATTATTTCCTGATTTCTGTGTTAAGTGAAGTTTCTGTGACACGTACACTTTGCAGTGATGTGCATTTCCTGCAGGTTTGTTAGTTGAATAACAATTAGCATTTAAATAACTTTAAAATAATATAAAAAGTATTTTAATCCAGCAAATATAATGTGTATAAGGATAAAAACAAGAATATATGTCTTTGCACATCTATTTATAAATAAATCAGTTGATCTATTTATGTACAAGTTTAGTTGTCAAAATGAGCAATGTGCTTATTTTACGTTATCATTGTTATGTATACGCTTTAATCAATGTACTGGTAGTGCAATGAGTTAGGTTGTTAAATGTCTTTGACAGCTACTGTACATGTTGTGTAGTAGACTAGTAGTAGTGTATTGTGGTGGTCTGCAATTCCTTGACTGTCCTTAATTAAAAGAATACATATTATATCTTGAAGAAGTAACTCCTTTTCCCATAAGCCGCTCCGTGTTGTCCATAAAACAGAGACAGCTTTGCCCTGACCACAGCAGTGTGAAGAGGCTGTTGATTGTGTGATTGGGGTCCTTAAAGGAATAGTTCACCCCAAAATTTTAATCTTCTCATGATTTACTCCCCCTCATCCCATCCCAGATGTGTATGCTTTTCTTTCTTCTTCAGAAAGCAAACAAAGATTTTAAAACGTATTTCTCACCTCTCTAGATCCATTTAATGCAACTGAATTGTGGCCAGAACTCACATAAAGGCAGCATAAAAGTAATCCACTCAACTCTAGTGGTTAAATCCATGTCTTCAAACGTTATATGATAAGTGTAGGTGAGAAACAGATCAATAGTAAAGTTTTTTTTTTTTACACTAAATCTCCACTTTCACATTTTGTTCATTTATTTTTGGCAATTCACATTATACGTACATATCGCCACCTACTGGCAGGGGGGAGAATTTATTCTAAAAAAAATAATTAATATTGATCTGTTTCTCACTACACCTATCATATCACTTCAGAGGATATGGATTAAACCACTGGAGTCATATAGATTACCTGTATTCTGCCTTTATGGGCTTTTTGGAGCTTCACATTTCTGTCCACCATTCACTTGCATTGAACAGACCAACAGTGCTGTAATATTCTTCTAAAAATCTTCGTTTGAGTTCAGCAGAAGAAAGAAATTCATACACATCTGAAATGGCATTGGGGTGAGACAATGATGAGAACATTTTCAGTTTTGGCTGAACTATCCTTTGATTTTCCTGACCTTGGTCAATCTGCTGTTTATCTCTTAGAGAAGAACACACCAGGGGCCTCATGTATAAAACTCTTAAAAACTGCTTAGATTTCTTCCTAAAAGTGTGAAGGCAGATTTTGTGTACGCGCAAAAAAAAATCGATTTATAAAACCGCATACGTACCCCAGAACCTGCGCATAGTTCCCTTGCTTAGTAGATCCCAGCTAGCGTACTTATATTTGAATGCCTTTTCAATTAGTTGCATAAAATTAATATACCCTACTATTGGTTGATAACAGATTACTTCTGTTTCAAGTGCTTAACTACATACTTTTGTATTCTAAATGTGAATTAAAATGAAAATCAGAGTTTCTAATCAGTCTGTTCAGTTCATTATTTGTCCAGCTGGAGTCGTCAGTTCACACACACACACGCGCGCACACACGCGCGCACACACGCACACACAGTCAAGAGTGTCCGGACGGTGCGCACATATTTACGCTAAATGTATATTTTATAAATCCCGGTAAGTGCGTGGAAAATTGCGTAAACACATTTCAATGGCAATTTTGTGCGTAGGCCTACGCACCATGAGATTTTATCAGACTTTACACATTTCTGCAGGGATTTTCAATCCTACACATTGTTTTTGTTACCAGGCAGCCATACAGCCAGACACTTATCAGAGTCTGTTGATATATAAATAATAGATACATAATAAAGAAAAATGTATGATCCTGAATATTATATAGCAGACAGATATTGGAAAAATAGTAAAGAAAGAGTCATTAAATAAAAAAGAATCAGACTATCAAGGAAAAATAAGTATATACGTATATCCCTGAATACATTTCCAAGGTTATCTGGATACCTCAATATCAGGGAACTGATTTCCACATTATCTATTCATGGGCCAAAGTATGAGACTAAATGAAAAAAACAAAAAACAAATTCTGACGTCATGAAGTCATGAACATAACCCAAACACGAGGTTCCAGCTCAGTTATTAGTGGAGATAATGCTATTGCCTCTCACCATTTTGTTCATAATATACACTATGTACAGATTGGTAGGATTAGTTGTTGGCTTCACTAGTAATCACACTTTAACACTTTAAACAGCATATAACGTAATTGTTTACGGTTAAAAGTGAATTGCACACACATTCCAAAAAAAAAATATTTTGTTCTAAAACTAATGTAATAATTTTACATGTTATCAGTGTATTGTCAAGAAAAGACATTTATTGTGACATTTTATTACCGGAAGTGAATTTGTGCTGCACAGAAGAGCAGCTGTTATGGTTTGTTGTTAGTTGCTATCAGCTAGATAAAATATATTTTCTCTGTGATCTTTTAATCCTGAGATTGGGAGGGCACTACAATTTTGGCAGGTGTAATGGTAACATTGCCAAAATTATAATCCCCACTGGTGAACCCATTTTTTTAAAGCTACAGTGAAATGCTTTTTAGGAGACAGCCTCCATAGTAAGATATGTCCCCAGTCTAAATGTGATATCACTGTGATATTTTAATCCTGATATTGGTTACTACAACTTCGGCAGGTGTAATGATAACATTGCCAAAATTATACTCCCCCCGATAAACCTCTTTTATTAAAACTACAGTCAAATGCTTTTGAGGACACAACCTCCATAGGAAGATATGCCCCAAGCATACATGTGATGTCTCTGTGATCTTTTAATCCTGGGAGGGGACTACAATTTTTACAGGTGTGATGATAACATTGCCATAATGAAAATCCCCCCTGGTAAACCCATTTAGCTACAGTCAAATGCTTTTGAGGACACAGCCTACATAGGAAGATATGTCAGCAGCGTAAATGTGATGTGACCTCATGATGCTGATTTGAGGGAGAGCAATATAATTTTAGCAGGTGTTCAGATGACATTACCAAAATTATTCTGCCCACAGGTAAACCCATGTTGTTATGGATAACGGATATTACAATTGATATGTAAAAGGAAATTGTTATTACAGATAAGATTAATCTTTATACAAAAATAAGCAGAAATTTGCTTGTTGCAATAAGTATATGAGCAAATAATACTTGCACTGTGGGAATAAATATTTAAGTATATTACAAAATCAAATAATTATATCCTTTAGCAATTTTGGGATACCTTTCCCCTTTGATGAAAATGTGAGTATGCCATCCACAATCATACTGGCTCACTTATTTAACTTACCCTCATATATTCACTTCCATTGTCAGATTTGTCTGTGTGCCTTACTATCTAACAATATGTTACTTATTCTCTTATGTACGGTCTCATTGTATATACACAAGTTTTATTAATGTACTTTAGTATGTTTATGGAAATTGTACAGATTAATTAATATAAATTTTTATGATGTTCATATTTAGGTCCAATGATAAGAGTTCATATAGTCAATATTATATGTAAAATGACTAGAATGACACCATAACCTACATGAATAGCATGTCAATGCAGATCAATTCTACTTTGTTTTACCTGTGAAAGGAGTGAAATTGCTTGAATGCTTGTTACACCAAAGTGCAGTCCTCTTACACATAATATATATTACACTATTTACACATTTGACATAATAAACATATAACAATGCACATTACACAAACAGATTGCAACATATGGTGTAATGCCTGCACTGTCAAAGCCTCTGCTCAGTTTCAGAATAACAAGTGTAGGCTAAATCTCAGTTCTGTTTTTTTGGGGGATGAGCACCTGAATATATATATATATATATATATATATATATATATATATATATATATATATATATATATATATATATATATATTCAGGTGCTCATCCCCCAAAAATTGTATGACCACAATGTTATGCCAATGCAATACTGTACTCATAGACAGTGCCGGTTCTAGGCATTAAGAGGCCCTTGGCAAAATGTATGTTGTCTATTATAGAATAGATATCGTTAGTTGATTTGAATCATGTCATTATATTCTTTTAATCGTTGGTAGGTGCTTCAAGCGTGGCAACAGAGAACAGCTGCTGCAGTTCTTCACCATCACCAACAGGAGGAAGCACTGAGAGAAGCTCAAACTAACATGGATTAATGTACTTTTTGGTTAATCAAATAACTGTACTACTCACATGAATGATGAAATTATGCAGTGCCAGTATTGTATGTGTCCTGTGTTCAGTACATGTGAAGGTGGTTTTGAGAAGATGGAGAGAGCGTACCAAGGAGGTAAAGCATGAGAGACTGGATAATAATATTCACCATCACAAAAACTATCAGGTACCATTCTAACTCACCATATCTGTATACATTTCATCATGATCCAAAGTAAAAAAATATTATTTTTTTTTGGTTTGCATATATGTGTATCTGCTGGAAAGCACAGGTGAGTTTAAACCAGTTGCAAAGTGTAGTTGTGTTATTATAGCTCTGTTTTGGCCTCACTTACTGTAAATTAGTTCAGGCTGCTGAAGTGTAATCTTTCTTGGAGCTGCAACTACATGTGATGGATTGTTTGTGTCTCTCTTTGAAGTATCTGTATTGTATCGTATGTCTGATTGTGAATGTTTATGACAGCTGCAGAGCAGAAGAAGAGAGGCGGAGCAAACTGAGTCATTGGTCCCTCAACCTACAGGCCAAGGTAATACCTGAACGCAGCGGCCTGTCGTTGATAATTCAGATTTCCTGGAACTGCATTGTCTCATATGATTTGATCATGTTGTTCTGTATGTTTTCAGGTGTTTTCTGTGTGGAGGCTTTGGGTCATGGAGCATCACCGAAAACAGAAACGTTTGACTGAAGCAGCTCAGTTTTACAGAGATGAACGGTTGAGAGAGGGTGCCACACACATCCTCACACACACACAGCACACATGAATGCAGTACAGCTATGAACAGGTGCACAAGTCTGTGTAAATGTATGTATTTGTACTATTCAGAGTGTAGCTGAGTATATGTAATGACACTGGCTTTTAAAGGAATAGTTCCCCCCAAAATGTCATTATTTACTCATCCTGGTTGTTAGGGAGGGTAGAGTCACATGTGTTAACCTCCTTGTGGTTGCGATTAAGTGGTTCTCACTCTCAATGGGGCTTGTGGTAAGTTGTGCGTGGATTGCGGAAAGTAGCATGAGCCTCCACAAGCTATGAGTCTCTGCGGTGTCGTGCACAGTGAGCCACGTGATAAGGTGCACAGATTGACTGTCTCAGAAGCGGAGGCAACTGAGACTTATCCTCTGTCAGCCAGATTGAGGTGAGTAACCATTTTTTTTTATCACAGTACACTAAACATAATGAATAAAGAACACTTACTAGAACTGTTCATCCTAAGAAATATCTGGCTGAACAAAAATATAGAAATAAACCCCAGCCACTTGACCTCGCAACACAAACATGAATTCTCAGACATCCATCCTTCTGCGAAGTTTAAGAATTCAATGTTGTTTGCTAATTGCCGCAATCGTTTCATGTGAAACTTGTCTGGCTATCGGTCAAACTCAATTTTTAATTCATGGTAACTTCAAATTTTTACAAAAAGAACTCAAAAGTATCATAAAAGTAGTCCATGCTACTTGTGCTTCTGTATCCAAGTTTTTTGAAGGTGTACAATAGGTTTGGTAAGAAACAATCCCCGAAATGTAAGAAAATCTTGATGGCCATTTATTCAAAACATTCATAATGAGTGCTATGAGAGAAGCTAGTTCACAACGGCTTGTGTGGTTACACGATAACCTATGTTGTTTAGTGCAGCATGAAGGTGAATAAATTATGACAGATTTGTCATTTTTGGGTGAACTATTCCTTTCATTTCTGACATTTACTAAGTTTCATAAATAGTGTATGAATGTATGTTATTATATTAACTTCACGTAAGGCAGTGTGCAGTATGATGGAAGCAACAGACTTTGTACAACACTGCCAGAGGTAAAACGACCGCCTCTAAGGATATTCACCCTAAAAAGATTGTGTCCTCCTGTCTGCCCGAAGACCACACCCCCATACCCACACCCTGTCCAATCGGGAGCCAAGCAGCAAAGGAGAGACAGAAAGATTCTATCATCTATCAGTTGTGAGTGACCGCCTTTCTAATTGCAAATGTTAATCTTAATTTTAATTTAATTATCAAGTAATCAGTCATGTTAGGTGTTATTGTGGTGGCTTAAAGCCTTTAATATGTAATTGCTTTGATTATGGAAATTCTGTCATCACCCTCATGTTATACCAAACCCATATGACTTACTTTCTTCAATAACACTGAAGCAGATGTTAGGCAATACGTTAGTCTCAGTCAGCTTTCACTTTCATTGCATCTTTTCTTAATACATTGAAAGTGAATGGTGACTAAAACTAACGTAATGCCTAACATCTCCTTTTCATACAGATTTCAAAGTCATACAGATTTGGAACAACATTGGGTAAGTAATGACACCCTTTTCATTTTTGGGTGAACTATTCCTTATGTTTAACTTTTACAAATTTGTTCAAAAAGCCATGACCTTTGATTTTGGGAGTGAAGGAAAAATAATCTGATCTGCTCTGTCTGGATTCAATCTAAACCACATGTTCTGCCAAAAGGATGCCAGTTCGGGCATCTGGACTGCAACCAAGAAGACCAGATCTCCTGCAGTCCCCAGCCAAAGGTCTGCTACAGCACCACAAGACCAGCAGGTGAAGAAGACACTTAACCGCTAACACAAACATAGACTCATATGCACACATAGCATGAATGTATTGCAGGCTATTATCATTATTATCATTATGTTCAAATACTAACAATCGTCTGCTTTTCTCTAAGGTGCTTCAGTATGCAGATGTCGGCTGTAAGAGAGACTGAGAGACTCAAGGCTTCCCTTGTCCTACTCTAGCACTCTCCCCATTTCATCTTTATCACCCTCAGTCCCTTTAACCCTCAAAAAAATTGTCACCTACGCTGGTGCTAAAACCTATGATGCGTTTTTTTTCATTGGATATTTCAGTTAACTTGCATTGGGTTGTCTCCACAAGCGTTTAACATGCACGTGAGTGCACTTTTTCCGTCTCTCTTTCCCCTTTGAACAAACTTAGTGATCTGTAGTGCAATATTCTGCTCAAGGAATAGTGTTATATGGCTACTCTGTGTCCATTCTTGAGGCTGCTTGTAATGTTTGGTGCTACTTTGCAGGTAAAACTTCTTAGTGATTAAATTAAATGGAGGGCAGCACGGTGGTGCAGCGGTTAGCACTGTCGCCTCACAGCAAGAAGGTTGTGGGTTCAAACCACAGTTGCCCTAGCCCTGCTATCCTGTACGCAGGATAAGCGGTTGACGATGGATGGATGGATGGATTAAATTAAATATAAAAGTAGATCTCGGCATCATTGATATGTGAGCAAAAGCAAGCCAGAGACGAATATGTATATGTATTTTTTATTTGTGCAATTTAGAAATGTTGAAGTCCCTTCGCACCTGTATGTTAATCTAACTCTTGCAGTAATCATTTATCATAGTCATGCAGCCTGTGTTATTCTGTTGAGTGCTGAAAGTCAATCCATCAAGGAGAACCGCATCATGACCCTTTTAGCATGTAAACGGGTAAAGTTTTAGACAAAAATAAGTAAACTCGCCCGCTTTGCGACAAACATAAAAAGTTCTATACATTTAATTTTTTTTATTATTACAGACCCCTGATAAAAAATTGTTAAATTGAATAATAAATTAACAGGGAAGTAGAGATGGTAAAATAAATGTATAAGCTTGGCCTTTATTCAGTTTTTTTAATGCCTGATAGAAAAGTATCTACCTTTGTTGAGCAATACAATATTTTAGGCAATTGCAGAATAGTTACATATACCCTTCAGAAAATTGAGTACACAAATATTTCTGGCCTTAAAATATACAAAAACCAAATCAATGCAGAGCATTGAGCAAAAGCAAATACAATGTGGCCCCCCCATGCACTACTTAAGCCTGATGTGGCCCCTTTACCAAAATAGTTAAAAATATTAATAATTACACACCATCACCTTTACAAATTTGTTTCACAATTTTACATAAGTAAAAGTAACTGTTATATTTTGACAAAATGTTGTAGTTTCATATGAAATTATCTAAAGGTAGAATCTATTAGACCTCATTTTATATCAACAGTGGCAGTTGTAGTTAAAGTTTCAAGATGTGTTTCAACTAGTATTTATTTTTCATAAATACATGAATTTATTATTATTTTTACTATTATTTAAGACTAGCACACTGATCTAACCATGGTATCGAGGAGCCTTTCCTTCTGTGTAATATGTGTATAAATATGTAATATCAGTTAACAAATGGGATAATAATGGGCTCATATGAGTAAATATGCTCTTCAATTTTTAAAAGGGGGAGAGAAAACTTCCTGTAGATTTTGTTGTTGACATCAACAACAAAAATAAATTCACTTGAAGCATGTCCTTGTACTGGAAAACCATGAACAAAACTATGCAACATAAAAAGGAAATCCAACCCAGGATACATTAAATACAGGTTATGTTTAATCTATAGCAGGTCGACACTTGATTTCTTATGTAAAATCTGTCCTGAAGCAAAACCAGTTGAGAAGCACTGAGTTAAAGGTACAGACAGGTGCAGTATATGTTCATTATTAATAATCATAGGACATAACTTCAAAAGCTCACACAGCTGATGTTATTTTTTATTTAGTAGTTCATTTAACATGCTATGCTAACATGTAAACTAACATGCTTTAGTTATATAACATGTTATATTTACATGCTATTTTTTATCACGTTTATAATTCTGTTTATTATAATTCTGTTAGCTTTCTTATTCTATTTATTTTATTTTCAAAAGGGAGACTTTTATTTACACATCAATAAAATAAATGGTTTCAATTATAATAAAGTGTTTGCTCAAAAATAAATAAATATATAAATAAGCCTTCTGTTTTCACTGATAATACTAATTGTGTAATACCGTATACCGTGATACCGTGAAACCGTAATATTTTCTGAGACGGTTATCATTCTGTGAAAATCTCATACCGTTGCAACCTTAATGGTGACTGAGACTAACATACTGCCTAACATCTCCTTTAGTGTTCTATGGAAGAAACAAAGTCATAGAGGTTTTGAATAACATAGAAGTGTGTAAATACATTTTAATTTTTGGTGAACTATTCTTTTAAGATAATGGTTTGCATATAGAGAATATGTATGTTGATTCATTTATCTTTATTTATCCCAGCAGTTACCAGAATATTTATTTATTATTTTGGGGGGATTTTCTGGAATTCCCAATGCGCTCCATGTCTTCATGGCGTTGTAGTGCCACAATAGGAGGAGGACGAATCTCCGTTGCCTCCGCACCTGAGACCGTCAATCCGGACGTCTTATCACATGGCTTGTTGAGCGTGTTATCGCAGAGACATAGTGTGTATGGAGGCTTCACGCTATTCTCTGCGGCATCCACACACAACTCACCACACACCCCACCGAGAGCTAACCACATTATAGTCACCACGAGGAGGTTAACCCAATGTGACCCACCCTACCCACCCAAGCAACCGGGCCAATTTGTTGCTTAGGAAGCCTGACTGGAGTCACTCAGCACGCCTTGGATTTAAACTTGCGGTTCCAGGTGTGGTACCCAGGCCCCAGTTACCAGATTATTGTTATTTTGATAATAAATGGTCATTTAATGTTTAATTTTAATCTCAAATCAATTTAACAGTTCTCAAACCAGCTACATATTTTACTGAATAAGCATGCTTTTTTCTTCAGATGGATACAAGTTTTGAGTTGCCTTCTAAGAAAAAGCTAATCATTCTCTAAAGGTGTGTGCATTCTATAAATTATGTTTTTCTCTTTTTAGATGCAGCAAATAAGTTTAAGAAATTAGAAGCCTTCACTGGATCCACAGCTTCTGCCTCCATGAGGTAAAAACATGCAATCTTTCATAAAAGTGAGAAATAAGTTCTGATTGTTTTTTTTAATTATTATTTTCCGCATTTTGAGGTTTAGTGAGATGTTGAAAGACAATTCACATGCTTAAATAATGAAGCATTTTTTAATAAGCATTAATCATCTAATTTTCCCCTTGCAATAGATGTGTATCAGAGAGCACTTAAGCAGGAAGAAGAGAATGAAGAAGATGAGTCTGTGGAAGTAGACTCGGATCTGATTGAGAAACTAACCAAAGAACTACTAGATAGCAGAATGGCAATGCAACAATACCAGCAAGACAGAGAACAGTTACAGTAAGAATGCAGACTTTCAATAGATTGAATGTACAATAATATAATTATTTTCTCTCTTGATGAGAGGTGTCCGAAAGATCTTTTCTAAAATAGCCTTCAATCCAAAATATGTTAAAATGCTAACAGCATCTACAAATGTATAGCTTTTCACTGGGGTGAAAATATCTTGTTAAAGTCCCAAATCTCCTTTTGTACTCCCAAGTTTTGAGCCATTACTTTGGAAAATTAAAGTGGCTTATTTATTTTAGCAAACACTGAGGAAACTTGGCTTTGGTTTGAATATTTGTGTCTGCTCCATCTCTCTTCGTCTGAGAGACTAATGAGGTGAAAATATTTGGATTCTGCATGTACTTTTTGTTAAATGTGAAGGAAAGGAATGTTTATCATTGCCATTTTGTGGTGTCATTCTAGGGAACAACAACCTGTGTGTGTGTGTGTGTGTGTGCGTGTGCGTGTGTGCGTGTGCGTGTGTGCGTGTGTGTGTGTGTGTGTGTGTGAGAGAGAGAGAGAGAGATGTGGCAAAGGTTCAAAAGGTCGTAAGTAACTGGCTTCAACAGTAGGCATTGAAGGAGAAACTGAGGAAAGAGAAAGTGTCTCAAAGGAGTTAAATGAGGTATCAGTATATCATTCTCTCTCTCTCTCTCTCTCTCTCTCTCTCTCTCTCTCACTCTCACTCTCACTCTCTCACTCTCACTCTCACTCTCACTCACACACACACACACACACACACACACCTTTCTATGTACAGTTAAAAATTTGCAAGATAAGAGGACATGTCAACATTCTTTGATCCACAGGCTGCACTATTATCCAGAGGACACTGGTGGTTTTCATTTTACACACATATTTTTGGAGAATTAGTGTAAACATAAATCAAAGACTCTCAAAACCAGCTGTTGGGTCAACCACTGTTTATAAATGCTACAGATTGCATTTACAATAAGTGTAATGTGAATTATATTGGGCATGTTTTATCAATTATTTTAACAATAAATCGATTATTTTGATATGAAAATGAAATCTTGTGTTTACTTTTTCTTATTTCCCAAACCAATTATTAGGCATCATACCCTTTAAGTTTTAATTTTCTTTAGGCTCTATGTGCAAATAAGGTTATTGTTTGTACTATTTGAGAAAAGCAGAAAAACGTAGCGCCTTGTTCAAAGGAATACTTTACCTCTCTAATTTTCTCATCATTTACTCACCCTCATGCCATTCCAGATTTGTACGACTTTCTTTCTTCTGCAGAACACAAACAAAGATTTTTAGAAGAATATCTCAGCTCTGTGGGTCCATATAATGAATGGCAATTTCTAAGACTCCAGTGGTTAAATTTATGTCTTCTGAAGCAATCCAATTAGTTTTGAGTGAGAACGGACAAAAATATAATTCCTTATTCAATACAAATCTTAACAGCAGCAGTCTCCTTAGCGATCATGATTTCAAGCTTGATTACACTTCCTAGAAACATCTAGCATTCTGCGCATGTGTCAAGCACTAGGAAGCGTAATTGAGCTTCAGTGAAAAGTAACATTTTGGTCTGTTCTCACCGAAAACCAATTACATTGCTTCAAAAGACTAGATTAAACCTCTAGAGTCATATTTTATTCCTATATTATTTATGTCTACTTTTTGTAAAACACCCTATACATTTCTTGCTCAATAAATCATTCAATTGAATCACAATATTGTTGTTTTGATATTGTTAACCTAATCTGGGATACTTTTCAAAACATTAACTATATATTAACTATCAATAACTTTAGAGTTTGTCTTGTTCCCTCACAGTTAAAATATTGTGGCTGTGTTCATGAAATGTTGGATCCTAATATTGGAAGCTTCCTTCAGATGTTTATGTGAGCTCAGATTCTGATTTGATGGATTAAATGCAGGTTATGGGAACACAATCCCAAACAAACTTGCACTTTGAAAATGTCCTAAAACAGCAGGCAAGAAGTTGTCTGGACGAGGATGGTCCACGTGACGTATGAGTTCCACTGTAATATGTTCCATATGTGTGCATTTATTATAACTTTTCTCTTTGAAAACACTCACTTGTCCAATACGCACAGTTCTCAAACTAGAACAAACCTGCAGTGAGGTCTTCAGTTAACAACATGCCTGCTCCATTGAGGACTTTATGCAAGGGCTTAAAACCTCTGCGCAGCACTCAATATAGACTGTTAAACTGATTCAAACACTTTTCGAGCAGAGATTACTAATACAGTTATGAAGAAAGTGCTTGTTATTTTAACTTTACTGCTGTGTTCCATCACCAGCTGGGGTAAGTGCACATTTGCCACTAAAATGTTTAAACTTTGCAGTTTTCTTTTCATGCGCACATCCAGTATTTGGGTCAGTTTTACCTGATGAAAGCAAATCTGTGCCACTGTAAACCTAATAAGGGAATGTGTAGCAGCCTGTAGAAACTGTTTAATATTGGCTTTAATTTATTGTCTGCATATAGACGTAGATTTTATTTGCTAAACTGATCCATAAAATCATTTCAGTTGAAGTAGTTTAAATATTTAATATATAATAAGTTTGTCCCTGCATTTAGGTAAGAAGATGCGCTGGTGTACTGTATCGGAGCCAGAGCAGAGGAAGTGTGCTGAGCTTGCCAAAGCACTGGTCGCAGTCCTTCCTCCTGCAGCTGTCATGTCCTTTGCGCGCCTCTCCTGCGTGAAAGCTTATAGCACTGCTGACTGCATTAATAAGATTCGGGTGGGTTATTACATTATGTACTATTTGATGCTGGGAGTAGATTCACCCTGCAATCTGTCAAAGCAATACTAAACTTTCCTATTTCCCGATTTCTTAATGCTTAATTGTTTTCTTCAAGTCATATTGCATAACTTTTAACCTCTTCAAATAGAATAAGCTCTGTCATTTTTTTGTGTTTTAAAGTTATGCTCTCCTCTCCTTTCAGGATAATAAAGCTGACCTTGTGACACTGGATGCTGGAGAAGTGTACTCTGCTGTAAAACAGTTTGGTCTTACAGCTGTTGCAAAGGAAATCTACCGGGATGGTAGTTATCATGCAATAACCTGATGTGGTTTCAGTTCTTTTTTATTTGTAATTTTTTTTAGGCATGCCTAATTCCCAATGCACTCTAGGTCATCGTGGTATAGTGACTCGCCTCAATCCAGGTGGCAGAGGACGAATCTCAGTTACCTCCGCGTCTGAGACCGTCAATCTGCGCATCTTATCACGTGGCCTGTTGAGCATGTTACTGTGGAGATCTAGTGCATGAGGAGGCTTCACGCTAGTATCCATGGCATCCATGCACAACTCACCACGCACCCCACAGAGGGCGAGAACCACATTATAGTGACCACAAGGAGGTTAACCCAACGTGACCATACCCACCTTAGCAACTGGGCCAATTGGTTGCTTAGGAAGCCTGTCTGGATTCACTCAGCACACCCTGGATTCAAACTTGCGACTCCAGATGTGATTGTCAGCATCTTTACATGCCCCACTGGTTTCAGTTCTTGATTGCTTTAAATCCGTGTATTTCAACTAGGGGGCCGGGCTCACTAGTGGGTCTTTAGATTTAAAGTGATTTAAAATAAGGAAATATGCTATTATATAATAATCTCTAATTTGTTATTAAAAAAAAAATAAAAAAAATATGTAATATATGACTTCATATTTCTTATTTTAATTCAACAACTCCCTTCAACAATTGTTTATGCTGAAAAACATACAGTATTTAAAAATTGTGGAATCACAAAATTAATAGTTAATTATTTTAGGTCAGGATCTGTAGCAAGGTATGATGACCCAAAAGAGGGAGGCAGCAAATAGTGACAGTTTATTGAAAAAAACAGCTGACAGAGCAACACAGACGGCAATACTGGATAGTTGGAGACTGGAGAGGGAACCTGTCAGGTACAGAGGACTCAGGAGCAGCGAGAAAGTCCTTGTTAGATACATTGGTATCCAGGCAGAGAATACCAAAGGGAGAGTCAAAATCAGAATCAAAGAGACGTGACAGATAACAAAACCGACAGGAGTAGATGGCTCCTGTCATCAAACAGGGCAAACGGCACATGACAATCTGAAGGCAGCAAACAAAGGGAGGCTAAATCCTGTCAAAAAAACAACAAAACAAACACGTGGAGGGGGAACACATAAAGACAAACAGGCAAAAAGCAGATGGATCACTCCGAAACCCTTACAGTACCACAAAGGGAGTGGAGTAGAGAGCCACAAACATGAGGGAGTCTTGGATCAGACACAATACAGGGATCAAACAAGCAAAACTCCAAACATCTGAACTGAAAGATGCTCAGCAGGGCCAACTGCTTGGTACAATGACACAAGACAATCTCCCCAAAACATGAGGGAAAGAAGTCGCCAAACCACAAGAGGATGACAATAGTAGAGCTTATCTCGTCTTTCAACTGGATGAATGCCTAAGACAACATGAGGCCAAACAAGGTATTGATCCATTTATATGACCCCCTAAACTCAACAGACAAAGCCCTCTCCCTCCTCTACTTCAATATATGCTGCCTACACCATTGCCACAAGATGGAAGAATATCATTTGAGACATGTTCTCTACCGCTTACAATTTAAAGCTGGATGCTGCTCAGCACTTAGCCCTAGCATATGCTCATGACACCAAGCCTTATACCACTGCATTAAATGCCCTTCAAAGAAGTATAGCCAGCCTCATCTCTTAGTGTAGCGGGAGGTAGCTTCTATTCAGAGTTTTCCAGCTATTCGTTCTGGGGATTCCATTGGATTCAGTCAGTTTGCGTTACGAGTCCAGGCTTTAGTAGGTATGCTTCAATCATGGGGTCAGGATGAGGGGTGAAGGAATTGGCATGTGCTTCTCATGTTCTCCAGCTTTTAAGTAAACTTCCAGAACATAATGTCTCCAATTTTGCTAGTCATGCTCAAGCTGTTCAACTAGATGTTTCTTATAATTTGGTGGATTTTGCGAAATGCCTGGAGGAGGAAGCAGAATGCCAAAGCCTAGTAGTTAAAGTATCTGACCAGTCAAAGGGGGAAATAAAGTTTCCAGTAAGATAATGACGATTTACAAAATCTCTATTTCCTATGGCTACCTTCTTGCAGGGTGTATATCAAGAGGAGAACCCTAAGCCCCAGGGATGAACATTTCAGTCCAACCATCTGTCCAGTAAGCAACAAGTAGATTCCAGACCCTTCTGTGCTTTTTTTGGTAATCAAGCCCATCACCTGAGACAATGTTCTGAGTTCCAACAGTTTGATGTTGATGCCAAGAGAAAATGGATTCTGGATAATGGTCATTGTTGGAGATATGGATGGATGCATCGTTCATCTAAGTGTGACTTGAAAAGACATTGTCCATCCTGTAAATGGTGTCATCTAGGTGATCTGCATGAAGTTAATGTCCGTAAGCCTGACTTTGTTACTTCTCACTTACTTAATTTGTCATGGCTCGATCTAGAGTAGCCCCAAAAAAGACCATTTCAATCCCACGTTTGGAATTGTGTGCTGCTCTGGCCGAATCTCAGTTGGCAAATCTCATAGTAAAGGAACTTTCTGTGCCTGTCCAAAGAGTCAGTCTCTGGTCTGATTCAATTACAGTTTTGACTTGGATTTGCTCTGATACTTTCCGGTCTAAGGTGTACACTAATCCAGAACAATGGAGATATGTGGACACTGGAAACAATCCAGCAGATGATATTACTAGAGGAAGGAGATTGGTAGAGCTCTCTCTCATTAGACGCTGGTTTCGAGGTCCCCCTTTTCTTAACTTACCTTCTCATTAATGGCCTAATCATCCAAGTTTATCTTCTGATGAAGCTGTGAGGGAATTGAGAAAACTTTTTTTTTTTTTTTTTGTGGCTAGACACAAGTTTCTGTGAATCTCTCTAAACAAGATCTTTCCCAATTCAGCACTTGGTCAGAGCTGGTTGTATATACCATTGAGAAATTTTCCCCTGATTCAACACCAGAGAATAAACTCAGTCAGAAACAAACAGAGCTACTACTTCTTCGCCATGCACAAGAAGAGAATTTTCCTGAGGAGTATAAGTTACTCCAACTGGGTCTAGATGTTTCTAAGCGAAGTCGACTTGTTGAATTGGCACCTGAGTATGACCTTGTTACCGGTCTAATAAAAGTGGGGGTCATCTCTGTTATAGTGAGGACTTTGAGTCAGAGACTATCCATCCCATTGTTTTGGACCCTAAGAATTAAATTACTAGGCTGCTGATTGTAGATCTGGATTCAACTCACCCAGGACCACAAAGAGTCTTTGCCCAACTTCCAAGGAAATACTGGAAGTAAAGTCAGCTCAACACTTATGTTGTGAATATTGGAAGTTGAAAGGTTCTCCTTCACTCCCTAGGGTGGCTGGTCTTTCTCCCTCTAGGCTCTGCCTCTATAAGCCCCCATTTTGTGTCCATCTTGAGCTCTTACCCAGTTTGGATACAGATAGTTTTTTACTAGCCCTCCGTCGCTTTATAGCTCGTAGAGGTTGGCCCTACAAACTTATATTGGATCAAGGAACCAATTTTCGTGGAGGAGAGAGGGAACATAGAGAGGCTTTTGGTCAACTTTGCCCTGCCCTTCAGGAACTATTGTCTCAGCAGCAGATTTAAATACATTTTAATCCTCCACATTCACCAAATTTTTGAGGTTGCTGGGAGAGAGAGGTCAGATCCATTAAGACACTTATTGGTGACATTGGGCGCACAGCCGATTTCAGAGGAGGTCCTATATACTGTGCTGGTTGAAGTGGAAGAGATGCTAAACTCCATACCTCTTGGATATGTGTAATCTAACATCTCAGATCCTGATCCAATAACTCCAAATATCCTTTTGATGGGGTGGAGAGATTTTTCCCTTCCTCAAGTAATGTATGCAGATTCTGAGTTTCTGTCACATAGGAAGTGGAGGCACAGCCAAGTTCTTGCTGACAAACTGTGGACAAGTTTCATCAGAGATTATCTTCCATGTCTTCAAGGTCGTCAGAAATGGAGACAAGATGGAAATTCAATTTAATGTGCTGATGTAGTTTTGGTAGTTGATCCTCAACTTCCACAGGGACTTTGGCCTACAGGTACTGTCACAAAGGTTCTACCAAGTCTTGATGGCAGGATAAGGGTTGTGGAAGTTTTTATTAATGGGAAGCACTACATACGTCCAGTTAGCCGCTTGGTGTTTCTGACCAAGTTTACAGATGACTCAAGTAAATAAGTGTATAGAATTCTCTGGGGCAAATATCTTTACATATTTGGGGGTGGCTGTTGAGAGATCTTACTGACTGAGATGATGTAGTCTGTTTGGGGGAGGAGCAAGGTCTCCACAGCTGCAGTGAATCACTGATTAGCCACCTATGTTGTGTGTGTTTGTAGCAAGCAGTTGAAGCAAACATTCCTTCTCTCTTTGAGAGCTCTTTCGTGGAGTTGCTGTGTGCATGACTTTATACTGTACCATGCAACTCTGGGATTTGATTGCACCACTGCTATTGTCAAATAAATGATCATTGGATGAAAATGGGCTTTATTGTGTTTTAATGGACACACCATCCTGGTAGCACCTTACTTGAACCAAATCTTTTGAACATATTTTTTGCCCACTGTTTTAAATCATATGCATCAGCCTTTGCCAGAACTGACACCCGAAGTGATTGAAAGATACACTTCTTTACAGTTGAGTACTACAGTATTATTGTATAGTGATGGCATCAAATACATTGATATGTACCATGCCAATGAATGATTTACATATTATTCCAGGGGTCGGCCACATTTTTGACATGGGAGTGACAATTTTTATTTTCCTGGTTTATCCTGGTTAATACATTTTTCAAAATCATGCAGAGGGGTAATCATTAGCATGCAAGCAAACGTGAAAGAGGAGCAGGCTATTTTATTTATAAAAAGTTTTTCGCACTTGCATTCCAATCTATATCTTGATGTAATCCTTCCTCATGATCATGCAGCGTGTTATCATCAGCTGAATGGGAGTGTGACGAGACCCATGCTGCGCGTGTAAGCCATTAGCACATAACAAACCTATCAACTATTTTATCTGCGCAGCCTGACCAAAGCAAAGCGGGCATTTACTCGCGAGATTAACCGAAAGTGAAGCACTGCTTGTGTTGTGCCCAATTCTAACTCCCTGGCTGGAGCCTACCCCCCTTCGCGTGCACGCGCACAGTAACACTTTCCTCTAGATAGCGTTAAAAACACAGAAAATTTGTTCAAATGCTTGACACTATTTAGATGACTGGGCGCACCATAGGCTCAACAGGCACAACACCAGCACGTGATGCTTGAATGGCTTGCACGTGCTGCACGAGTCTGTTGGGAATACTGCAGTCTCGTCACATTTCAACTTTTTGTTTAGCCTCCCATTTAGCTGATGAAAACACACAGTGTTATCATGAGGAAGGATTATATCAAGATATAGTCTAGTTCTCTCTCGTCGTTTCCGATGTGCCAGCAATTACTCCTCCACCTGCTATAGGTTCCCGACCCCTGTATTATACCATGGTATTTATGTGGTTTGCAAAGAATACTATTATACTATATAGTCCAATATACTAAGTAATTACCATGACACCATGTGCAAAAAACAAAACAAATGGCGCTTGTTGTTGTTAATTCTGTATACCTGTTTATCATTGTAAACATATACATTTGACCTAAATATGCAGGTCAAATGAACAACAAAATTATTGTAAAATATTTTGTGCACTGTTCGCTTAGTGAAGGCAAGACTTTGACCAGATATTTGTTTCTGTCCCACTCTGTCATCCCCTCACACGTCTCACTCATTCTGTTTCTCAGGTGGCTGTGTTCTTGCAGTTGCTGTGGTGAGGAATGATAGTTCATTAGACATGCGCTCTTTGCAGGGCAGTAGGAGCTGTCACAGTGGTGCTCGATGGACTGCAGGTTGGAGTCTCCCATTAGGACATCTCCTCTCTCGAAACCTCCTGCCCTGGGCTGAAGATGAGCCCCTCAGTCAAGGTAAACCAGCCAATCATAAATGTGATCAATTTGAAATTATTTTCCAGTTTGTATAAATGTGTTTTCCAGTAACTTGGTTCATAACTTAAGGAGTATTCCATCATGTACTCCAAAAAACTAACAAAAAAGTGAAAATATATCATAATTGTGTGCTGAATTGTCTATGCTCAAATTCTCATTGAATTGTCAGCGGTTAGTGCTTTCTTCAATGCCAGCTGTGTGCCTGGAGCATCTGCAATGGCAACCAGCCTCTGTTCCTTGTGCCAGGGTCAAAGGTCATATATTCGTCAGAAGAATTTCCATTGTGAGACCTCTCATAGTGAACCATTCTACCACAACCAAGGGGCACTCAGGTTAAAATAGACATATTCTATAACATGGCCAGATCAGTAGAAGTGATTCATTGCTGAGCTATTTTGAGAATCTTAAAGTTTCTCTCTGTTTCTTCTGCAGATGTCTACAGTCGGGGGCAGGAGATGTTGCCTTTGTTGATCACACAGCTCTGGACAGCATAGGTGGTAAATACAATAAGCAGCTTCTACACAGCTCATGCTTACATTGTTCATTCTTTCACTGTAACAATATGTCATTTGATTTTTCATCTGGGTGAAGTGTAGTATCTGGCTATAGACCATTTCAAGGACTATTCGTCAGTTTAAGGAAATTACGTCTTTGTTCCTTTATCATTTCCTACTAGTTGTCATTCTCATTCAAAACAATAGCGGGTGGTGCTTCATTCATAGTGACTTTAATACAATTAGCATTACTTACATTAACATGATTGTCCTAAAATATCATTTTTAAAATGTGGACTATGTTGTTCAGTGGCTGGATGCTCGCTGGATGCCAGGAACTAATGGAAATGTAAGTGTTTAGATTTCGAAAAATCAAATGCAAATGGATACATGAACCACATCAGTAAAGCGGGACCGCTGGATACGTGCATTACTAACAAGTGTAGCACACATCTAATCCCTGGTAGGTGGATGACATTTCCCTCCTTGCATAGACAATCAGTAACAACAACACGTCTGAAGTCACTTCAGGTAAACATTTGATGTTCTTTAAGACAATATGTCAACTCGGAACCTTATTTAAATGATTCGGCAATGATACCGGAAGTGCCCCTAGACCAGTAGCTTTCTAATTCCTTTGTTATTGTTTATATCCATGAAAAGGTCTATAGCATTTAAATGTAATAATCTTATATACAATGAACAGCCTTTTTCAATCTCACTCTTTTCCAACTCATACTTTATACTTTATATTTCCTTAACAGAAAGTCAGAAAGATGAGTTCAGACTGTTGTGTACAGATGGTACTCACGCCCCCCTTGGCAGTTTCAGAAAGTGTAATCTTGGCAGAGGCCCTGGAGGAGGCGTGGTCACGCGAATGAACAACCGCAAAATTGCTCGCAAGTTCTTGGTAGCTGCCCAGGTACATTGTATAAATGCAAAATGTTCATGTAGATGCTCTTTAAATATAATATTGGTGTCTTGGCAGCAAATACTGGTGAATTTGTATTTTCTTTTGTAGATGGTATTTGGTTTGAGGGGAAGAGAACGTCAGCGCTTCCAGCTCTTTGAATCGGTGACCTATGGTGGGATTGACCTTCTCTTTAAAGATGTGACTGAGAAGTTGTCCGTTCTGATGGAAGACATGGACATGAGCCAGGTTCTGGGACTGGACTATGTGGCCTTGCTCAAGGGCCTTGGACATGAAGGTGAAAGATTGTACCTAGAGATATTTTACAAACCTCTGTACCTATAAGTCATGGTAGTGATAAGCTTCGACTTTAATTTGTATTTGTGTGTGGTTAGGTAGCTCACTGGAGGACAGCGTGGTGAGGTGGTGCTGTATAAGTCATGCTGAACAGAAGAAATGTGAGCAGTGGGCTCTTAGTATAAAGTCGGATCCTCTTGTGTGTGTGAAAGCCTCCTCCATGAGTGACTGCATTGAGAAGATCAAGGTCCAGTAAGACAAATTCATTTGGAAACTGTGATTGAGATTTATGATAAAACAAAAACAAGATCTGCTCTGTCATTTTGACTAATTCCGAAACTAATATTTTAAATTACTAATATGAAAGTTCTATAAGCAGGGTCCAAAAATTTTAACTCGCCAACTGCCTAATGTTGGTAAACTGGTTTTGGTGAATAAATACTGTTACATTTCACTGTAAATTTTAACCTAAGGTGTGTAAAATTTTCAGTGTAAACCACTAACCTACACTTTGGGTCTTGTGACCCGGGACCTCATTCCATCCCCTGTACCTCATGCAGTTTTGGAGTTATGCCCACAGCTCTTTATTAAATTGCCTAAATTGCAAAAAAAAAAAAAAAATTGCTTAAGTACCAAAAGTTTAAAGGATTATTTCATATATATTTAAGTTTCCTATCACATGATAACTATTTCTTTGTTTGTTACAAGACCAGTGAGTACTATATTTATGCATATGACAATTTTCTGTGCAACAATAGTGAATTATTATATTATATTATATTATATTATATTATATTATATTATATTATATTATATTATATTATATTATATTATATTATACATGCTATTTGTTACTCAAGGTGGCCGGATGTTTCAGTGATTGGCTTAATTTACATTTGACATGGCTTTTTGATGAAGAAACCATGTGGAAGTAAACTATAGCAAGTACAACACATGAATAGTATGATTTGGGTATTTTTGGGTGTTCTAGTGAAATTATGTAAATTGTGCATCTATTTATACGTAATACGTGCCTTAGAAAATACATATGTGTAGTTCAATATATGAGTGACAGCCAGTTGTGTATCATTACATTTCAGTGAGAAAGTAATGAATCCTGTTCTAGATTTCTCCTAATTTGTTGCATCATTTCTTTTATAAAAGAAAAATAAAACATCAAAATGCATGAGAATATATTCTGTTCTATTATTTTCTAATTGTCTTATGTTTTGAAAATTTTACACTATCTGGACATTTTTACACTATTGTGGACATTTGTGTTAGATATACATGCTGGGTCTCTAAAGACCTGGGTATGCAATTATGTTTGGTGAAATACCCATGCTTTTAAAGGGATAGTTCACCCAAAAATGAAAATTCTCTCATCATTTACTCTCACCCTCATGCCATCACAGATGTGTATGACTTTCTTTCCTCTGCAGAACAAAAATTATGATTTTCCGAAGAATAATTCAGCTCTGTAGGTCCATACAATGCAAGTGAATGGGTGCCAACATTTTGAAACTCCATAAAGCAAATAAAGTCACAAAAGTAATCCATATGACTCCAGTGTTCTATATCTTCGCTGTATGCATGAAGAATGTGGTGGTGGTGGTGGTGGCGTAGTGGGCTAAAGCACTAAACTGTTAAGCAGAAGGTTGTCGGTTTGATCCCCACGGCCACCACCATTGCGTCCTTGAGCAAGGCACTTAACTCCAGGTTGCTCTGGGGGGATTGTCCCTGTAATAAGGGATCTGTAAGTCGCTTTGGATAAAAGTGTCTGCCAAATGCATAAATGTAAATGTAAGAATGTGAATCACCAAAAACACAAGAAGAAGAATATGAAAGTGATATTTTTCTTACCCACACCTACCATATCGCTTGTGGAGATATTGATTTAACCACTGAAGTCTTATGGATTACTTTATGCTGACTTTTTGGAGCTTAAAAATCTTGGCAACCATTCACTTGCATTGTATGTGCCAAATAATCGCAGATGAAAAAGTCATAAACATTGGGGATGGAGTAAATGATGAGAGAATTTTCATTTTTGGGTGAACTATCCCTTTAAGGGTTGAAATGCTTTCTTCTGTCCCAGCTTAATATACAGAGACAACTATAAGTAAGCCTCAAAAACTATGAACACTGTTTAGAGTGACCCATCCAGCCCAACACAACAAAACTGACTCAAGCAATGGCATGAATTGGGGTTGGGACAATCTGTTTATTTGATCAATGACAGATTGGGGGCAAATTCAGAAGGCTTTTTTGAAAACAATGGTTCCCTTTGGTAGTTTCCCTTTTGTGGTGCAGAAATGGCACAATTCAGCTTTAAGTGTTATCGTCGTTGATTCAAGTAAAGTGAGCGAATCAAATCAAAGACATACAAGCCATCTAAACAGCTGTCACAATATGTCCATTATGAATATTAACTTTTACCACAGAAGAAAAGTGTTAAGTTCAACTGAGGAATTGAGGAATGGCTCACCTCATATGAAGCTCGAGTGACAAAATGAACAGTGTTATCACAAATTGCATGGGAAACCATTTACATTTTAATAGCCTTAAGAAATATTTATGGCCGATATATTTTCTTTTATAAAAATATTTTTTTCTCTAGTTAATTTTGGACCCTGACTGTATGTGATTGTGATGTCTTCAGAGTCTAGAATAGAATCAACTGTTCATTTCCACAGAGAGATGAGGTGGATGCTGTGTCCCTGGATGCCACTCATGCTTTCATAGCTGGGAAATGTGGCCTTGTTCCTGTTGTGACTGAATATTATGGTATGTGAAATATCCAATGTCATTCTTTTTCATGTCAGCACTCAACAGGTTAATATTTATATTTTCATATCTTATTTTCTTTTTCTCTGTTTGTTGATTCATCTAAAATTTAGGAGAGAAATGTGAGCTTCCTAAAGGAGACAGAGGCCATATTGAAAGTGATGGTAAGGGACAAAATGAGCTTAGTGTGTTTATGCATCTACTTAATTATTTCCTTACAAAGAGTATTCTATGACAGTATTGCCATCAGTGTATGGTGTGGCGGTTGTACGTCAGACAAGTCGAAGTTTGTATTTTGGAAACCTGGGAGGCAGACGATCCTGCCACGGTCACATGTACAGCCCTGCTGGCTGGGTTTTGCCTGTAAGAAACTCACTGAGCACAGAGCACAACAGCAGCACCTCCTGTGAGCCGAATAAAGGTACCACATCTAATAGAATATATTAAAAAAGTTTTTATCTTAGGTTTTTTAGACTATTTTAATAACCTTGTATAACCTTGTATGACCTCTGTCTTCAGTGTACTCTGAGGTGTTTTGGAAAGGTTGTTTGCCAGGGGGTCGAGGCAATTTATGCAAGGTGTGTATGGGTGGGACTGAGGAAGCTGCCACCAAACGGTGTGCTGACAACCATAATGAGCGTTACTATGGCAATATGGGTGCATTAAGGTGAGGAACTGCTGTTATTTACACAGTTCAAATAAAATTGTTTATACTGGACAGATAATGTCTCAACCCTAAGAACTAATGTACCAGAATGCAAACCAGCGTAACTTTTTGAAGGCTTTAAAACGTTGTACTTGTTATATTAGGTGCTTGGTTGGAGACAACAGTGGGAAAAGCTTTGGAGATGTGGCCTTTATGGAACACCACAATCTGGAGAGCAACATTAAACGTATGATGAACATCCTGAAAAATCAGTCAACTCTACTCCAGCTTGGTTTTGCTAGTATTTTAGTTGTGTTGAGATGGCCAGTATAGTTCTTGTAAACTAAATTCACTTCATTCACCTCACCATGTTCAGTATATTTTAAATATATATGGTACATACCATTTGATAGTCAACGTCATGTTATTTGTATTTAGTTAATCAGTAGCCTATCATTGTGTAGTCATTGTCAGCAGGGTTTAGATCAGTGGTTCTCAACTGGTGGGTTGTGAGTGTGACCCAGAAATGAGCCACAAGTCTATTGTGATAGGGTCGTGGACAGCAAGGAAAAAACTATGCAAAATGAAAATAATAAATACGAATATGTTTGTACTGGTGGGTCCTGCTTGTTGTCCAATGTTTAATCCGGATCCTTGAGAACCACTGGTTTAGATTTCAAAGTATGTTGATAAACCCAACATTTTCTCTTGTCATTATTAATGTGATTTGTTTGATGGACAGGTCTAAACATCAGTGGCTGGGCAGAGGGTTGGTCCACCTGGGACTTTGAGTTGCTTTGTGGTGATGGCAGTCGGGCTCCTCTGACTGAATGGAGAACCTGTAACTTGGGGGCAATCCCACCAAATATTGTTATGACCCGTCCTGTTCTGACGGCTCGCATTTATGACCTCCTCGTGAAGTCACAGGTCTAGTAATTTGTTTGATGACTGTGCTTCAGTCTATGCACTAGTCTTTTGTAAGCTAATTGAATTTCCATAAAAGATTCCTAATGTCATTTTATACATGGTTGATATTTTTCTTTCTTAATTTATTAGTTATTTTTATTTGCAGTGCTTTGCGCAGTATGACTTTGTCTTTTTAACCTGGTACTAGCTTTGATTATATAGAATTAATAATTTTTTAACATTCACCATAACAAACTCATCCAAGGGATGTATTTTGGTTTATAGGAGACCATAGCCGCTCATCCTGATTCTGGGTTCCACCTGTTTGAGTCTCAGCAGTATGGAGAGAGTGACCTGCTCTTTAAAGATGCTACTAAGTGCCTTGTTCACACCAGCCACATGGACTACCGCACCATACTGGGAGAACAGTTCTACTCACAGGCAGAGAGTATCTTTAACTGCACACACTCGAGTAAGAATAAAAAGAAAACATGCTAACTAATTATAGGTTTGATCTTGGAATCACTGATTTTTATTTTTTTTAGAGTGCAAGTTTAATTTTTTTATTTTATTTAAAATTTTGTATGAGTAAAAAAATAAATACATTTTGATATGATTTGTAGATTTTTCAAGTTTTTATCTTGTTTTTGACAGATATCTTGCAGTTCTGCAATCAAGATGTGTGCAGCATATTCTAAACAACCTGAAATTGCATCTATAATAATTTGGTTGTCATAAAGCATGCATCATATATGTATATGACTTCTTATGTAGCATGCTTACAATAATACAATAAAATAATGTTCGAAGACCTTACGACCTTGTGTTATGAATATGTTTAGTTGAAGAGCACGAAAACTGAACCATCTCAGTTTTCGCTTAAAAGGTGCAGTATGCAAGATTCAGAAACCCTTGTTATTTATGACACCTGTGCCCGTTAAGTGAACTGCAGCAGCTACCTGTTGCTCACGCTCGTGCACACACTCGCTCGCATCCAAAACAATGACATAACGTACAAAGAGACTGAACGTGATTCACAGGCATCATGCTGACAGATGAGGTAGCATAATTAGAATTAAACAGTTATGATCGTTTTACTACAAACTTTGAGACTAAACTAAAACGACTTAACATATCACACTGATACACACATACAGCTAAATACTACCAAACTTTAACAGACAGTTTACTGTTGCACTGCACTGTTATGTTGCACTATTGTATGTCATGTTGTACTGTGATCAAGAAACCAGCATATCTGCTTAAATTTATCCTGTATACCTGACTTTTAGTATAAAGAGAAGATTGTTGAAATTATTTAAAAGCTACGAAGCAAGGTAGCTTGCATTTCGTCAGCGTTAGCAGATCAATCCTTATGGCACTATATTTCACATGCATTTCAGTTATGTAAACTTACCTGTCCAATAAAAAGAACAGGGTCAGGGTGTGTTTTGACCCCCAAAACTGAACGAAGACATGTTCGTCCAGGAATCAAATGCCCTGCCAATGATCACAATCACGTTCCCGCTTGGACAGACAGGATTCAGTAGATACATTTTCTTTTGTGTGGGAGTCGGTGTTGTGCTGGGATCTGGACGTTTGCAGGATTCCATCTCTAAGATAACGTTACCTGGTGTTGAGTGTTACCTAGCAGAGCAATGCATAAAATCATGCACATGAACCATCAGAAAGGGGAGATCATGTGATCTCAGTGATTTGAACATGGCACTGCAGCGTAAGCTTTCTGTTCTTGGCTGACAGGAGTGGAACCCGACGTGGTCTGCTGCTGTTGTAGCACATCCGCCTCAAGGTTTGACTTGTGCATTCTGAGATGCTATTCTGTTCACTACAATTTTACAGAAAGGTTATCTGTTACTGTAGCCTTTCTGTCGGCTTGAACCAGTCTGGCCATTCTCCGTTGACCTCTCTCATCAACAAGGCATTGATGAACTGCCACTAACTGGATGTTTTTTTGGTTTTTGCTCCATTCTGAGTATACACAATAGACTGTTGTGTGTGAAAATCCCAGGAGATCAACAGTTACAGAAATACTCAAACCAGCCTGTCTGGCACCAAAAATCATGCTTCAGTCGAAATCACTGAGATCACATTTTTTTCCCCCCATTCTGATGGTTGATGTGAACATTAACTGAAGGTCCCGACCTGTATCTGCATGATTTTATGCACTGCCCTGCTGCCACATGAATGTCTGATTAGATAAGTGCATGAATAAGTAGGTCTACAGGTGTACCTAATAAAGTGGCCGGTGAGTGTATAATTACAATAATATTTTATAACTGCATTAAAATTTTATTGTGGAGACGAGTCCCTAAATACGTAGTTGGGACTTCTTGTCACTTTTGCTGTAACTTTGATTTATTTTTTCTCTCTTTAGATATAATCTAATGATGCTGGGCCTGTCTGCCTCCTTTCTGCTGCTTTCTTATTGGTTTACTTGGATGTTTGGGGGAGTCGGCTTCATTTTGGCAAATTGCTGTAACATGGCTGAAGAATCACTCACAGTTTTTTTACATACATCGGTATTTCCTGCAAAGTGAATACACACCACTGTGGGGGCTCCGCCCACATTCTACTGTCATACTCGCACTTGGCATAAGCTCAGTCATCACGACTTTTTCAGAGGTATTGTAGGAAATGGCTCATTGCTGATTTGAATGTAGGTAATGTTGTGTGAGCAACACATCTAATTTGTAACCACTTTGTCTTCTAGAGCATACTCTGCTGTGATGTGGCTGGTTGCTAAGGCTGGCTCACGGGTGCAGTTTATCTCCTGGGTGTGTCAATCAAAGTGTTTCTAACAGAAACAAGAATTGTGCAATTCATCACAACACAATTACTACCAAATACAGCAAAAAACTTCAATGGACTGAATGCTGGTAATGCCTTTGTTATAAATAACCATGGTGTATTTGAATTACACTAACATGTCATGGACCAAATGCTGCATTGTTGAACATAGGCAGATCTGAAAACAGCATATAATATTTCAACAAACAAAGTGGGTTTTCTTGAGACATCTTTAAGTTTGAAAGAGGAAGGAGTGCCTCTATCCTCTGTTTAAGATAGACATTGACCAAATGTTTGGTAATGTAGTAGTACTATATATATATATATATATATATATATATATATATATATATATATATATATATATATATTTATATATTCACTTCAGCTGTTTAAATCAATGGTTAACTTTGTGAGGGCATAGCAGGGTTTTTATGAATTGATTTAAACGGTGCTAGTTATTATTGTCTTTGACAATTTGAAGATGGTATTGTAATACATTATACAACTTTAATTTACATACATTTATAGAAACACAAATATTTCCCATGGAACTGAATCGTGAAAATGGTTTTCATGGGGTTTTCCAACTAGTGAAAATGGCAGATGTAGGGATGAAGACCGACAAAGAGAGAGACTTTACTGTATTGATGTCATTCCAAAAAACAAATAAACTTTTATAAACTTGCTCTTACCAAGACTCAGAAGACAAAACTGAGTGAAAATATTAACAAATACACACTTGCGTTCATTTAAAAGCATTCCAACAGACAAGCATGCACATTGTTAAGCTGACAAAGAGATGCAAAAAATAGTCTTTCATCTCACATCTTTCAGCAGGGGGATGGAGTGAAAGCAGAGGAATTAATTGGAGCAAGAGATAACCTGGCATCTGGATCAGAGGTGAAAAGCAAGACATTTGAGGTGATGCAGGAATGCAGTGAGTCAAGCAGAAACTCCAATAAATAGTTGTGCACTGCTGAACAGCTTGAACCAATTTGTATGGAAGATGTCATACTTGAATAAGTATTGCTGTGGGTCCCTGCAAGAACAGTGACAGAAAAAAATGGGAGGAGTAACAGTCTGACTCATTTCTTGGCCAAAAGAATTACGGTCCACTTGAGACTGGACTCTGTAAGGGAAGGGTGTGTTTGTATGCACATACAAGTTGACACAGAGGGAGAAATTTCAGCTTCAGCAAGAGAACTTGGGAAGTCTGACCATGTCTCAGGTAAAAGAGAAAGGGCAGAGAAAATAATTTCTTATATTGTTCTCGATTTTTATCTTTCGGTCTCTCTTTCAGCAGGGGGATGGCGTGGATGAGACAGTGAAAAGGCCTGAAGTGAAAGCAGATGAATTAATTGGAGCAAGAGATAACCTGGCATCTGGAACAGAGGTGAAGGGCAAGACCTTTGAGGTGATGCAGGAATGCGGTGAGTCAACCAGAAACTCCAATAAATAGTTGTGAAAATAACAATGTCAGTGGCCCTGGTCTGTTTTTCTCTTTGCACCAATAGGAATGAGAAGTACCTTGTGTGTCTAAATTCATAGCATTTCCACTCCATATAAAGTAGTAGGAAGTCAAGGCATACAAACACACAGTTGGTGAACAGAGAAATATTTGTGTTACACTCCCTTCCGTTCGTTCCCTTCAAGTCTGAACTGTCTATGCTTATATACATTTACTAATTTGTTTTATTATTCAGTTACTGCTATTCCTGAAGACATTTATTCAATTTACATCATAATATCTCCCCTTTAAGCTCCCTGATAATTCAGTTGAATACCATTTTAAATATTTTGACAAACTGATAGCTCCATTGAATTGACTACCATATATAATTTGAAAATAAGACAAAAAAAATCAATGCGGTTAAAGGGACTGTTCACATCATTTACTCACACTCATGCCATCCCAGAATTTACAGGGTGAGTAAATTATGATTTCCTTTTTGGGTGAACTGTCCCTTTAATGATGACCACCAAAAAGTTGTGTACACCACCAAAGAATATGCATCTGATTTTTTTCATTTACATGTGAAATGTGTATTTCGTTGGTTTGTCATTTCTGGTTAAATTAATGCGAGCGTTTCTAATTTATAGAGGCACTTTGTAGAATTAAAGAATTGAAATTCAAATTTCTGAAATGCTTCCTGTAATTGTAGTTTCTGATGAGAGTTTGCATTTTTATTTTTGTGTCTTCTCTGCAGAACGAGCTGGGAAGGTCGCTCCATCCGTATTCAGTAACGTTCGCTCAGGATCTGAGACTGCCTTTAACCATCCCAGCAAGAGAAAGTAGCAAAGTGGGACCACACAAATGCAACTTCACTGAATTGAACACCTGAAAACAAGCAATAATAAATATTCCAAAGCATTTTATACCATAAAACACCAGCTCATTAGTTTAATTGCTACGCAATAGCACAATTACATAACTGATGTTTTTTTTTCCAAAAAAATTCTGTTCTGCTTTAAAGCAGAAAGTTAAACAGTTGATTTGTGCAGCAGAAATAAAAATGTCATTTTAATAAACAAGTCATGTTTAATTCAATACCATTTGTATTTCACATTACTATCAAATTAATCAATTGCGAAACAGACAAAAACATTCAACAGTACAGAAAATGTTCAGTATGATGTCAAAGGACAGCCAAGAGTACAATGGAGAATGCAGTAACTACAGGAGAATGACAAAAGTGGGGTTGAAAACTACATGAAGAAATCAGATTGGTATCTTAAGAAAAAAAGTTACGAGGAAAGAATTTTCTTCCCCATTTCTTTTTCTACTAGCTTAAAAACTTCAAACACAAATAGGTAGAACAATGCAGTATCTGCAATTTGCTGTTTTTGATTAGCTTGGTATAGCTATAGCTGTCAATACTTTTAGAACTTTTGACAAATGTGAACTAAACTGCCGGTAAATAAAAAAAAAAAAAGCAGGTCGTACAGAAAAAGCCAGAGAGAGTGACAGTGCTGAAGTTATTTCATAAACTTTGTGTGCTGGTCTTGAAGGATCTTTGCTGAAGACTTAGCATCATAGAAGAGTTCGTTAATTTCTTCAATCTGTTCTTTTTCGACTATTTCCTTCCCCTGAACCCGCGCCAGCAGACTGGCAGGAGTCAGCAGCTGCACTGCATATCTATTTAAACAAAGCCAAAATTGCATGACTATTATTTGCACAAATCACAGTGATTCATCAAGTACAAGTGCTGTGACAAATAAAAATATGACCGCTTGGTGTATCTAAATCAGTAAGTTAAGATATTTAGGTTTAAAAACTGTTGGAAGTTAGAAGTGGGGTGTGTATGTTTATGTAGCTATGAGGGTTACCGGAGTGTAGTTTTGGTGCCAATCTCGCCAAGGTGAGATAAAGCCTCCTCGCTAATGTTGATGCCCTCTGTGTGAGCTCGGATCTTTATGATCTGAACACAACATGCAAATTAAACAAAAGCATGTAATGGCAAAGATGTCTGCTCCATTTGTCATAGAATCACACATTTTTAAGTGATTAACGCTCAAAAAAACGAAACTTTTTGTTATGCACATGCATTGATTACAGTGATGCTCACCTGTTTCATTTCTTGTGGGGTGTACAGCATGGTTCTGATAATCATGACTCGATCCAGAAGATCCAGCGGAATTCCATGAGGAGAGCTGATATCCTCTGTCCCCCTAAAAAACATAACGGAACTTGTCAATCATCTTCACAACCAATCAATCTGACAGCCAGTTACAACACACTGCAAAAAATTCATTCCAATATCCCACAACTGCCAATTAAAGACATAAGTGTCAATTTATTTTCAAAATATGAAAATGTTTTAAGTTTCCCCCCATAATAAAAACACACCTGACAAGGCAGTTTCCTCGGTTGGATGCAAACACTACAATGGGAGCGATTGAGCTTTCCAGAGCTCGGTGCAGGTAGGTGAAACACTCGATGTCCAGCATGTGAACCTCATCAATAAACAGAACGCCAGGAACCAGCTCTGCCACACCCTGATCAATGTACTTATTCACCACCTTATTGATCTCACCTCGCAGTTTATCTACATACATGATATTCACAAACACAGAGATAAGAGTTAAACTTGGCCTCCCATAACTCTGTTAGGTCCTAAACAGATGTTTAATTGAGTTAAACTTTATGTTTAGTGTTTGGATTATATTATATGGAATGACATAAGAAATATGCATTACCTGTAATTTCTGTCTTTTTAGGCTTCATTAGCTGACCCATCATTGAAAGTATGTCCTGACCACCCTGGAAAACACAGTACACCCATTTGGTCAGCATTATGGGAATCCACTCAAAATGTTAAAGGATTAGTTCACCCAAAAATTTAAATTCTTACAATTTACTCACCCTCATGCCATTCCATAGGTGTACGACTTTCTTTTTTCTGCAAACACAAATTATGATTTTTATAGAATATTTCAGCTCTGTAGGTCCATACAATGCAAGTGAATGGATGAAAAATATTGATCCGTTTCAAACCAATACCCATCCTATTGCTTCTGATTTAACCACTAGAGTCCTATGGACTACTTTTATGCTGACTTTTTGGAGCTTCCAAATTTCAGCACTCATTCACATGCATTGTGTGGACCAAAAGAGCCGAGACATTCTTCTAAATCATTTGAGTTCAGCAGATGAAAGAAAGTCACACATCTGAGATGGCATAAGGGTGAGTAAATTATGAGAATTTTCACTTTTGTGTGAACTATCCCTTTAAATCTAGGTCATGTCATGTGTTTGTATATACCTGAGGTCTTGCATTGGCTATATCCAGATCATGAAGTGTAACATCCTGAATAATCTCTTTCTTCTTGTGCACGTCACCTTTTGGAAGAGGTACATATTCCTCTGCCTCCAAATCAAACTCTGTTGCAAATGTGTCACATCGTCCCTGCCTCTTTTGACCAAGAACAAAAGACTGATTATCAATGAGAGCAATAATAGCCATGAGGGTTAGAAGCATTCAAATGAGACCATTTTGTTAATCTGTGGATGGGCTGACATTGCACTATTTTCAAAATAACCCCAAACAGTTTGCCCTTCTTCAAACTGTTCACAAACTAGAAGTGAAAAATAAAAGTTGTGCAACCATTTATTTATGTGTAGGTAGTGCACAAGGGTGAAATAAGACATCTGCAAACAACATGAAAGACAATCTCTTCCTTTATTCTGCTGCCAGACTCCCTGCCCACCTGCACTGACAAAAGTATGTCAGCCTCAGCCTCAGATATATAAAGGAGAGAGAAAATATTTAAGCAAATACATCCGTACCTTAACGGACCCACTGTTAGCTTCGATGTAGATAACATCCCCAACCTCCACCCTCTCCTTCTGCAGACTTTCATAGATACTGGGATCCAACTGCATGAGTGTATCAAACAAACAGGCACAATGAGATATGTCAAACTTTTAACACAAAATGCACTTCCATCCAGCTCCTTGTCTTTGAAATGCAAGCATGCACAAAAAAGCAGAACGTGCTAACTTTCATACCTTTAATTGTTTTGTGCCCTTTGCCGTCTTCAAAGCGATAATGACATGACTGACAGTTTTGCCGTAGCCCCCCATTGGGTTCTCCGTCTCACATGGGGTCAATTCAGTGACCTCTCCTTCATACACCTCTTTCGTCTCCTTGATACGCAGACCTGCACATGCAACAAAAATGAACACTTCTTTCAGACGAATAAATTGCTTACTGAAGTAAACCTACCTTTTCACATGCAAATGCCTGTATATTACTCTGTCAGCACTGTAATAGTGTGTGTGTGTATGCATACATATGTGACTTGATCACAGAGTCCACATCATTTAAGACAGGGGTACTCAATTGGATCCGGACCAAAGGACAATTAAATCCGGAACGAGCTCTGAAGCTTTGTGCTAGTAATCTGACACCTGGCTAAGTGATTATGTAAGCATACGTGTATTCGACCATGGAGCGGGACTAAATCATAATGTTCAGCGCCTAATTTACTGTATGTATGAGTTGAAGGTGCAGTTATTTTAACACCACTACAGATACTGGCATCTTGCGCTTAAACACACTGCAGAAAACAAAAATTAAATAAAGTGAAACTATCTTCATCTATCTGATATGAGATTCAGCCAGTTCAGCTCGGACGTGCAACCTTAAGTCTATAACATTTTTTTCCATCTAAATTTAGCTTCGTTAATCAGCATGTTACAAGCCTTTCATAATAAACAGATTCTTGTTCTAATTTTGTGAAAATTAAGCAGAGATGTCATCATGGCAAGTAAAGCCTATTTATCCTTAAATTAAATCAAACAGATATTTAATGCTTCACTGTAATGTAAATTGTTTGTTGTTAGTAGATTCTCACTTTAAGGAAAATATAAAAATGGTCCATTCAGGCTTATACATTTTTATACATTTTCTCTCAGGAGACACCCCTGAACCCACAGTATTTTATCTATCAAAAGGCCTCCTATGTCCCATACATGGGTATAGAGTCTGAGTGTAAAATATTTTTGTGAATATTTCAACAAAACTGGACTGCTGTCATTCATCTTCAAAACAAACCGTTGATCGCATCTTCTAACATTCACATCCAAGTGCCCTCGACTGATGAAGTCTTGATGAAATATTTTAATCTTTTGATAGAATTTAAGATACTATTGCTGTCAACATGGCAAGTTATAAAACTATTAAAAAAGATACATAATTTCCTAGCCATATAACTACTAACACCATATAAGCTACATACTATCCAGACCTTTGATAGGAAGGCAATGTAGAGACAGCACCTCTTGGAACTTTAATTGAATTTAATTGTACCCCTGGTTTAAGATGTATTCTGGCAGTTTATATCAGGCTACAGTGTGAGAGAGTGAGTGAGTGAGTTGTGCTTGAAGAAAAGGACAAATAGCTGAAGGAGTGACACAGATTGATCAGTTCATTCCGGGGCTGGGTGAGAGGATGATGCAATCGGATATCGACGATATCTGACAAATATCATGATGCTGATTGCGACAGTCATTGACAGACGATGATCGACAATATCGGGAAAAGACAAAACCACGGAGCTGGTAAGTCAGCAAATATAATCGAATAGTAGCCCAATAGTTATCATACATTTACGATTTTAGATACTAATCAAAATATTACAATGTTAAAAGCATTATGAATTGAAGCATTACGTTTTCCAGTTACAACCAACTCTCTAAACGTAGACATGACTTGTGAAAATTAGATAAAAACAGCAAATATATTGTAAGAGTGACAAAACATCGGCCATTATGAAAACTTTTCTTCAGAAGTTATCCAAACACATTGCTTTGTGAACTCAACTTGTGTTCATCATCCAATTCATTAAGAAGTTTTGCACGCCCTGGATTCGAACTCTTGACTCCAGGGGTGGTAGTCAGTTTCAACACTTGGTGAGCTACCGAGGCCCCCTCCTTAATTTGTATTTGTAATTTTCCACCTGTTGTCGTATACATATACTTGCACGACAGCACATTGGAGACACAAGTAAATATTTTGATTTTGATTTTTTTTTTACCACTTCATTAATTGAACAGCTTTTTAGTTTTGTTTAAACTACAATTTGAATTTAGAAATATCTTTGGTTTAAGTTTTTTTGGTTATGATAAATGATACAAAAAATTAAGCAAACTAAAAGTAAAAATAATCTCTGATCCCTTGGCAATAATCTGACATTGCTATATTTAGTTATACCAAAATATATATTTAGCTATATTTAGTAAATATTTAGTTATTATCAAAAATATACCTCTTGCATATCACCAAACCCTAGTTCATTCTTGCAATATATTCATAGTCATTCATAATCTCGCTCACATCTGCCAATTCAAAAAAATGCTTTATGAAATGAATGAGTTGACCCTGATATTGAAGGAAGGAAAAGCAGCAAACAGATGGCCAGCATACATGGATGGGAACCCTTTCAATATTGTTTAAATAGCATCACAGGAGAATATTACAAGGTAAAGGGTGGCTTTTTTTTTGAAGAAGAAGAAGAATCCAAAATACAAGATCGTTTTGATCTTGTATACACTTTGGTCACTACATTACTCACATGCTTTTTACATTTTGTTATATTAAAGTTTTCATGTTGACTTTTACTATATTGAGAGTTGTTCAGTAACATAATGTGTTATGACCAAGTTATTTTACAGATTATGATGTACAGGTATGATGTCTATTGATATGGGCTCTGTCTTGAAGTAAAAGCTCACCTATGGCTCTTCTGAAGTTCTCCATCAGCACTTCAGTCTTCTTGATTTCTGTTGAATACACTTCACTGCCCACCATAGGACAGAACGGTACTTTATTCCCCAATTCCTGTGCCATGGCCAATGCTAAAGCAGTCTGCAGAGTACAGCAATAGCATTAATAAGCTATAAACATTCATCATTATTTACAATAACTGATAGAAACTGTCAGCCTTTTACCTTTCCTGTACCCGGTGGCCCTGCAAGTAGAACAGCTCTTCCAGCCATCTTTTTGGAACGAATCAGCTCTACGATGATGCCACATGCCTATACAGCAGGAATGCAAGAAATGCTTATGTTTCTCATCTACATAAAAATAACAAATTACACATTTACACTTAAAGATATACAGTATATATATATTGTTTAGTCCAGTATCCATCAATAATACCAAGAGATTAAATGACAGGAATTTGGATGAAACATTTTTATCAAAAATATCTCCTGATTCTCCATGCATCACCTGTGATAAGACTATTAAATTTTTAATTTGGATTGTGTATTTATACACCAGTCACAACATTAAAACCACCTGCCTAATATTGTGTAGGTCCCCCTCTATCTGATCTCAGAACAACATTCTGAAATGTTATTTTTCTCACTGCAATTGTACGGAGTGGTTCTCCGGGTTACCATTGACTGTCACCATTTTGAGTAAATTCTAGAGACTAGAGTGTGTGTGAAAATCCCAGGAGATCATCAGTTACAGAAATACTCAAACCAGCCAGTCTGGCACCAACAATCATGCCACACTCCAAATCACGGAGATCATATTTTTCCTCATGCTGATGGTTGATGTGAACATTAATTGAAGCTGCTGACCCGCATCTGCCTGATGTTATGCACTGCTGCCACACGATTCGCTGATTAGACAATCAGAATGCTATTCTGAGATTTGTCGGCACGAGGGGGGCCTACACAATATTAGGCAGGTGGTTTTAACGTTGTGTACTGATCGGTGTATTTGGAACAATATCGCAATTTATATATGTTGTTTCGCTAGCTTTTATGTGCTTTCACATCTATTGTTTCACTCAGTTGCGTTGTGCATTTAAGTATTTAGTATAACTGGCTGCAAGACTAACAATAATACTGTTAATTCATTCTGTTATAGTGATATCTACCTCTCTAGCGCTCTCCTGTCCCACCAGCCCGGACGCGGACTGTTTCGCATTACCGGCCTCATCAAGCCCCATACCCTTCACATGGCTGTGAGAAGCGATGCGCTGCGTCTTCGTTGTGCTTTTCACCTCTTCAATCTTCATGTTTCTTTTTCGTTATCAACCGCTCTAAACTTTGATTAAAATAGCTTCAAGCCGATCTCCCGAAAGGCCGTTGAAATCAAACACAAGCAACCCGCGTTTCCATGTGGGTTAACGAGGCGATTTAAGGAAGTCCCGCCTCCAACATGGTTTTTAGTTGTTCTTTGCACCTATTGGTCAACTTGGAAATACTTTGTTGCATCGTTGGATATCACTGTTGTCTGTCACGCCTTTCTTTTGTTTTTGTGTAACTATGTGAACTGCTGTACTGAAACAAATGGTAGCCGTCGTCGGATTCACAAAATTATATATTGCATAAATACATAGGTAAAATTAACATAAAGGTTATATATAAAGTTTATAACAGAATTAAACATTTTCATAATAGTTTATAAACCATTTGAATGATTAGCCATATTTTCTTTATAAAAAGTCTGCGATGAAGTGGAACTTATGACCGAGTTGTTTGTACGTCCGGATTGAATTTGTGATAGCGCAGGAAAACAACTGTCAAATTGCAGCAAAGTTTGCAGAATTCTGAAAGAATAATGTGACAAATAGTTAAAGTATTAAATAGTTAAAGTATTCTTTCAGAATTCCCAGACGGTGGGATTGAAAACAACAGCGTTGCTTGCGGTCAACAGTCCCTAAGTCTGCTCAGAAATTCTATGTAACAGAGCAGGCGTGCTGTACCAGTGATGGCAGACACCGGTGACTGCTCCACTCTCCCGAAAACTCTCAACTTTAACGGCAGTGTCCTCGGCCACGTGGACAGCGGCAAAACGTCGCTTGCCCGGGTGCTGAGTAGCACCGCATCCACTGCTGCTTTCGACAAGAACCCTCAGTCCAAAGAGTGAGGCATCACGCTGGATCTCGGGTTTAGTGCTTTTACCGTGCCCTTACCGGAGCACATGAAGAAGGCCTGCCGTGATGCCCGGGACCGATAATACGACCGATAATACGATAATACGGTCATGCCTCCCTTGTACGCACTATCATCGGGGGTGAGCGGGTAACATGGTTTAAATAGGAAGGTTGCATGTCTACGACTTAAATCCACAATATAGCTTTGAGACATCTTCAGACTAATTAGAGCGTTGTTTACAAGCATCACGCGTGACGGGGTGTAAACCGAATGGGCTGTTCGAAAATAAGGATATCTGGGCAATTATGCATATCAATCTAGTCAGTTGATTGGCACATATTAAATGACATATGGGGCAAAAAACATTTGTTTGACCTATATTATTTTATTTATATATTATGATTATTTTGCATAAGTAAAGCCCCTCATATTACCGACAGCTTTAATAAAAAAGTACGAACAATTACCACTAACTAGCAGGATAACTTGCCTGTTAGTGAAGTTTAGACTCTGTCCTGCACTACCTCTTTTGATCAGAAGGCGGTGTATGTGTTTCCCCGCAATTGCACAGTACTTGAAGGATTCATATGATCCCTCAAAAGAGCCACAGTAGCTGGATTGCAACATTTGTTTGAAACAATTTAATGTGTGTGTGTGTATATATGTATGTATGTATATATGTATGTATATATATATATATGTATGTATGTATATATATATATATATATATATATATATATATATATATATATATATATATTGATTGATTGATTGATTGATTGATTGAATTTTTTGATGTAGGGCGGCACGGTGGTGCAGTGGTTAGCACTGTCGCCTCACAGCAAGAAGGTCATGGGTTCAAACCCCGGTTGCCCCGGCCTTTCTGTGTGGAGTTTGCATGTTCTCCCCGTGTCTGCGTGGGTTCTCTCCGGGTGCTCCGGCTTCCTCCCACCATCCAAAGACATGCAGGCTAGGTTAATTGGTGTCTCCAAAAATTGCCCTAGGTGTGGATGTGAGTATGAGTGTGTGTCTGTATATGTGTGGCCCTGCGATGGACTGGCGACCTGTCCAGGGTGTACCCCGCCTTTCGCCCAATGTTAGCTGGGATAGGCTCCAGCCCCCCGTGACCCTGTACAGGATAAGCGGTTGAAGATGAATGAATTTTTTGATGTAATGCAAGTGATTTTCTAGTACCAAATTAGCAATTTAGCATGATTATTCAAGGATACAGTGTTGGAGTGATGGCTGCTGGAAATGGGGCCTGTCTACAGTGTTTAGATTTGATCAAAAATGACTTTTCAAATAGTGATGGTGCTGTTTTTTACATCAGCAATGTCCTGAATGCCACTTTGGTGAAATAAAAAAAACAATTTCCTTTTGAAACAGCAACATCTGTACATTATTCCAACCTTTGGCCACCAGTGTGTGCGTGTGTGTATATATGTATATATGTGTGTGTATATATATATATATATATATATATATATATATATAGATAGATAGATAGCTAAAAATATACACATAACAGTAGCTGAACTGTATCAATAATTGCATAAAAAAGTATATTGAATGTCACAGCTTTCTAAACTCACTCAAAATTCATCCCCAAACAAAATATGAAAACAAACTTGTTTTTTTTTTTTTGTTTTTTTAAACATTACCTTAAAATAGAAAATATATAATCAATTCTTTGGTTTCTGAAGGTTTAATCAAGCTCTGACATCAAAAGAATACCAGCAATACCTACTGATCTGCTTTTCATGAGTAAATAAAGATAAATGCATAGAATAAATAAAATATATTAGAACACTTTTTACTTTTAGAAACATAATTTTGTCAACATATAATCATATACTGTCATATAAAGTCATTATAATGTATAAAACATGGACTGTGCCACACACAATCACAGCAATTTGTATACTCAAAAAGAATGTAAAAATATGTAATTAGTACTGAAAGGGAAAGTTTTAGCCAAACTTAATTTTTCTTTCATATACAATCTCAAATGTATTGTAATCAGGGAAGGTGGAGAAACATTGTCTCAAGGGATTTTGTTAACCTACAGGACTGAACAAACTCAGAGAACCTGAGTAGTGGGAGTGAAGGAGGGGGGACAAGAGATGGGACAATCTAATGTAATTGCATCGATGGCATTTGTGTATGTGTGTGTTTGTGTATGCATTTATGGCACATGTAGTTGATTAAGGCGGAAGGGGGCTGTTCAGGGTTCCAGCTTGACTTCCTTTCTCCCCCCTAGAGGGGATTTCTCTGGAAAGAATGAGTGCCAGAGAGCGGGGAAAAAAGATGGAAAGGAAAGGCAATAGCCCTGTCTCCTACTTTTTATTTTTTGGTCGGTTTACCCCAGCACTGTCTTAAACATTTGTAGCTGTAACACTTCTTGTTTTCTCTTCTCAATTCACAAGTTTTCTTTTTTTTTTTTTTTTACTTAATATTTTCGCCCCATTTCAATACATTCTATGTTTTATTGATTTTGGGGGTGATTTCACAGAGTTGCCATCTTGAATATGTTCATACTTTTATTTTTTTCGCTTTCCAGATTTAAAGGCTGTCCTGTTATTGCTGTGGCAGGAAAAGCCTGGTGGTCCTGAGGCCCAAGATGCAAGTGGAGGCACAAGGAGTCATTGAACTCATAGAAGTGTGTTATTGGGTGTAGTATTCTTAAAAGCAGAGGTTCAGAATTGTGTTCACCTCTGAAAGATTACTTCTTTAAAATTACTGTTTGGTGGCATGTGTGTTAACAAATGAAGACTAATTTTTTAAGGGTGTATTTGTCTATGTACGCTAAGTTATTGAAGGCCCAGGCTTTCCTTCCTCGTAGAGATCCATTGGGTTGTCTTTTTATGGCTGTAGATCACTGTTTCTCCATACGTGGCCAGGGAACCGTTATTACTGGCACCATCTTACAAGGGTCTCTTAGTTTGAATGATACTGTGATACCTGCTCTAAAGGTATACTGACATACATCTACACATTCTGGAGAGACTTGCAATTACAAATCACACACACACACAACATATACATATAAACAGTATATATATATATATATATATATATATATATATATACACACACACACATACTGGCAGCCAAAACTTTGGAATAATGTACAGATTTTGCTGTTTTGGAAAGAAATTGGTACTTTTATTCACCAAAGTGGCATTCAACTGATCTCAATGTATAGTCAGTTCATTAATAATGTAAAAATAACTATTACAATTTGAAAAAAACAAAAAACAACTTAAACCACTTCAAAGAGTTCTCATAAAAAAAAATCGCTATTGTTTGTTGACTTGATCAGCTCCTTACTTCTGATCTTTTTTGATTCCTCAGGTAACCCGCAAGGTGAAATCCATGCAGATGTTTCGTAAGCCAGTTCCTAGTGCCATGCCAGGGGATCGGATTGGTGTTTGTGTGACACAGTTTGACACAAAGCTGCTGGATCGAGGTGTAGTATGCATACCAGGGTCATTGCAAACTCTTTACGCTGCTATTATATCTGTCCAAAAGATTGAATACTATCGTGGAGCACTTAGCAGCCATGCAAAGTTCCACATTACCTTTGGACATTAAACAGTTATGGCGCATATCTCATTCTTCATTCGAGTGCTTCCAAACAATGCGTGTGGAGATGGAAGCCTCAACTCTCAGGAGCAAAGCTCAAACTCTTTCTCATTCGATTGGGAGTTTCACCATTTGAGTGACTATTTGACTGAGGGTGAGAGAAGGGAACCACAACAATGGGCATTACTTGATTTTGAACGGCCGGTCACATGTCCATCGCTTTGCTTAGTGAATGCATCCAGGCTGGACACAGATATCCACGGTAATACATGCAGGCTTGCCTTTCAAGGAATGCTATTGGAAGGGTTTAAGGACAAAAACTACACTGAGACCACACTGCCTCGGCTAAAAATCAGCAAAGACAAGCAGAAAAAAGGAGCTGTGGAGCGGGTAACAACATATATTTTTCCCTCAATGTATTTTTAATGGTTTTAGCTATCAGGATTGGCCAATTTCTCCTTATCTTTGGTCAGGTGACAGATGACTACACTGTGATTGGTCGAAACCTGTTTAAGAAGGAGACCAACCTTCAGTTGTTTGTGGGCTTAAAATTTAAACTGTCGACTGGAGAGACAGGATCCATTGAAGGGAGCTTCGGCCAGAGTGGCAAGATCAAAATCAGAATGCCAGATAAACAAGACAGCCATACTAGATTTTTTTTCTTAATATCATTACTTATTATTTTTTTTTAAATAAAATATTTGGTTTATTCAGTCAGAATAAAAATAAGAAATCATCTTGCCATATTTGTACAGTATTGTTACTGAATTAGTATCTAGCACAAACTCTGAAACGCTGTTTGAAAGGTTATATTTAGTTACAGGTTTCTGCGACAATTCCAAATGTCATTCCAAATAATGACTATTTTCAGACAGGTTTCTGAACACTGCACCTTTCATTGTATAAACTATATTGTTTTAAATTAACTAGAAATGTTTGATTTCTCTTTATTGCTCTGTTCTTAATTGCACAAATTTTTACTGTCTATCAGAAAATAACAGGAGGCCTGTTGTGGAACACTAATTTATAAACATTTAAATCCTGCTTAAAGCATAAGTGTTTCAGGCCAAAACTTGAGACATTTTGTGTCTAGTAGCATTGTATGTCCTTGTTCGTGAATTCCCGCTCGTACACTCACTATCTCTGTATTTCTCTTCTTTTAGAAGGACTGAATGAAGAAACCAAACAGCTTCTAACCTCTTCCTCTAAGAAGAAGGGTGGAACCAAAAATGAATCCTCCAAATTAGAGGAAATCAAACCAGACCCTCAGACAATCACATTCATCTGAACTTCAAACACTACATTTATGACCCCCCACAAAAAGATTTATCTTTTTCGCACCAAATTTGATCTGTGTTGCTTTAGAAGACATTAACAACCGGTGTCATATATTCACTAATTTTAAGGACCTACTGAGCTAAGATATTTTTCTTCAAATGTGTTCTGGTGAAGAAAGAAAGTCATTCACAACTGGGATATTTTGAGGGTGAGTGAATAAACAGAGAATTTTAAAGGGGTAGTTGCAGGAATGACAGTGTCCTGGTCAGTCAGATCAGATCAGATGTTGAGTGCATACTATTGTCTGAGATAAGGAGCTCAATCCTTTTGTACGTGTTTTCTAACATGCAGAGTTTCTATTATGTTACTATACAGTTTTATTACTTCTTACATTTGGAATTATAAAACTTAACTCAAATTAGTTAAAAAGGTAATGAGTGTATGTTCATGACACACCATTCCCATTCCAACGGATGCTGTCATATGCTTGCTAATAAAAAGAATCCATTAGTTAAACCTTGTAATTATATTTTGCAAAAGTGTGTGGAAAGTGTTCCTGTTTTCGTGTTTAGCATAGTATTTTCTGGAAATTGCAGACCATGTTGTGTGAAAAATCTTTTGTTTGACAAATCTTGTGCAAAATACATTTCCATATACCTTACCCTCAGTTACCCTATTTATAAATGTACAGTTTTTCAATTACACAACTCTGTGTGTGTGTGTAATCCAAAATTAGTTGGTGACAAAAACTAAAAAATGACAACAAAAAAGAAAAAGTGAATGTCCTTTTATGCACTGCAATGTTTATTATTTACTCATTTGCTTTAAATATTTGTATATCTTTGTGTTTTTATCTTTATGTTTATGTATACTAAAAAAGAGGCTTTGGTTCAGTTTGGTTATGTACAGTTTTATATCTTATGGAAAGGAATTGGTACTTTTATTCACCAAAGTGGCATTCAACTGATCACGATGTATAGTCAGGACAATAATGTGAAAAATTACTATTACAATTTGAAAAAAATGTCCAGAACTTCTGAAACTACTTCAAAGAGTTCTCATCAAAATATCCTCCATGTGCAGCAATGACAGCCTTGCAGATCCTTGGCATTCTAGCTGTCAGTTTGTCCAGATACTCAGATGACATTTCACCCCACGCTTCTTGTCGGGCACTTCTCATGCACCTTACAGTCTAGCTGATCCCACAAATGCTCAATGAGCTTAAGATCCCCAACAATCTTTTCCAATTACTGTTGTTCAATGTCTGTTTCTTTGCCCACTCTAATCTTTTCTTTTGTTTTTCTGATTCAAAAGTGGCTTTTTCTTTGCAATTCTTCCCATAAGACCTGCACCCCGGAGTTCTCTATACTGTTGTACATGAAACTGGTGTTGAGCAGGTAGAATTCAATGAAGCTGTCAGCTGAGGACATGTGAGGCATTTATTTCTCAAAGTAGAGACTCTGATGTACTTAACCTCTTGTGTAGTTGTACATCTGGCCTTCCACATATCTTTCTGTCCTTGTTAGAGCCAGTTGTCCTTTGTCTCTAAAGACTGTAGTGTACACCTTTGTATGAAATCATGGGCAATTTCAAGCATTGTATAGACTTCAATCCTCAAAACAATGATTGAATGACGAGTCAAAGCTGTTTCTTTTTGCCATTTTTACCTAATATTGACCTTATGCCAGTCTATTGCATACTGTGGCAACTCAAAAACAAAGACAAAGAAATTGTTAAGCTTCATTTAATGAACCAAATAGCTTTCAGCTGTTTTTGATGTAATGGCAAGTGATTTTCTAGTACCAAATTGGCAATTTAGCATGATTATTCAAGGATAAGGTGTTGGAGTGATGGCTGCTGGAAATGGGGCCTGTCTAGATTTGATCAAAAATGACTTTTTTCAAATAGTGAAGGTGCTGTTTTATACATCAGTATTGTCCTGACTATACTTTGTGATCAGATGAATGCCACTTTGGTGAATTAAAGTGAAACAGCAAAATCAGCAAAAAAATAAAATAATAAAAATAAATTCTATTCCTGTTTCAGTATATCAACTTGAGTAAATCTTTAGGGAAATTCGTCTTCAAAATGTCAACAGTTAAAAGCAGGTGTTATTAAAATTCTAAATGCCATCTGAAAAGTAATACTTCCCTGTTTGTACGTAGATAAGAACAGAGCCTTTATTGTAATTGATAGAATTGCCAACAATTTTTGTGCAAACCTTGGTAACTGCACCTAATCTTACACTCTTATGCACTCTTTCTTAATTTGACTATCAAATGTGCTGTCACATGATGCTTTATAATACTCACATTTACTCTAACAGAAAGAAATGTCGATATCTTACTATATAACTGAAAACAAAAATTAAAGCCTTTCCCTCAAATATTTGTATGCTGCTTTGGCCCTTAACATTACCCAAAATAAAAATAGTCATTTGGAATCACACATTTAATCTGTCAGTTATTGTCTTTTTGTTTTCCACAGAATAAAGTAATTCAAATGGGTTACAACATTAGAGTGAGAAGTTTGTAGGGTTTGAAGGGTATCACCTCCCGGCAGGATCTGACAGTTCGAGCAAGGATCTCAATGCTGAACTGCAGGACGGGGCTCACACCAAACGATTTGTATGTCTTGTATGTCTACATACAGTTAACCTCAACCCTCAACTGTCACAGTTTGTCACCTTTCTGTTTATAAGGACTTTTATGATGACAGTCTTCTGTTGTAGTTTGTCCCCATACTAAATTCCTATGATTCACTGCCCTCATCACATCCATCTGTTCCCCTTCTTAGTTCCCAGGTGTTCTCTGTTTAGTCATCATCCCTGTATGTACTTAAAACCTCATGTCCTGTCCTCCTTTGACTAGTCTTAGTCTGAAGTTGCCAGTCACATAACTTTTCATAACTTTGTTTAGATTACCTTCTTCATCTTCGTTGTTGACATTGTTACTTGTTGATCATTTTGTGTCTACATTAAAATCTGCACTTGGGTTCTAACACCGCAACTCTCTCTCTCCTTTGTGGCCATGTGACAGAAGACATTCTGTCCCATTGCTCGCCGGTTTAGATAGCGTTCATTTGGTCGAACCACTTCCACTTTTCCTTGATGGTTCTGTAGTCAATTTAAATTTTTTTTTAACTTTTCCCTACACTGTTGGTAGGTCCGGTGGTAGCTGTGTGTGGCCAACAGCTGAGACACTTCCTGAGAAACTTTTTCGTTTCGCTCATCGCTAACGAGTGGACCGTCTGCACCTCACTGCCTCCTGACCCAGTCCCTGCCCCGTGGCTGCCCCCCAGGCCTCTTGACCCATTCCCTGCCCTGTGGTCACCTCCCTGGCATCCTGATCATCTGCATACACCTCCCTGGCCACCAGATCGTCCACCAATTCCTCTTTGGCCTCATAATCGTCGCCTGGATCATTCTTCATCATCCGCTTCATTTTGCCCTCCTCTTCCATCTTTGGGGGGGGGGGTCTGTTCCCAGGTGTTCTCTGTTTAGTAATCATCTCTGTAAGAATTTAAGCCCTCATGTCCTGTCTTCCTTTGACTAATCTTAGTCTGAAGTAGCTAATCACATACATTTTCATGCCTTTGTTTAGATTACGATCTTCATCTACATGGTTGACATTGTTACTTGTTGATCATTTTGTGTCTTCATTAAAATCTGCACTTTGGTTCTAACACCGCAACTCCCTCTCTCATTTGTGACCGCGTGGCATTAACACACAAACCTCAATGAAACTGACAATCAACAAACTTCATTAAGTTAAAACATTAGCTCCTAACATCACCATACAACCACTGAATAACATTGGCAACAAATAACAACATTAACCGCATAAATAAAGTCAGCAATCAGCAAAAAATTATTCAGATAACACTTAGTCTCGTTGGGACAACATTTAGAGGAATATTGTTGGTCCAACATTGTTAGTTTTTATGTAGATACAATGTGATTCACATTTTGTAGTATCAGTGTTTTTAAAAAAAACCTTAGCTCGAAAAAATTTCATTTTTTAGAGTGTTCAGTTTTACTGAGTATGAATTCTAAGAAATGCCTCAATTTGTTTATTTGTTACAGAGAAGAAGATTGGGAACTCTTACAGTTGGTAATAATTTGGTGTGCTGTCATTAACTTGCAATATTAGAAGTATTCTGCCTTTTGTGTTTCACTGTGCATTAATATTAATGAAGCAGAGTTACATTTTTCTCATTAATTACAGCAGGAGGAAGGAGACAGAACACTCAGTTAAACGCTGCAGGCATCAGAACTCGGTGCATGTCTAACTTAATACAGCTTTCATGGCTGCTCAGTGTTTGTAACATTGACTCATGAAATTGTTAAATACACACTATCCTTTACTCTCGCTCTCATTTTCCCCTACAGTGACTCAGATATTAATCTAGGTCTTATGTTGTGTGTGTGAGTGCATACATGTACAAGCCTTTGATATGACAGCTTGAGTGTGTTAACCTCTCTAATCAGGGTCCTTCATCAGAGAGGTCTTTCAGAGTGCCTGTTTAAAATACAAAAAAAAAATTTTTTTTACAAAAAACTGAAAAAGGGAATAGAGAGAGAGAGTGTGTGTGTGTGTGTGTGAGAGAGAGAGAGAGAGAGAGAGAGAGAGAGAGAGAGAGAGAGAGAGGGAGAAACAGAAATAAAAAATCTGATTTCCCATGAGGTAGGAGCTGCAGATTGTCTCCTTCCTGAACCCTGGACCTGCACTGATCTTGATATGAGCTCAAATTGTTGGTAAAGTCACGCTCTGTATTTGAGTTACCGCTGACATTGACATTATCAACTTCATCAACATGGGCAATTGACATTTGTGTGTGTGCGTTTTTAAGTATTTTCTTTGATCTCAAATTTTCTGCCTCAAAGAGTGCTTTTTCTCTCTCACTTATTCTGTCTCCCACCACTTCTAGTTTTACACACCATATGTAGATGCTGCAATAACAATGTCAAACATGTAGAGGGCATTAGTACCCCCAGAGTCAGGAGATGTCAGTGTATTAAGAAGCTATTACTGTTCTAAATTATCAAACTTGCACAATTTCTTACATGGCAGATTATAAAAGAGTTAAAAATCCCATGGATCTATATTGAAAGAAGGGCCCGAGCAATATCTAAAAGGAGTATTTCTTGAAGATTCTTTAAGGACATTAATAGTTCAGTTTAGAAGTAGATAGGTAAAGTTTGTCAAGACAAATGTTTACAGTGGCTTGACAAAGCCTTGTCTGAAAGTTTAAATTACTTTTAAAAGTTAAAATTTGTATGGTTAAATGTACATTACAGTAAGACAAAGAACTAGCTAGATGGACAGACTGTCACTAGAGACTATTTAGCAGAGAAGGACCACTTCTATTAAAATGAATGAGAGAAATTTGAAAGGGCAACGGATATAAAAAAAAAGGAAGTCCCGCATTAAAGGTAAAGGAGCCAATAATTTTTTAGATACAGACATCACCTGCCAATCAACTCAAGAACATACATGCACATATGCTGGCATCCATAATCTATATAGCAGCCCAGCCTGCTATTGGCCACCGAGTGGACTGACTTGCTTTGAAAGGGACTTTGAACATTCCGTAAATGTAAATCTACACTGTAAAAAAATAAAAAGTTGAGTTAACTTAAAAAAATAAAGCAACTGGCTGCAAAGCATTTTTGAGTTTATTCAACTTCAGTGGTTGAAGTTGTGCCAAATCATATATGAAAGTTCACTAAAACTACCAGTTTAAGTTAAGTCTACCTTCCTCAATAAGTACATCTAAATATACACTCAGAGTTTGTTGAAAGAGGAATAAGAGGTTGAGTGAACTACCAGTCTAACTTTAAAAAAATAGTTGGCACAACTACATAGTCCTAAAGTTCAGTAAACTCAAAAAAGCTTTGCAGCCAGTTGCTTTACTTTTTTAAGTTGAGTCAACTACCTTTTCCACTTCTAATTTAGTTTTAAAACTTACGTCCAGATTCTCACCCAGATTTGTGTATGCTCCTCACATTATTTAAGAGTACAAACCATACTGTAAATACAACAAAACAAGATTTTGTCATCATTACAGAATGTATTTATTAGCATTCTGAAAAATGGCACATTTAAAAGATACAAAACGTGATGCAGTTCCACTCCACTTATCAGTATGAAGAAAAAAATCCTCTCATTTACTACATTTAGTATATGTTACATGTAAGAACATTTACAAATAACAAATGCTCTTAAAGAGCTGGAGTACACAAAAATGAAATAGTGATGTAACAATAATAATCTAAAAATGCTGCAGCATCCTCTCAACTTGATCCATCAGTTACACACACTTTTTGAATGGTTTAAAAAGTGTATTTTAGTTCTTTAGAGTAGTCCATATTGAGGGCATAAATTAAGCCAAAGAACAGAGCAACAGCAGTGGGAAGGTCATGTACATCATCCAACACAATCAATGCTCCTCTAGTTCTACAGCTAGGCACCTTATATTTGGATTTCAGTGTATGGTGGCAACATCATCTTCAACGATTGTCAAGTTCTCCATCTTCCCTTTGGCATGGATGTCCTCTGGCTCTGTGTCCTACAGTAAAAAGCAGAATAAAATCAATCAGTCAAAGATCAGATCTAATTTGAGTTTTAAAAAAATAGTTCACCCCAAAATGAAAATTTGCTGATAATTTACTCACCCTCAGGCCATCTGAGATGTATATGAGTTTCTTTCTTCATCAAAACAGAATTTAAGATTTTCAAGATTTCATTTTGGCCTCCTCCTCTAAACAATTTAAGTGAATGTAATCCTTTTTTTGACGGTCCAAAATGTATATTTAGGGTGCATCAAAATAATCTCGACTCCAGTCAACATTCTATTATTTTTAGAAACAAAACAATATTTATATACTTTTTAACTACAAATGTTCACTTCCGTACATCTCTGTGACAAGCGTTCATGAGAGGGATGAGGTAAACCCATTGGGAAGGTCACGCGTCAAGTGGAGGAGTTAGGAACCATGTCATTATTTACAAGAGAAACTTGCATGGACCACAGACCAAGCGCCGTTCACAAACCAAAACAGTCCAAACCTAAAATAAAAAAAAAATTATTTCCAAAAATTAAAATTTAAACAATGACACGGTTCCTAACTCCTCCACGTGACACATGACCTTACCAACGATCTTATGTCATCCCTCTCATGAGTGCTTGTCACAAACATATATGGAAGTGAACATTTGTAGTTATAAAGTATATAAGTATTGTTTTGTTTCTAAAAATAATCAATTGTTTGGGTTCAGAAGATCTTTATTTGTCGACTGGAGTCGTGTGGATTATTTTGATGCACCCTAAATATGCATTTTGGATCATCAGAAAATGGAGTACATTCACTTGCATTGTTTAAAGGAGGAGGCCTGAAATGAAATCCTAAAAATCTTCAAATCTGTTTTGATGAAGACAGAACTTCAGATATATCTTGGATGGCCTGAGTGTGAGTAAATTATCAGCAAATTTCAGCATTTTTGGGTGAACTGTTCCTTTAAATAGCAGCCTGCGTGTGTAGCTTCAGGATAGCAAACATACATTTGTGTTTTATTTCTTGCCGTTTGACTTCTATATTCATATATATTATTTATTCTTTCATATTATGTTAATTTTACTTACACTTTGCTCTAGCTATATTACGGTTTAATTTTTTGTTGTGTTTTGTCTTCAGAGGTTCGAAATTAAAGAGAGTGACTGCATCTCAAAATTTCCAATGTTACAGGACAATGTTGTGAAGCAGTAATTTTCCTTTGCTTTTGTATAATATAGTGTTGAATTTGTGCTGATCAGATAATCAGACTGATCACTATTAAAGACACAACTACGATTATTCAATAAATCATTGCTCAGTTTTACCCTTCCCCTGACTGTGTCTGCCTCTTGGCTGATAAAAGAGTAGCTAAACACTAGTTTTGGATAACAGACTAAACAGTAATCAGTGAACTGTTAAATGGAAATTATTTAATACCTGTATGAGTGTACATCCTGATAACACACATCTTCTTACCAGACACGTCTTCAGGAAGTTTCCAGACTTTTCCCTCATAAAAAAGGTAGACATCTGAAAGCTGTAGCCTTTCTATGTGCAAGCACATCGGAGGTCTGAAAGACACAAAACAAATATGGACCAAGTTATATGCAAGTTAAATCCAACCAGAAGCATGGGACATAAAGAAGAGTAGAGATGGCACTATTCTCCATTTAACCAGAGATTTATGACCACAACAAAAGAATTACTTGATAATCAAGTTGTTATTGGAGGGTCTTCATGTCATCTCCAAATGCTTCAGGGCATTTGACAGTGTTATGTCTCTTCAAATGATTTCTGATATGGTTTAAATCTGCGATGGCTGACAAAAATCTTTAAAATCACACAACTCGCATGAAAAATAAAAGTGTTCTGAAAACTGCAACAGTCTGTTTGTGTGCTCTCCTCAGATGTGATTTTAACGCACCTTCTGTTTTAAAAGTGCAGATGAAGTAAGTGTATAAACAAGGCAGCTGCCAGGATTGCCCTTGATAGTGATGTAAAACTGATGTGTTTCAGGAGGACCTCTCGGCTGTGCAAAGTTTACACTGAATTCCAAATCTAAAGAAATGAAAAAATAAGTTTAAAAATGAGCAATGTTAGATTTCTACTAAATATTGACATTAAATGTTTGAAACATAAAATATACTTATTTTTTCCACATTTCCACTATATTATATATAAAATGCAATTCAAAAAGTTAAATGAGTTTCCTTACTGATTAACCTGAGGTACTGTCTAACTATTCTACAGCCAGTGTTATTTTTTTTTCATTGTTATTTTATTTTAACTCCACTATTAAAAATAAGAAATATACAAATATACAAATAAACAGTTTTAAGTTTTTCTGATGCAGTAGCTTCTGAAAATAGCTAACAGAAGCATTAAATTAAGAAATAAAACATAAATTAAATCATGTTAAAATAAAATACTGCATGATCTTCACTTTACAAAATAAATGTATTCTTATTAAAGCTACTAAAGTTATTCAGTCAAGAACAGTGTGTGTTCTCTTTGCATTTTGTAAAATTAATGGCATACATTAGACATCAGCAGGTTTGAGGCTCCTGTCACTTTAATAACGCACAGATTCAATATCCTAATACGCATTCGAATTTCTCCCAACTGTTTGCTCTCATTTCAGACGGTTAATTTTCGCTGATTATTTTGCTAAGTAACACTTTTTAACATAAAGCACGCTCTGCACTTTATTTTCTCATTAATGCGTGTTTCTTCGTGGCGAACAATGTCATCACAAACGTTGTTGGCCACTGAATAGATGCAGCAATTGTTTCACATATGCACCGATTTAACGGTATTTGAAAAACAAAAAAATCACGCAAAATTAAAAACTATAATAAATACTGAATACTGTTAATTGTATACTCGTTTAACCAACATAGACATTTTGATATATAGCCTACCTTTCAAATTTTAGCTGGTTAACTGAAATAGCGGTTTAGTATGCATGTTTCTTTTAAGGTAGCATAAAATTGTATTTTAAACTTTGTAATTTATTTTGCTTACCTTCTATATTAATGCTAGTTAGAAAAGTACACTTACCTTTTGGAAAGGCGCCATCCACTCCCTTAGACAATGTGGTTGAAGCGGTAAACCCCGTGCATATTACGGCGACAGCATATTGCGCATGCGCAATGCCGTGAAGTTAATCGCTAGAATGAAGCAATCGAAATATTAAGTTTTCTCAACTTACTTGTTTATATTCATTCAACGAAATAGTAGTAAACATTCAGCTAACTTGTTTTTATATGCAAACTCAACATGTTGCTAAAAAATTTGTCCACTTGACTTAAAATGTTAAACTGAGTTAACAATTTGCAAGTTGGTTTTTTTACCGTGTATGGGATTTTTGCTATATTTGATCAGCCGATGTGTGAAAACTCTATGTCTGATCTGTTAGAAAAGACTTTTCACACTATTTCAGAACAGCTAAAGGTCTGTGCTGTGTTTGGTGAATGTAGCTTGAAAGCTACATTTTGGTCTTTCATTTAAGGATTTTGAAAAAAATTTAAACAAAGTTTGTAGAGTAACAGTAAGCCAACATAATTATGATACCAGAGCTGTGGTGCTGTAAGTTGTGCTCATACTCAGTACATACTGTATATGAGATGTTGGCTCATGGCACCCCATGTTTGAGGACTGCAAAAACAGACACTTTATAATAAGGTTCTATATAGCACCAAAAGAGTTCTGCTATTACTACAGAAGCCAAATAACCCCAATATGGTGCTATGCTTAAGAGTATAGGGGTTGTAATGTGGGCAATTTTGTACTGTATGTCTTTCTTTATCTCTGTGGTCTGTGGAGTTGTGTATGGATTTGTCAGTCCTCAATGTGTATGTTTTAGAGATGAAACTACAACATGAACAAAATGCAAACTATGAAAACCTGTTGGGTTCAGTCTGATTTGAAACAGCACACAGTGGTCCAAATGCACCAGGTTTTTTTCCAGAGAGGTTCAAAGATCTCAATAAATCAATTACTTGTGCAATTGAGCAAAAACATCAATCCTTCGATGAATCAATGAGCTACTGCTAGAGACTAATCACATAATTAGCTTTAAAGCTTTTGCAGGAACTTGACTACGTCTGTGTACTCTGTAGGTTTACTGAAATCTCTTCCTGAAATTCTGATGTTCAGAGCATTGCATACACACTCACATGAATGGCATCATGTGATATATAAGGAATTGTATTTTTAATGAAGACTACTGGTAATATTAGGACTGATGACATGACATTTAAGATTCTATCATAATTTAATCACTCTCATACCATCCAAGATGTATGACATCCTTTCTTCTGCAGAACACAATAAAGATTTTCAAAAAAATATTTCAGCTCTGTATTTCCTCACAATGCAAGTGAATGGGTACTCCAAAATGTGAAGCTCCAAAAAGCACAGGAATGCAGCATAAAAGTAATCTAAATCTTTACAGGCGAAATGATAGATGTGGATGAAAAACAGATCAATAATGAAGTCCTTTTTACTATAAATTCTCCTCCCTGCACAGTAGGTAGCAATATGCACAAATAACATGAATCGCCAAAAACAAAAGAAGAAAACTGTGAAGTGGAGACTGATAGGAAAAAATAACTTAAATGTTTATCTGTTTCTATCATATCAATTCTGTCATATGGATTACTTTAATTCTGCCTTTATGTGCTTTTGGAGCTTCAACATTATGGCACCCATTCACTTGCATTGTGAGGACCTACATAGCTGAGATATTCTTCTAAAACTCTTTGTTTGTGTTCAGCAAGAAAAGCTAAGAAAGAAGGTCATCTGGGATGGTACAAGAGAGTAAATGTTGAGAGAATTGTAATTTTTTTGGGTGAACTGTTCCTTTAAAGTCTACAATGGAAGTGATTTGAAGCCCTGATTTTATAAGCTACACACTCACTCACTTACTCACTCACTCACTCACTCACTTACTCACTCACTTACACACTCACTCACTCACTCACTCACTTACTCACTCACTCACTCACTCACTCACTTACTCACTCACTCACTCACTCACTTACTCACTCACTCACTTACACACTCACTTACTCACTCACTCACTCACTTACTCACTCACTTACTCACTTACTCACTCACTTACTCACTCACTCACTCACTCACTTACTCACTCACTTACACACTCACTTACTCACTCACTCACTTACTCACTTACTCACTCACTCACACACTCACTCACTCACTAACTCACTCACTCACTCACTCATTCACTTACTCACTCACTCACTAACTCACTCACTCACTCATTCACTTACACACTCAGACACACATATCATGTTTCCTTGCAAGCAAAGTCTGTTGTCTTCACAGAGTCAGAAAGTAACATACAGGTAACATTCACCTCCACACAAAAAAACCCCACAGTCATGTAACACATTCATTCAAGAGGTGCTTTGTTCTAGTGCATTATCCCCCTTTCCATCCTTTTTTCTAATGCACTTTATCTCTGTCACCCCTTGTTCTCTCTTACCTATTTTGTTTTTTTTTTGTTTTTTGTTTTTTTTTGCTTTGTTTGGTCCATACAACCTTTAGCCCACGCCTTCCTTTCTCTTGTTTCCTTTTTCTTTGTTCTTCACATTTCTTCCAGGTCAGGCTTCTTTACAGCAGTATTGCCACACTCTTTTGAAGAATTTAGCTTTGTCACTCAGGTGTGTATGTCTTTTATGTGTAAACGGGAATTTGATCATTTGTTAGAACTAAGTATAAAGAGAAATTTAAAGGGATAGTAAACTCAAAAATGAAAATTCTTTATCAATTACTCATCCTCATGTTGTTCCAAACCCAAAGGATTTATTTTTCCATGGAACACAAAAAAAGTGAGTTAAGAAGAATCTTACCCTCAGTCACCATTTACTTTGATTGCGTCTTTTTTTCATACAATAAAATTGAATGGTGACTGAGGCTAACATTTTGCCTGACATCTCATTTTGTGTTCCACGTCGGAAATAAAGTCATGTGGGTTTGGAACGAAATGAGCAACATTTTTGGGTGAACTATCCTTTTAAAAGAGTGTGCGTCGATCTTTCTAAGATTGTAACCCTTGCCCTTTGAACTTTTCATGCAATTGTTAAAGAGTGCATCAAACTGTCATTGTAGGTTTCATGATCAATTTGTTTACACAAGTGACAGACACTTCAATATGAATAGATAGACAAAAGGAGAGAAATTAACAGAGGTCAGTCGGTTTTGAACAGTTCAGGTCACACACACATACAATATCCGACTCTTTGGACCAATTAGATGGGGCGGTAAAAGCCTACCAAATCCCTTACCGAAGGGTCTAACAAAATTAGCAGGCTTTCCATCTTATCTTTGAACGATAAACAGCCAGCTATTAGATTAGTGCTATTAAATTAGAAACAGTCTCTAAACAAACAATTACCTGAATGTTAGTGTGGGATGGGTAAAATGAGTTAAAACAGAGAGTGTTGTAAGTAGTAACCTGCAATTGTTACTATAAGGAGCTATTTCTACCTAATCAAACCCCTAAAATTTGTTTTGTTGGTGTAACTTCATGTATTCAGGATGATTTGGTGATTTTAAATGATAGTCTTGACTTGAATCAAACCAGTTAATTTAGACATTACCACATGAAGCCCATTTTTTATTTAACATTTATTTCAGTGTAGATGCCTGGAGACTTCTTGTGTACGTAATGCATGCATGATGGTTTGATTTACATATCTAAAAAAAGAGCATGTGTTTTGTTTAATGGCTTGAATTGGTTCAATAACATCAGTATTTAAAGCACTCTAAAAATCCAAATCAAAGTAATGTATATGTTATGCTGCTACACATGCTCCATCTGGCCCTGCACCTATACAAACCTGAATTGAATAATTTTTAAGTAGTATACAACAGCTGCTGTGAATTGCTACTTGGATACATGAAGGGTAAAATAAGTGCTTGTGTTGTACAATAGGTTGTATAGTGTGAGTTTCAAAAAGTATACTAATTACAGTTGATGTTCTAATGACCTAGATGTCACTCAGTACACCTCGGGTCACTGTAGAAATGTGAGTCCCATCTATTCGTAAGTCTTTCAATCTTTTCAGGCTTTTTCAAACCCAACAATAAAAAAACACAATAGCAGATCACTGAAGGAGCCACCTGACTAAAAGTGTGTGCTTTTGTTTCCCTAAAAGACTGAAGTATTAGTAAATGTATTCTTTCTGTCTGTCTTTCTTTCTTTCTTTTGTCCTTTGTTTCAATCTCTGTCTGCACATTTTACAAATATTTGTCAGCCAGCCAGCTTATCTGAAATCTGTAGCCGGCCTGTTTTCTTGCTTTCTGCCCGTTTTCATCTTTTTTTCTTGCCTTTCACAGCTCTATACAGTACGTGACTCTGTGTATTAGTGTTTTATCCTGCCTCTCTTATTGTATTATAAAAGTGTAATTATTAAGTTTCAAATTACTCATTAAGCACCAATTGACCAATTTAACCCTTATGTGGTGTTCTGGTCATTCTGACCCGGGTATCTTTTTTTCTTTTATCTAATCCAATTGGAATAAAATTCCTTGAATTTGTTAAAAAATGGTATCTGAAACCACAAAAAAAAATTGACAATTTTCTTTATTGTTTTTCCTCCCACTTTGTTACACTTGTTGTGTTCCCTGTCAAAAGTGACCGACCATATACCACACCTGGAGTCGTGAGTTCGAATCCAGGATGTGCTGAGTGACTCCGGCCAGGTGTTCTAAGAAACCAAATTGGCTCGGTTGCTTGGGAGGGTAGAGTCACATGGGGTAACCTCCTTGTGGTCACGACTAGTGGTTCTCGCTCTCAATGGGGCGTTTGGTAAGTTGTGCATGGATCGCGTAGAGTAGCATGAGTCTCCACATGCTGTAAATCTCTGTGGTGACTTGCACATTGAGTCACATGATAGAGACTTGTCCTCCGCCACCTGGATTGAGGCGAGTAAACGTGCCACCATGAGGACCCACTAAGTAGTGGGAATTGGGCATTCCAAATTGGGAGAAATGGGATTAAAGAAAGTTTTTTAAAATGACCGGCCATTGGAAATAAGTAGATTAGACAAGATTACCCTATAGATTAGACTACAGAAATATTAAGTGTTCAGGGCATCACAATCCTTTATATGAGCATTTATGTGGATGAGTGTTTGCAAACACCAAGTCCTCAGACATGTGCACATACACAACACACACACACACACACACACATACATAAGTCATGAGTAAAACAGCTGATAATCAGTTCATAAACACTTATTTTTCGCACTGTTCCTCACACAGCTATCTTATAACAGAACACTTTTACTATTGCATGACTTGAAAGGCGATACATTTTAACTAGGGCTGTCAATCGATTAAAGATTTTAATAAAATTTATTACATGGTGTCCCGATTATATAATCACAAATATACAAATTATATACAAATATTTGCTGAGAAAGCGCCTCATATAACAATAATTCAATATATAAAGATTATACATATTTATATCAATATATAATTATACAAAAAAAAAAAATATTCAGATAATTAAAATGCATTCCATTCTTGTGGCAAAAGAGTTAATCAATAAGACAATTAATAAGACAATACAAAAAGTGGCTTTAGAATACAATGTATTATTACCATATTATTGATCATTCATTGGCATACAGTTCACAGCAATCCATTTCACAATGAATTTGTCAATCAGTTGGAGATTTATTATGAGGGCTTGTTTAAAAGCCCGTCAATTTACACCTGCGTCAGACGGTGTGTGTTGTGTCATAAGCAAAAAATGTTTAGTTCACTGTGTCAAGTTAAATATAGTTTAATACTCAATCTTTAAATACATCTTGAGATCCCTTAGTTCGCATTTGCGCTCCTTCAAGTGTTTTGAACGTAAGAACGTAACGCATGTTTGTGTTGTTCTGCCTACTGAAGTGTTTTCTTCACTTTTTAAACTGTGCATTGCTCATACAGCTGAAATTTCACTTACTGCCCTCTGGAGTAAACAGGTGGTACTACAAGCTTGCATTTCTCAGGAATCTTCCTTATTATGGTCCGGGGGCAGTGCGATTAATTGCGTTATTTATTTTAACGCATTATTTCTTGTCAAATTAATCACACTGAATTAACACATTAAATTGACAGCCCTAATTTTAACATTTGCATTAAATGACCAACATTTACCAGCTTGTTCGAGTGCGACCAAATTTCATGTAGCTCAACAAATTGCGCTTGCTATGCATTGGACTCTGAAGGGCACACGAGTCGACACATGAGCCAAAAGTGTCATAGTGGTTAGGTTTGGGTTGAGGTTTAGGCTAGAGAGGTAGGTTTTTTGCCTAAAAATCCATTTGAGGGAGCAGTGTCACACAGTGAATATTTTATGTTGAAACTGCTGTGATAAACCATTTAATTTGTTTTGCAAAATGTTCCCACAGACACATAATTTTCTTGAGATCTGGCTGCTCATTCATGCTGGGATAATATGGGTTCAGATTTTGCACAAAAAACAACGAATAAATGCCAGCTTGAGTACATGCTGTCATTAGAGCCAAACAGGAACATGTCAAATACTAAGAAATTTAGATATTCATGTTAATTTTTTTTATCCAACTGTTCATTCAAATTGTTATGCTGAAAATATAATATGTAACAGAAAGAGCATTTTCACTATAGGGCTGGTAAATATATTATTGATTGTTGTCTTTATATCCAATCCCCTCCTGATTTCGGCCTACATTCCTGCCTCTAAGGTTTCTCTTAGGACAAAATCACTAGGACAGGGACAAAAAGAGTGAAGAAAGAGGATGGGAGAGAGAATTAAGCAGATTTGTTACGCCGTCTCAGGAGGATAACAATAAAGCACTCACACATACACATTTACCTTCTAACACCACACAAACTGTCCCTGGAGATGGGAACTGAGCGCTCACAGTTGGTGTTTGTCATTTGAAATAAGTGATTGTCAGAGACAGAGGATGAATGAATTTATGTAACTTCTAAACAGGACGATAAGGAGAGCAGAAGATAAGAGTCAATGAAAGGGGTTAAATGCTGCTAGGCCTGTGTTGGATGGGAGAGTTCTGTTGTTTGCAAATAGCTACAACTGTTAGGTCAGATTTAAAAGATATAGTGTTAAAAAAAAGGAATTAAAAATGTTCACTATAGTTTCCCATTTCATATAAGGAAAAAGAAAGCTTCTGGATCTTTCCATGAGTGGTACCTTATTGTGCTGATAGTACTGTACAAAGGCATCACAGCCATTTGAGTTTAAATAAAATTTACATATTCATAATACAATGACTCACAAATTGAAATTTAGTTAGAAATTGAACAAGCCCTTGTTGTTCTACTGTGGTATACAACCTCTGTAACTTTGATGATGGGATCTAAACGCAAGATGTAATGAGTGAGCAGGGACTCCAGTGACAAAAGGCTGGTTTTATCCAGGCCACAAGTCATCCTGAACACAAAGCCTGAAGACTCTCTCTTCTCTTTCTTCTTTATCTCATCTCTCCATTTTCACTTGTCTCTCTAGAGTCCTGCTCTTCATTCACTGCTTCAGTCCAGTCAGGATGCTGATAATCTGTTTAGCCGTGTGTGTGTTTGTGTAAGACTCTGTAAAACCTAACATGTCCTTTTGTTTAAATATGTTTGTTTGCAGCATATCCTCTCTCGCATTTTGTAACTTTTTGCAAATAAGGCAAGGAGTCATAAAATATAGTGTTTAAATAATTTATTAACCAAAATCCAGGTACACATTAAAAAAGTGTGTGTTCTGTTTAAATTTTATGTGTGTAAATACATGTGTGTTCAGAGAAGATACTAATGTTGATATAAGCATTTTTATATAAAGCTTATGAAGATATGAATAAAGAAATAAATAAATTAAAGCAATAATTATATAATAAGAAAATGGTTTAAAGAGAGACTTGCAAACTATTTATAATATGATCTTTAAAATCATAATGCAGTTGAAACAGGATGCCAGCAGTCGTTATGCGGGGAAAGACGTTCTCCTTCCTTTTTCACAGTTCTATAAAATACAGTGCAGTATTAGATTAGGGATTAGATTACATTAGATTCAATGAGGCAGGTGTGGGGATAAAGGGGATTTAATCTGGCATAAAACTGTTGTACTTGTTATTATGATTTGAATAAATATGGTCTATTTATTATTAATTAATAGTACCTAGCTAATTCGTTAAAGTCTTGGTGTACAGTCAGATTCTATGTTGTCTTAAAATACATTTCGACAAAACGAGAATCCACAAAATAATGGGCAGACCAAGACAAAATAGAATTTCATGTAAAAAATGTAACAAAGCATTTAAACAACATCTTACATAATTAACATTTGGACTAATATTTATGGATGCTGTGGTTCATTAGGTATGTTTTAATATGTTTTTAATATAGTATTGTCACTCAAATGATGGCAGTGACTAAATTGGTGTGACCGAATGCAGAATGTAATTGTAAGGGTGGGGTCATATTGAAGGGGTGGGGCATAGTGGCCATGTGGCTAATGGTGGATGTTTTATCATGCACACAACTGTCAAAGTGTGGAAAGTTTTCCACTATCCTCTTCTTAGGCTTCCTAGACATTTTCCTATTGCGGGTCTGAATCCCATCTTTCTTCATTGTAAGGGGGCGGTTCACCTGAATGCACAAAAATACAGATATATCGTACAACATTTGTACAACAATGAAACTAATGGTTTCTTTTTTGGGGGGATTTTCTCCCCAATTTGGCATGCCCAATTCCCAGTGCTCTCTAGATCCTCGTGGTGGCGTAGTGACTCGCCTCAATCCGGGTGACGGAGGACAAAACTCAGTTGCCTCTGCGTCTGAGACAGTCAATCCGCACATCTTATCACGTGGCTTGTTGAGCACGTTACCGTAGAGACTTGGCGTGTGTGGATGCCCACGCTATTCTCCATGACACCCACACACAACTCACCACGTGCCCCACCGAGAGCGAGAACCAGCGTGACAATACTCACCCTAGCAACCGGGCCCCCCCCCCTCCCATATTTATTAAGTCATGGCCAGCATATTCAACATAAAAAAATAGCAAATTTTTAAGTGCAAATTAGGTAATTTAAGCAATTCTTGGGCAATTGTTCTCAGTTCAAGCATAAGCAATGAAAAACATTTTTAAAAACATTTGTTAGAGGACAAGTATGCATTTAGGAAAGGCATATAAAGTATGGTATATGTGTAATTAAATATGTAGTTTTTATTATCTAAAATTCGATCATTCAGTTTGGTGGGCTCTGTCTATCCAAAGTTCCAGTGCCACTTACATTGTGTAGTTTGTAGTACAGACCACATGCATTACACACATGTTCTCCATTGGCATTACGTCTCCAAAGTGTGGTGGTGCCTGTATGGCAGTTGGCACAACAGGTTCCTACTCGACTAGATGCTGACTGCCACATACATATCACACAAAAACACAGAGTTAAAATGCCAAGACAATGGACAATGACAGAACACAAAACTTAAGAACAAAATCATTTAAGTAGGTCATGCAGGAGGGGAAAAAACAGTTTCACGTCCAATATTAGGAAGCCTGTAGCAAGATTTGTATGTTCTGGCTTGAAAGTTGAAATGGCATGTAGAATTTATTTTAATTTAAATTCATTTTATACACAGTCCAGTCATACAAAGTCCAGTAAACATAAAAAAAAAAAAAAAGCTACATCAATATTTGGTGTGACCATCTTTGCCTTCAAAACAGCACCAATTATACTAGGTACACCTGGATACAGTTTTTCTTAGTTGTTGGTTCTATTTGCATAAGTAATATTTGGGAGCCTAAAATGTATATTTCCTATTGACACACTAAAACTGAAAATATAAATAATCATCTTCAGACAAATGTTTTTGTGAAGTATCTAATGTGCCTTAGTCTTTTGCACAGTACTATATACTGTATATAGAAAGGTTTGGAGAGTAACAGAAAACATTACGGGATTACGTATTTAAAATACAAATATAAGTAACTGTATTCCACTACAGTTACAGTTTAAATCATTGGTAATTAGAATACAGTTCAATTCAAAAAGTATTTTGATTACTGAAGAGATTAATTTAAATTTTATTGTCATTTGTTTCATTTAATATTTAGTTCTTTCAGATGGAAAAAAGTTTTAAGTAAGTTTGGAGCAGAAGAATGCTATTTCTAGCCATTTTACATGCACGTTACCAGCACGATCATATTTTTTTATTAGGAAAATTCACATTAGATCCTAATTTCTTTTTTTCTAGTAAGATCTTTGATATTAGGACAAAAATAGTATTCTTGATAATAATTTTTGTATTGTTTTCCAGTAAAAATATCTAAAAATCCTTAAAACAAGATCAGTTTGATTTATCTTGTTTTAGAAACAACACTGCACAAGATATTTATGTTTATCAGAGAATGTATTTTTAACGTGTATATTTTGTCTTACTGTACTGGCAGAGGTTTTATAGTGAAATTACATTTTACAGCATGTATTCTGTAATCTGTAGTGGAATACATTTCAAAAGTAACCCTCACAACCCTGTGTGTGTATGTATGTATATATACACACACACATATACACACACAGGGTTGTGAGGGTTACTTTTATATATATATATATATATATATATATATATATATATATATATATATATATATATATATATATATATATATATATATATATAGTATAAGATATCGTTTGTGGAATGCCTGACAATTTAGACATGATACCAGCAAGGCCCTCTACACTTTCCATATGAACGAAGGCTGGATCATGTACAGAAAAATATCTCCTCAGAGCTTAATGTTAACAGTAGGACTCCAGCTATTTTTATTTTTAAATCGAAATGTCTGCCAATTTGCATGCTGCAGCTAAAGAAAATATTATATAAAATTTGCATTTCTTAAGCTAAATTCTAAATTAACCTTTTTTTTTTTTTTTATGAAGCCAATGTCATTAAGAAATAAAACAAAACAAAGAAACAGCATACTGGCCTGGTCAGAACCTTTGTTATTTAACTCTGAAATTACGCCCTTAAAGAAACCATAAACTCGCGTAATTATAGCCTATACGTGACTCGTTTAACGCCTATATCATCTATATATCTTATATATTTTTGCCTGCCCTGTGGAGAGGTGCTCAAGGAGCTATTGCAGACTCTCCATATGTCAAAAAAAATAGAGTGAGAAAACAACCGCGAACGGAAGCTCTTCCGAAGTTCGCGAAGTTATCGGTACCGGACAGACATCCTGCCACGGAAATAAATGGACCGACCTGTCTCGACAGGCCCTCTTTAAATATACGACTTGTAGCTGACTGATGCAGCAGCGCTCGTCACACACTGAATAAAAGCACGAGTTCCGAAGCTTGTCAGTCTAATTTACAGCTAATACGTTCAGAAAGAGGGTCATACAAAATCCATCGAGGCAGCCACTTTCGAGCTGATTTATTAGGTGTTTTCCTTCATTTTTTAGTCAAGATAGCAGTTCTGCGGATGTCTGCAAAGTGTACAGTCCCCTCATCAGATTATAATAAACCTATAGCCTACTTAACCTAAATGTTTATTTGAATGGTTACTAATGTTAAAATATTTTCTTCTCTTTACTTATATCTAACCACACAAATGTAGTTTTAAAGTAGGCCATGCACATCAACAGGTTTACCGAGAGTGAAAACAGCGAGTGGGAAAAGTTAGTTTTAGGTACAATGTCCATCTATGGTCTTGTGGTTCATCTAGTGCGTAAGGGACCATCTTAAAGTCCAAAATGTGCTAAAATGTTGGTGCCGTCCAAGTGTTCATTCAGCTTGCATGTTCTAACTTAAAAACATTTTTCAAGTATATTCAATTATATGGATACAGTATTCAATTATTTTAGAAAAAAAAACACCACTTAAATTCATCAATATGTAATTTTTACATTACAAAGGTTGTAGCAGGCTGCCAGTGGTATGAAAGACTAACTCACATTGTTTTAGTTTTTTTGTTGTTGTTTTTTAAATAATTGAATACTGTATATGTAAAATTCCACATCCTGCGAAAATCTCACCTAAAGTAAGTCAGCATATCTTATAACTGCCTTCTACAACCTTTACAATATGAAAACAATATCTTGGTAAAATTTCAGCAATTTGTTTTCTAAAATAATTGAACACTGTACTCATTGGACATGTTGGCTTCAAGTGTAGAAAGTGAGCATCACGCCAGCAGTCTACTGCAATCTTTAGAATGCGAAAATGATTTTTTAAATAACAGTGTTTTAATAACGTTTTAGCGCAGTTTGTGGAATTTTTAGATGGTCCCTTACACACCAAAGATGAACATTGTACCTAAAACTTTTTTTTTTTTCTCTCCATGTTATAAGGTGTCCCATTACTGTTTTACTAATTGACAAACCACTCAAAATTTTCCATAACTGAGCATTTAGAATACATTTTCAAATAATCGCATAAGTGGGCAGAGAACCAGTCCTGAGAAAAGGATGGTACCAACCCTTTCCATTTTGACTGAATTGCTGTTGTGTTTTTGATTTGTTGTTGTGTTTACTAACTTATTGTTTTGGTTCTGGATTTGCTGTTTTGTTTTCTGAATTGCTGTTGTGTTTTCAGATTTGATGTTGTGTTTTAATATTTGTTGTTGTGTTTCTAAATTATTTTGTGTTTGGAATTGCAATTGTGTTTTTAGATTTTTTTGTTTTGTTTTGTTTTTCTCGGCCACCATAATTGACCTTTTTCCTGACTTCTCCATGGGTGAAGCCATTACAGCGAGCTACATCATCTCGGTTGCTTCGCACTTCTGCTTAGTTGTTGTTATTGTACGCTAGAGTTAGACAAATGTTACTGGTGCTGCCAATCATTGGAGGCTGTTAGAGGATGTTATAACATCTACAGGTGGATTAAAAAAATAACTGGAAAATGAATGTTACAACACTAAACCCACCCAAAAGCTGTCAATGCCTGAAAGTTTGAGTCGCACCAGATGCAATAAGCAGAGTTTTCATTAACATAATTCTCCATCATTTCCTTATTTTTTTTAAAACACTGACGGATAATTCCAAATGGTACGTCACTCAAATCTGCTGATTTTTAAATGAAACCTAGGGAGACCATAGTCATCTTTTCACGTACATGTCCTCTTTTTTGGACTTTAAAAAGCAGATTCCCAGATTTGTCAGTTTTCATATTTAAGTGCTTTCTATCATCATCATCATGCACTGTGTGTGCAACCAGGTGAAATATAGCGCATCATAAATGTGAATTCTCTCTCTGCATGCTGAATGTCTTTGTGTCTCTCTCTCTCTTTTTCACACACACACACACACACACACACACACACACACACAGGTAGTAACTTTACCATGTCAATGTGTGTTATTGTGTCCTTCAGCGATTGCCGTCGCAAGTGTCCATACATAGATTTTAGTGAGTGATTTAGAAAGTGATTTACGTTAAGCAAACAGGGAGTCTTCCATCGTTTTTGTCTGTCATTAGTGATTATTTCATTGCTTGGTAATGTGAATAAGCTGTGAACCTGAAGTCTGTAGCATCCGCGATGGGAGTATGCGCTAAGCATTATGGGTACTTTCGCCGCCCGTGAAAATCGTGGATGGGGCCATGGAAACTTGAGCTGCCTTTTCACTGTCTCCGACATTTGCATACGACTGTCATATTTCTCTCCCTCGTGGCAGTCATGATGATGTCATTTAGCTCGTAATGGATTTTATTCATTGAAGGCAATGCTCCCAGAGGTGTATCTCAGAATGACATTACTGAGTGTGATTTTGTTGAGCAGATGAATAAATGAAAAAAAAAAAATCTGGATTAATATTCACTCAGTATTTATCATTAATATTATTATTTATCATTATTACTGTTTTTATAGTTAATATCATGATCATTAACAGCAACAACAACTAATTCAGCAAATATGAATCAGAAATTCATAGTTGTGATTTTAAATATATAGGTTTTGCGTGTGTAATGACTAATAAATGACTCATGTACACATTTAATTACATGTTTACTGTAATTCCAAAAGCTTCCGGTCTATCGTCTGTCGGATACAGTGAAAAGGCAGCTTCAGTGGTCCATTACATAAACACACAAGACTTTCTCTTTCTATTTCTCTGTTATTCTCCAGTCTCAGTACATATTCTCTGTCAGTGCATGTACTACAACCATCATACACTGTATAAAATGTCTGTAATTTTACAGTAAAAGACTCTAAAAGTGCTACTGTAAAAAACGCTAATTGGTTAACTATTAGTTACCTTGAAATATATGGTAAAAGTTATAATATATTTAAAAATAAAATGCATGTAATTTTATGGTAAAATGCTGAAATGCTAAAAAAAAATGTAGAAGTAAAAAAGTACGATTTTCCTGTATAATTAACAGTAAAAATGTATACTATGTTTAAATTTATACATGTCTGTTATTATTGTTAAAATTACATTAAATAACTGTAATTGGGTGTTTCCAGAATTCCCTGCATGACCCATTACATTTCAAAAACATTTTATGGGAATAGTAAAGTTTCTTCTTATATTAATAGAAGTTATGTACTTTGGGGTGTTCTGTGTTATATTTTATGTAGTTTTGTTAATGTTTATTGCATTATTTTAATTTCACATGTGTTACCCTGATGGTGTTTAGTGTTTGTGTAGGTGAAACTGAGCTCTGTGTCTACATGTTTATTAGTCATTGCTCCTAGAAGGGCCACTATTGATGAACTTCATGTCATCATGTGCTCTTCTGTAATTACTTCAGTGATTAACAATACCTTATAAAGTGTAAAGCAGATTTTTACCGTTTCAGAAGGTTAAAGGTGCTATATGTAATATTTTTACTGTACTAAATCATAAAATAACCATAATATGTAATTAGAGAATTGGAAAAAATGCTAAGTTGAAATACTGGCTTCTCCGATAACAATGCTACACCCAGTATATTCTACATTGAAATTTCCATTCTGGGCCGAAATTTATGTTTATATTTTAACCTGTGTGATCCCGCCCACTGCCCACTCACCAATAGTATTTCAACAGATGGCAGATTTGAACAAGTTTGCAGGCAAACAACACTGCGTGCTGCAGCCATGGAAGCCAGCAAATTAACTGGATCAGCGATAACAGATTCCACCCAACCTAAAAAGCCTTGCCATCCATCTAAAAACCACCATGGCCAAAGGCGTAGTAAAACAAGGATAAATATTGGAGATGCCTTTGGAAGATGGAGACAGCTTAAAGCCCAGAAGTCCTTTAAAACGGATGCTGTGTTGGCTAATTTGCATGTCAACATTCTGGCAACATGCATGAGCTTCAAGTCTGGGGCGGGTCAGACAACTCTCCAATATTTATAATTTGGACTGTAGTACCCATTTCAAATGCTTGTTGTCAATCTTACATATAGCACCTTTAATGCATAAAGTTTATAATTTAATAATAAAAATGGTAATGCACCGTAAAATATACAGGCATCAAAATGACATCTCGTAAAGCCTGAAACGTGGTTACCGCATTTTTCACAGCAAATCTCTGGCAAACACAGCTGTCAGTAATTTACCCATAAATTTTACGGATTTCTATTTTACAGTATACATCACATGGGCACAATGTTAGAAGTCACTATTTAGAACCTTTACAATTTTAACTGTAAATGTTATTACTGTCAAGAGCTTTACATACATGAGCAGTGTTTTTATTGAAATGTATCAGCTGACTGTCTAGAGGAAGAATCCTTGATGCTTCTTTTTTCTTTACCCTTGTCATGGGGTGAAAACATTGGCATTTCCCAAAAATATGGGCAAAATGCAGGTTAAAGGTTAGCAGGCAAACCTTTATCAATGCTTTTCTTCAGTTAGTTTTTAGAGCAGTGTCCTAAAAGATGTTCGTGTTGGAACTCTGTGTGTGCTTGCAAGCGTATGCAAAGGTGTACATGTCTGTGTCTGGCACTTACCAGTCGCCGTTTGGGTCTGATAAGTGGTCGGTTCTGGCCATTCATCTTGTGATAGAGTCCACATGCATTACACAGATAATGACCTGTTCCATCCCTCCGCCACAGAGGAGTTGATGTTGCTCCACAATTCACACATTCACGCCCTTCCACCATACATTATCCCCAGAGATGCACGAAATGATAAGAAAATAAGTTGAATGCGTTGTGTGGTTGTGCACTGAGACATCACAGCTTACATTATGTAATCTTTTTTGACACACTTCCTTCATAACATCTTTCAACAGCATGCAAGATGATTCTCTGTCTATCTTCGTGCAAAAAATGTAAACCTACATGATCATGTCCATAAACAGCTACCAATGAAGGACACATACAAAATATAATTCTTCACTTCTGTGAGTGCTATGTTATAAGAAGCAGTGTCAGATAAATTAACTGCACCTGAAACATTCAAACATTTTTTAAATTTGTTTTACATTTTATCTTTGTTTTATTTTACTTTACAGGTGCTTATCCATAATACAGATGCATAAACTGTGCCTCTTGTGATAATATAGTCATCAAATTATAGTAGCACTTGACACATTACAGTGTCCGCATAGCTTAATATACTGTAATTTATTGCAATAACAATAAAAGTGGGTGTTTGCAAGCAGCTCCATAAAATAATATAAAGTAGGCAAGTAAGCCTACATGTTCAATAGTAGCCAATTACTGAAGCATGCCCACTTAATGTAATAACACTGTTATATGAACACTGTAAGTGTGGTCCTAATTGTGTAAAAGAAGCAGATGTTTAAAGCTACACATTCCACATCTGACGGTGAACTGTGAACTCTGTGTTTACCTGAGAAAGCACGGCTTTTGCTTTTTGACATCATATTGTTTGCACTGCTCTCGAGCAAACTTCTGGAATGAAACATACTGCTGGACAAGTCGTGTGCTCCCGCAAATGCATAATCGGTATATGAAGGTTGGCCTATACGTGATGTAGTCTGTGCCAGATTACTACGGATTGGACTAGAGCACTCCATTTTCATCCCGTCAACAAGCTGCATATGGTACTTCCCAGTTTCTCTTACAGCAGCAGCATACGCTGGGTCAGGGGACGCGTCCTTGGGTGGAGTAGGGGGTAGGCAGTAGAGCTGAGGGCTGCAGTCTTGTGTCATTGACAGGCAAGGCATCGAACTTGGGGCATGTGTACCGGTGCCCATGTAAAATCCATTAGAGTTTTCAGCGCCTGCTGAATGTAGAACCGCTTTACCCAGGTGGCTGACCGCCCATTTGTTGTGGTGTTGGACCGCCGACAGGGTCGACTTGCTGTTCTCCAGTAAAGAATGTCCTTGAGAGTGGATAAGGTGGGGACGACACATTGAGCCACCCGTAAGCCGTGCTGCAAAAAAGAAAAAAAAATAAACACTTGAAATGTATCTATGTGTAGAGTCAGACTACTCTATGACAAATGTGGTCAAGACACCTGGCTATTACGTGAATAGGCAACTTTTTTATTCTAACTTCTTTGCGTTATCACACTGCTTTTAACCACAGCAATAAGTTATAACAGATTTATAACAATATTATAACAATAGGGTCTATTATAACAATTAAAACAATAGATAAATTATAGTTATAATTTGACTGAATATTTTTTTATGAAACAGTTAAGAAAACAAAACGTGTGTAAAAGCAATATATTTCATGACACACATTTTTGTTAAGAAAACAAGAAAATGTGCGTAAAAGCAATATATTTAAATCTATGTAAATGGCCCTCAAACTAAGTGCAAATTTGCTGACATGCTGCATTCAATTTTTATTGAATATAGAGAGGAAAAGTGATAATTTCAGAATATTAAGAGAGAATTAAACCAACATAATATTAATGAATCATTTTTATTAACGATTGAAAGATTTTAAACTGTACACATTCTTTTGGAAATTAAGCTTGGAGATAATAATGGGGGAAAAAAGGAAAGAAAAATAACAAATAAAAAATAGCACTAGCCTATTTTCCATACCCCGATGATTTAATAAATGTGCCCGCAATTTTATGGATCGTGAATTGAAAAGCATTTCATTCAACCTCAATTTATGCATAAAATGTAAGTACTGAAAACTGGTTAAAAGGCAACTATTTAAAAAAATACTGTTAAGGACAACAATGCTCCAGGCCTACTCACCATGCGTTTGACTGTAAGACATTCGTGCACGAGTATGAGAGTGGGTTCCATGTGTGTGGTAATAGGGGTTTCCTTGAGAGTCCAAATGACTGAGAAATACGTCCACCTCATCTGGTGGTAATAACGGGGCTACTGGCTCCATATATCCCGAGCCATGATGCCCTAAGCCAGGGTGAGGAGCCACTGAATCTGGGGTACCCATTAAGGCTGAATGATGAGCATGCATCATCCACCGGGGTTCCGCTTGGAGCTCCATCTGTAGATGTGGTTAAAAGAAAAGTTCGTGAAAGTTCATCCAGCTTGAATGCTTATTTCCCAAATGTGTGCCCTCTCTTTCCCCACCGTTACACATAAATGCTTTAGTACACCCCTGAGAGCGTAAACGTAAATTAATATATAATACAATGTTGAGCCAGGTGTTCGCGTGTCTGCCGTGTGTCTACGCGGTGAGACTCAGTCGAAGTTTCGAGAGGATGAGCGCGAGCGATGCCCTCAGAGATTAAGATCTCGCGCCTTAAACATACCACAATTAATTACTGATTTCCTCCTCTATATATGCTTTTGTGAACTGACTCACATGACATTGTTACGACAGTTACCCTAATATCTTATACAACCGACCTTCTTATCTGTCACTCCAACTCCATGGCAGAGCTGCAGCACGCGTGTATCAGACCACTTTCTTTTAACTCGTCCGTACAAGGATAAGCTTTGGGAAGGATTGAAACAGGTACTCGAGAAACTGGTCAAAAAGCCTATATGCAAAAGACTTTATGAGACAGAGGCCAAGGGTTGACTCCTCCCGCCAGGATGGAGCTTTTCTAGCCAATTAGAGTCAGTCCCGTTTCCAGCTTGACACCTGAAACTCCACTTAACATTAGGCAGCTTCTCATCCATTCGTTTCTCTATAGGTCTGCACTGCTTACAAGTAATGTATTCACATTTCACCCTTTAGCGTAATGTTTCCAATGACATTGTTACAACATACAGAGTAGGCTATGACCAAAAATAATACAGAATAATTTTCCCTTTTCAATAGTGGCCCTTAGTGTTATTTTACTTTACAGGTTTTTTCCAAATTATAAAACTAGGCCTATTATAAAAGCTAAAAAGAGGTAGGGTCTCACTTTTAAGAACATATTAATATTGCTTTTATTTAATCAGCCACATCTTAACGAGACAAGATGTAATTGTATTGCTTTAACATCAACAAAAGATCATATACAACTAGTGGACTACACACACATATGTCTAAACTCCCACTTATCTAGAAACCAATATAACAGAATGAAAATAAATTGCATCGCTTAAGAAAAATAAGTCTGCCTTTATGAAATGGTTATAAAAGTAGCCCAACTAATGTTGATGTCACTGAGAAGAACAGCATGCTCAATTCCTCGGTCAAGGAGTGTATTTCTTCAAGAAGCAATACAACGCCCTCGTCCATCGACTCTTGGGCTGCATGTTCTCACTTAAAATTCGGCAAGTGTGTGCCGATTTCTCTTTAGCCGAAATCGGCATGCACGGACAGTGACAACATGAAACCGCTGACCACCTCCCCTCAATCATAAGATCTTTTCATCACTTTGATGAGTGTGTAAAAGGGTGATAGTGAATGTGATGGAGAGTGGGAACTGACATATGGCAGAGTCCTTTAGTTTCCACAGGTTTCAAAGAACAGTGGTAGTTAAGATAAGCTCATTGCAGGCGGTATAGGGCTATTTATTTCATAAAAATATGCATTACTTATATCCCGTCTATACATTTAGCTTGTATAGCCAAGAAATTCCTAAGTAAATTTAAGGAACTGTACCCACTCCTAATATACTTCCTATCAATTTTTTTTTTATTCCCACAAATGTATTTTCAAGCCAAGAGAACAACAATCACCAAAAACAACTAATTACTATAATGTATTTTTAATAGTATTTTTAACTATATTAATTCTATACAAACATAGAGCTAGCATACACAGAGGCATTTTCTTTCATGTGAAAGCAAGAGAGTGTTTGTAGTTTTTTCAATTTGACAATTTTTTTCACTATCATGACCATTAATACATCGCAAATAGACTACTGAAGGAAAATTATAAATAAATTAATTAATCAACATGATGGAAACATTACTGCTGAATATATTCATGTAATTCATCATAAATCTTTGTGCCCGAGTTGTTTGCCTGTTTCATTTATTCCCAATTTTTTCCCTGCTACATGTATTTTACTCCTTGGATAGCCCAATGTAATAAAATGTATGTCTTTTTGTTACTATTGTTATTTTTTTCTCCAAATTAGTGAAAGTATGAGATTTATTCTTGTCATAATTGTAACCTGTGGGGAAACCATAGAAAGGCAGGAAGGCAGTATTAATAGCAAACTGTATCAATCTGTCAGTCATATTTTTCCTTTCTCAGGCAAACAACTAGAAATATATAACAGCTACCCACAATATATTCATTACACATTATCAGTCATTAATTAATTAATTAACAATTAGCAATTCACATGATCAGCCTACTTTCAGTTAAGTTTGGAATGTCAGTAATGTTATTCAAAAGGGCATCTTGCGTATCTTTTCCTCAAATCAAAAATTCTCTGTTAACACTTTTACCTGATCATGAACCAAATTTCATGCTGTCGATTTTCTGAAACCTTAACTGAACAGATTCCAGTTATCTGGAATAATGAAAGCTGAAGGCATAGTACTGTTGTCCTAACCTAAACCCTCTGTGGAAGGTTTAATGAGTTGCAGTGTGTAGGTGTGCATATGTGTGAATTAGTAAGTGCATTTGTTTGTGTATGTGCATATGAGTGTGAGTGTGTGTGTATGAAGATGATGTGGTGTGAATAACCCTCCACCCCTCCCATACCCAGAATGCCTTGCAGGCCTGGTTTTCACCACATCAGGATACAGGGCTGCTGGCTGAATTCCGGTATGAAACGGAGCGCTGGTGCACCGCAATGTGTGTGTCATACACATGTACATCCCTCTTAAGACAGATGGACAGGTGCTGTAACGGACACTTGCTTTTATTCCCGTTGTTACATTCATGACATTCTAGCCACTCCTTACCAGTTTCTTTCATATCCCACACACACAATCATTATGTAGTCCAATCCACATGTACGACTGCAGGTGTTAGGCCTTATCCACCCTGTGCAAATGACTACCAGACCTCCATTACACACTGTGCACCCAAATTCCATTGGGGGAACCAAGTTTTGATGGCTTTACTTTACAGCGCTTTTGACATTAACATTGTTATGATCTTTATTTATTTTGAATCTGCTGGGTATGCCAGGAATACTATGTAGCCTATATAATCTGCAAGAGAGGGGTGCCAATGGTATTTTGTGGTGTCAGCAAAGGTGAATTGGTGATCTTGACAGAAGTCAAGCATTTAATTTATCATGAAGTATGGTGAATGCAAGTTATAGAGTCTTTCCATTCATGATTTGAAACTCCTACCATGGACTTAAATTATGAGCACATGAACTTTTGATGTAAATATATTTTAAAGGAGCAGTTACATTGCAACATTGTTACTCACTTAAAATTAAAAAAGGTTAACTAAACTCTCCCAATAGATAAATAAGATTTCAAATGATTTAAATGCAACATTTTGCAAGACCATAAGCATAGCATCCATTAGAATATAGCATTTTTGTTTTTATTTATTTATTTATTTATTTTCTAGAAATCAATGTATGTGATTTTGAGGGTGCATGATAGTGGGTGAGAAGACACTGGATTAATTTGGCAGAAAAGTCAAATGATAAAAATATATATGTTCAAAGTGTGTCGGCGACAAGAGTAACTCGTGTTTCTTAGACCATTTATATATATATATATATATATATATATATATATATATATATATATATATGTGTATATAGAATGGGATTAGGTGCTGACAAAGTTTCACCAGTTTGCATTATGTTATATTATGATGGAATTTGAATCTCTTGAGGTCAGCAAATTGTGCACCCTGCAATCAAATTTAGGAGATGGAGACAAGTTTTTTCTGCCATTTTTAACCCAAATCTGCCATCTCCTGGCCATTCTTGGGCCAAAGAATCATGGCGCTTCACTTGAACCAAGAAAACATGCTCACTGCACAACCAGCCAACTACTTCAGGTCCTGTATTCTTATTGACCTGACTGGGAAACTTAAATAAAGGTATATATGTGTTTATATGTATATATACCATATTTTTTAGAAGATAAACATACAATATAGCAGTGATTTTTATGCATTAAGTAGCTTTTAAGTGTTAACAAGGTGTGCTTCTGGAACAGACATACAGATGTTGAAACTTTCCTTGGGGACAAATGCACATGTGCATTTCTCCACTATGTGTAATGTGTAAAAATGTGTGGCAAGAGAGTGTAGGCATGCATGAGTGTTTTCAGCTTAAAGGGGATGTGCTGGGTAACTGCTGCCCGCTTTGGGTTTCCGGACTGGGCGCCTGCAGACTGCCAGTTCCCCCTCTCCCTCTCCATCTATCACTTTCCCCATCACGCCTTTTATCTCTTTATCACACCAGCCAGGCCCTCAGCCAGGATACTGTGGTAACAGACGAGCTGGCTTCTGCTTCATTATAGTGATCTTGATTGTGGAGAGGATAAGAGAAGCCTTCACAAATTTGAATCTGAAATTAACAGTGTTTATTTTCTGTGCTCTTCATCCACTTGGCTTATTCAACCGCTAAAAATAAGATGACAAATTATGGACTGTTAAAGACCTAAATTAATCAGAGGCCCATTTTACCATTACCATGTGCATGCAATTTTATCTGCATTTGTGGGTGAGCCAACAGCAAATACTTATGGCACTAATAGGCATATTTAATAATTGACTTTGTATGGATCATTGACAAATAAGTTTGTCTGATGTGAAATCTTTTAAAAATCTAGCTAAAAAAATCAGTCAAGAGTCAAGTTCACATAGAAATGTGAGTCCATATTGGTTTCACAAATGTAAAAAAAACAACTGTGGGACTATTTTATAGTATTTTCTACAAAAATAAATGATTTGATGACTTTAAAAATGTCACGTTGTATGCCTATCAAGAATAATGCATTCAAATGTTTTCCTTGCACTTTGTATACATCAGAGTGCATACAAGTTAATCATTAACTATAAAAAGATTTCAAACATATTTTTCAAGTTTTTTTTTTACAAGTATATATTTAAATAAATTAATTAAGACGTATTCTCAGGTTAACACCAAATGACCTGAACCAAATGAGCGTGCATAACAATGTAAAACTATTGATATATAATGAATATTACAAAATAATGTTTTCTTTTGTTTTGTTTTTTGTTTGTTTTGTGTTTTGTTCACAGGCTTGAGGTTCACAAAATGGTTGGTTACACAACATGACTTTGTACAACTTTGTGAATATTTACAACCCCAAAAAATTTGGGACAGTATGAAAAATGCTAAGGAGTTATTTGTAAATTATATTCACCCTTTGCTATATTGAAAGCACTACAACTACACCTTATATGATGTTTTACCTTGTGAATTAAATTTTTTTGTTTGATTTGTTTTTTAAAAGTAATTTCTAACCAGATGCAGGACCAATTTAAGACTAACAATTTGACAAGTTAAAATAACAAGGCAATGTGAAACAGGAGATGTTAAACAGGTGAGGCAATTGTGCCATAATATATAAGGAGCCCCCCCAAAACAGCCTAGTACTTCAAGAGCAATGATCATTTGAGATTTGTCAATTTGCCAACAAATGCTTCAGCAAATAATCCAGCACTTTAAGAACAAACATTTCCCAAAAACAAATTGGAAGGATTTTGGGCTTTTCACCCGCTACCGTGCACAATACAGATTCAAAGAATCTGGTCAAATCTCAGTGCATAAAGGCCAAGATGAAAATCACTTCTGAATATCCGTGATTTCTGATCCCTCAGATGTCACTGTCTTAAAAAGCATCATTCATCTGTAATGGATTTCATGAACATGGGCTTGGGATTACTTTATTTTTACCTTTGTTAGTCAATACCATTCACCGCTGCATCCACAGATGCATGTTAAGACTTTACTATGCAAAGTAGAAGCCCTTCATCAACACTGTCCAGAAGCACTGCTGACTTCTCTGGGCTCAGTCTAATCTTAGATAAAAAGTAGAACAGTGGAACTGTGTTTTTTGGTCTGATGAATCCACATTTCAAATAGTTTTTGAAAAACACAGCCATCGTGTTCTCCAGCCCAAAGAGTAAATGGACCATCCAAGCTGTTATCAGCATCAGGTCCAAAAGCCAGTGTCTGTATGGGCCATGGGTGTGTCAGAGCCCATGGCATGGTAACTCACACATATGTGAGGGAACCATTAATGTAGACAGGGACGTCCCAGCATTTTCAGCAGGACAACTTCAAACCATGGATGCTAGGATGCTAGATTGGCCTGCCTGCAGTCCTGCAGCCAGTTGAGAATGTCTGGTGCATTATGAAGAGCACCAGGCACGTGCACACATAGACATCAAAAGGGGTTTGAGCACCTGCCCTTTTTCTTCCTCGAGAGAAAGTGACTTTTTTTCTGGGGTGATTTTTTTTTTTAAATAAATTAATTCATATATATATATTTGTCGAGTTCCGATGCCCTCCCTCTCTCCCTCTCTCTCTCTCTCTCTCCCTCAGCATCTCCGCGCAGCAGTGGAGCACACGTCAGCACATCAAACACACAGACAGGCAGACAGCAGCCCATCCCAGCTCCTATCCCAGTTCTGTTTTTCTTGGTTTGTGTGGAGGTGATTGGTGATGAACAAAAGACTAAGCTACCAGTGCCTCAACTTTACTGCTAATCAGCCAAAAGCCAAACGACAAATATAGTTAACTTGTGTCGTGCTAAAGACTTGTGAGTTACTAGCTAATGTAATAAGTTAGCTAAAGTTTAGCTAAGGCAAAATATCATGGCCACACAGGCAAATGTACTGTAATTAATGAGACACTACAGGTGAATACAGTAAAATTTGTGTCTAATAATTTCATCACAATCACCACATTAATATGCAAATTAGGTGTTAACTAATTAAAATGTGCTAATGACATACATTGAAGTGTTATGAATTCCAATAATACCAAAATAATTAAAAATTATTTATTGCTTTGTGCAAAATAAACAAATTATTAGTGAAACTATGTCCGTCTCCTTGGTGCAGCCATTTATTCTAAATATATACTTGAAACTACTAGCATAGAAAACATGCACATTGTGGCATGACATTTATTGTCATTGTGGTGCAGACATTTATTCTAAATATATACTTGAAACTACTAGCATAGAAAACATGCACATTGTGGCATGACATTTATTGTCATTGTGGTGCAGACATTTATTCTAAATATATACTTGAAACTACTCGCATAGAAAACGTGCACATTGTTGCGTGAGTGTGAGGGAATTAAAATAAATTGGTAAGGAAGTCAGAGTTGTGTTAATATATTTAACATTTTGTTTAAAAAACAATTTTTTTTAAAATAAATAATTATGAGAAGTGCCCTTTTTTTCCACTTGAGCCCCTGCCCCCCAAAATTTCTCTGCATGTCCCCGAAGCCCACAACAAGTCGGCAATAAGGACCCCCTACAATTGTGTAGCTGAAGATCTGCATAATGGATGAATGGGAGAAAATTCCACTTTTTTACTTAACAAACTTGTGTCTTCAGTGCCTAAATGCTTAATAAGTGTTATTAGAAGAAATGGTGATGTTTCACAGTGGTGAACACTCGACTGCCCTAACTTTTTTGGAGTGTGTTGCAATCATCTGATTTGAAATGACTGTACGTTAAAACATAACAATGAAATTCACAAGGTAAAACATCATATAATGTGCTTTTAATATAGCAAGGGGTGAATGTAATTTACATATAACTTCTTTTTGCTTTTATTAGCATTTTTTCATGCTGTCCCAACTTTTTTTTTTTTTTTTTTTGGAATTGGGGTTGTAAAATAAAATAGCTTAATTGATTATTTTAAAGAAATCATAATAAAAGATTATTCTACACCACTCACGCTATATTTTTATTTCAAGAATTCCAGCTTTTAATGAGAATTCGATTTTTTTATTATTATTTTTATTTATGACATTTTCTTTACTGTCTCTGGATTGATACACCATGTTTTTTACTTTAAGCCCCATAAAAAATACCAAAATGACTTTGAAATCAGGATTTAAAACATGTTTATTATAGAGGAGGTGTATTCAAGTAATTGTTTTTTTGTGCATTGCATTCGTAATGTATTTAAAACAAATAATTCAATAGATCTGGACCAAATAAAAATATGCGTCACATTAAGCATCATACATTTGTTTTTTGTTTATATATATTGTTAATATAGATAATTAAGAAGAAAACTATTCCCTGAACAAAATATTTCTGTAGACACATGCCCCACAAAATTTAAGCCACTGAATTGATTAAAATAGTCCTTCAATGAGAATGTACTACAGCATTCCTTTTTGTGCATGAGTGCGTTTAAATATGTGTGCATGTGTATGCTAGTGAGTGTCTGTGAAATATCATATCTGGTTGGTAGTCAAATGTTATTAATAGATACTGAGAGTGTGTTGAACAGACTGACATCTCTTTGTGAGGACAGCTAAATGGGGCAGATTCAACTGTGTACACACTTACCCTGTTTTCCCTCCATCACACACACACACACTTTCTGTCTTTCAAGCATCAAGATCAGAGGTCCGTCTTATTATGCCATGTGCATGCGAGTTTGTTTGTGTGCATTTCAAATGTAATCTATGATGCCATCACACTAAAATCCCAATACTCTGACCACAGTATCTTACAGTATCTTTTTTTTTTTTTTTTCACCCAACCCCAATGCATCCACAGTTTACTGTTATCCTTTTAATCAAAGATGTAATAAGGATTTATGGTTTAGAATGTGATGGTGGGAAAGATATATCAACGCAATTGACTGTCTTGCAGGCTAGCTTTGGTTTGGCAGCCATTCTTCTGGAGAATGAATAGAGAAAGTGTTGGTAGAAATGACATACATAGTAAAGAAAAGCTTTTATCAGCCATTTGATTTCCAGTTATGTTGGTTCAGCATGCATTAACACCACTCAGAAAGGTGTTTCTGTAGCTCAACTGGTAGAGCATAGTGCAATCAATGGCAAGGTCATGGGTTTGATTCCCAGGGACTACACATACAGTCATTATTGCAAAATAAATCTGGAGTTATCAGCGTAAGTATATATATATATATATTTGACAGAAGAATGCTGTGAAATAAACTTAAATAAAGACCATGTTTTATTTGGAATTAAAATAAATTCATGCTTTTGCAGTATGAATAGCATGTGATAGTTTGTTTGCTTTTCATAAAACAAATATAACTGAAATAATTGAGAATTTACACAGTGACAGAGGCAAAGACTTCACACTGCTTAAACTTGGACAGTTTGAAACGTATTGTTCATCTCACGTTCAATAAAATGAAAGTTCCATATGATATTATAATTTACTAAAACATTGCAAATGAAATACACAGTGAATGGATTACATAACAAAATCTCAAATATTATTATCTCAATTATTTGTCACCCTGTCTGTCTTAGCTCCTACTTGGTCTTGTTTTCATTTCAACACTTTTGAATGAGTATCTTTCTCCTGTGCGATAGTCAGTGAGGATATACCAGGTGCCCCAGTAGATGCCATCTGTGATGCCACTGTAACGCCCATGGTAGAAGCGGCCATTGAGGTTAGCAGCCAAACAGGAGTCAAACCACCAGCCTGCACCATAATAACGGGCACAGTTACTAGCAGCATAGCGATCATGATCCCGGTCGTATGTACTGAAAGCTCTGCCGTCATGATTATACTGTTTACTATAGCTGAGTGCATTGCCAGCATCACCATAGTAATCTCGAGCAGTTAGGCGAAACCTTACAGAGAGAAAACACACATCATAAGAAATTGTTACCGTGTGTGTTTGTAAAAAGGTGTTCTTATATAATGAGGACATTAATTGTGGACACCAGACTATATGTGCTCTGTCCAAATAACTTTTGTCTTTATCCCATTGTATAAATGCTAAATTTTAAGGATTGTTAAATGAGGGCATGTCATTCAACCCGTCCATGTTTGCATCTTTCTGATTTAGCTAATTTAGATACAGTGTTTTAAGTGGTGGTTAACCAATATCGATTTTTCAATGGCAGATGTCAATACAAATATATTAAGAGCAAGGTTGCTGATATATTGTCAATATACAGTATACATATTATAATTTAATGACATCAAATGAGATGTAAACAACCCTAATTTTATGCAACATTTACTCAAAATTCACTTAAAGGAAAAAAAAAAAACAGAAATAGTTTAAAATCCATTTACAGGAATGTTGGAAACTAACACTTTTGTTAATCGTCCAAGAGGGAATGGATATTGGTTAATCTCAAATGGACGAATATTGGCCAATAGACATTATTCACAGCAGTGCCAGTTTAGTTTTTTGATGGGAATGACAACGAGGCTGTGCAGGATTGATGTATAATCTCTTCAATGGGCTGTACTCTTTTAAAGGCTGTACTCAGTTTACAGCATTGAAACATTTAAAAAATACCATTCCAAGAACATTCAGTAGATGAAAAAACTCCAGACAACATGAGTTGTGCAAAATCAGATGGGATATAGGAGCATACAGCTTTATACCATCCGTGCTATTGTCAAGATGGTAAGTCCATCCCTCACAGCCTCGTTTTGATTCCCATTAAAAATCAAAGATGGCGCCACTGTGAGTAAAGTCTATTATTTTCAGCCTGGCTGATACCGCATACTGGTCTAAACTAATTTTTAGGTTCCAATTAGAGCTTGTGTAAATGTTCATATTTGTTTTGAGAAGGTTATGGTCTCTGTATAATTTACAGGTAATTATTGGAAACAATTCCTTATTTGCTGCGATGGACTGGCGACCTGTCCAGGGTGTACCCCGCCTTTCGCCCAAAGTTAGCTGGGATAGGCTCCAGCCCCCCGCGACCCTGTACAGGATAAGCGGTTGTCGATGGATGGATGGATGGATTCCTTATTTGTTCATAGTTGGATCCATTTCCTACAGCTATATGTTGAAATTTTGCCTTGGCAATGGATTTTAAAGAAACTGAGGGAAAGATTCTTAAATCAAAAGTGACCACTTTAGCATTAGGCCATGGTTTATTTCTGTGTGTGCATATACTTTACCTCTGGTTTTCTCCGGCCACTTTAAAGGTGTTATAGTTAGCATGACGTGTCTCTTCGTGCCAGTCTTGGAGAGTAATGCGGAGTGTGTAATGCCCATTTGCAGTCAGGGCATATAGAACTGCATTCCCTAACCAGTGCTCTGTCTGTGGGGATCCAAATCCATCACGGTATGCTTGCCAGGTTCGGTTAAAATCAATCTGTCCATCAAACCTGCGCTGAAACACCGTCCATCCCCCACCAGCCGAAACCATGTCACACACAGCCTATAGCGAGAAAGGTGCATTAGTTACACACAGACTATATATAAAATCGCAAAGAAATCACACATATTCATAAACAATTGCAAACCTAACGGCATTTTTACATTTTCTAAATAAAATTGGTTCTGGTTCTTCCCCATGCACAACTCACTGCCATGATGTTAAGATGGTATGGGTGGTTGCCAGAGTGTTTCTATATGGTTGCTGTGGTGTTCTGAGTGGTTTCTAGCAGGCTGCTATGGTTGTGAGGGCATTGTTAGGTGGTTGCTAGGGTGTTCTGGGTGGTTGGGTGGGTGGTTTGAAATATTCTTGTCCTGTCCTTCAGTGCAATTCTATGCAAGATTTTTTACATGTTTTATTGACCACCAGGCAAAAACCCTTTTACCACAAATTTGAATATATATATATATATATATATATATATATATAGTCTAACCCTGAGTATGAGCAATAGTGATGTTTGCCAGGAAAACGCCTCTAACTTGGCTTAACAGACATTCTGGAGATTGGATCACACAAAATTTTCCAAAAGTTGTCTCTTCTCTTCTATTTCATTATTTTGCAAGAGGAAGGGGGAATTTCAAAGGACCAATTATAAACGGGTGTGTCTGTGCCTTCTTTTATGTTTGTACCTCTAGTGCTGGCCGCATTGGATCTGGCTGTATGGTGTAGATTCCGTTCTCTTTGATTCCTAATTGGTAGATCTCATGACAGTCTTGAGGGTAAAGCCCTGTGGTGGGAGGCACTGCCATATACACAGAATCAAAACATCTGTGAACATTTGTGCATTAAACATACTAGTACTCTCCTGGGCTGCATGGGACTGTTTGTTCTATGTGTATCTATCTGTTTGTGTCACACCTGTAGGAGTCCTTGGTTTTGAGCCATTTGGTGTAGCATGTGTGACACTCTTCAGCAACAGCAGCAAGTCTTTCTTGCCATTTCTGCCTACCGCACTTTCTAAGACAGAAAAGGTGAGACAGACCGTGAAAACGAGTTAAAACTGAAAAGAAATGCATGAATCTAATGCGAAAAAGGTTGTTAAATATTAGAAGGATGTGATTAAATTATCTTTAAATTGGTATGTTTGCTAGTTAAGTATTTCAGAATAGTTAGGGTTTAATGTGAGGTTATACAAAGGCTAGAGAAAGGTAATGAGTGGGTCAGATGAGAAGGCTTTCAAGGGTCTACAAGTCCTGCGTTCCAAAGAACGCTTCTGTTTGCTGAGTGTAAATTAGGAGTTGACTTCATTAAGGGAAGAACAGGAATGAGAGAATACTAACAAAAGAACATGAATAGAAAAAGAAGTTAGTGAATTTAAATATTGACCTAATATGATGCAACTGTAAATGTTTAAAGGAACAGTTGACCCAAAACTGAAAATCCTGTCATCACTTACCTACATATTGGATTAATCACCAAAATATGAATGATTTGCAATCTTCCGTGGAACACAAAAGGTGAGTTGAAAGAATACCATCAATTGAATGAGGATTGGGGCTATCAAACTTTATCTAAAATTTTTGAAACAAAGCATCATTAAAGTGGTCAATACGACTCATTCTAAAGCCATACAATATTGATTATGATATCCAGTTCCTGAACAATTAGCTCTTTAGAGCTAGATCAATTAATCGGTTAATACAGTTCACAAAACTAACCTGTTCCTCACACAACCTATCATATGGCTTTGGAAATCTAAGCATGGCGCACAAGTAATTTTTTTTTATTGAGTTTTTTATGATCCATTTTCCTTATATTTATTTTATTTTTTCATTTTTTAACTTGACAGCCACTGTCCTCGTTCATTCTAATTATAGGGAACAGACTGTCTAGGTAGGATATTCTTAAAAAGAATTAAGGTAACTATTCCTTTAAGGTGAATCAGATTTAAAGTTGTAAATCAGATATGTTGTATAATGTAACAACCTAGCCTGTTTGCCATCTCTCTGAGTCTCTGACTATGACAGTGGAGGTCACATTCTGTCAGCACTGCTGCCATGAGAGCCAAAAAGGCTACCAGTGTGTTAGACTCATCGGCTTGACTCACGACCACTGATTCATGCTGCAGCATACAGCGCTGCAGCTGGATGAGACGTTCAGACGTGTCAGACACCTACGGTACAGGACACATACATAAAAACGCACAGACACACACAAAGTAGTTATATCTTAAATCTCAGTCATCTTAGAGTACACTTCAAACTTTTACAATTAATCTCTAATTGGAGGCACATTAAGATGTAATGGAAAACTTTATTCAACTTTATTATTGTAAGCCAATTGCCCGTTTGTTAACACTTTCACTTTTTGACACATAGTCAGGAGTATTTGCTACTGTATCTTTCATGCTATCTTCATACAGATATTTCCTGACACCAACAAGCAAATTGTTGGAAATTACACTATTGCATATACTGTTACTTTCAATCTGTAAAATGAATAAGATGACCATAAACATTGAACCATTAGATAGTCTGGCACTTTGAGATAAGGTGTTACCACATCCACATTCAAAATTCTAAATGACTTTATATTATGTTTTAAGAATTCTAATGTCTCGTGTTTGCTATATCGAACATACTCCTGCAATTACATATTACATCTGACCCATATCTTCACATATACATATAATTGTCTTATAAATACAAATTATATAGGTATGTGTGTAATTTAATTTATCAGGAAATAACTGTATTATAATTTTTTTGTATTTATTTATTTTTTATTTAGTAAATTCCTTAATACCGGAATGGATACACATCCTAATGCATTACCCCACAACATACATGCCCACACAGAACTCATGTCTCTTATTGTTTTGCACACGTTCAGACACTCACATAAGCTTACCTGTGCATTTCTGTGGTTCGCTGAAGTCTTTCTGTGCCGTGAGTCCTGAGCGTGTGGGTGGTGTATTTTGGGGGGCAATGCTGTTGCACTGCAACCACCCTCACATTTTCTGTTTGGAGGACCGGCCACCAAGATGTCCTTCTGACACAGCACACAGATGCTCATCATGTACACACCCAAATAAAGCAAGGGCATATCACGCTCACTCACATGCATGCTGATCAGAGCGCTAGTGGGAAATCAGAGAGGAGTCCAAAGAGATAGTATATGCACCTGCTCCCTCAGTTTTTCTCTCTAGTCCACTGGTGTCTGCAACTTATCTTTAATGATGTTTTCTCTATCTTTAAGACAGTTGTGCTGTATCTTCTGCTGTCTATCACTCTATCAAGTTCTCAGTCTCACTTGGTGCTCCTCTCCTGTTTTTCTCTTTTATTTGATCTTCTCTCCTCTATCCCTCCCTCTTGCTCTCCTGAGCACTTCCTTTCTGTTTGTGAGGCTCTTTTGGCTCAGATTTCTAGATAACTGCAGCTCTTTGACATGCACTGGTACACCCACCCCCTAACACACAGACACACACATACTCAGTATGTACAGTATGTACGTACACATACAAGCAAGCAATCACCACCTGGAATACTTTCTAGGGTTATACTTTCTAGAACTGACACATGTTGGTGCAGCTATCCTTATGAGGACTCTCCATAGACATAATGAATTTTATTCTGTACGAACTATAGATTTTATCCCCTTACTCTAACTCTACCCCTAAACCTAAACCTAAAAAAAAACTTTCTGCATTTTTACATTTTCAATTAAACATCGCTCTGTATGGGGACACTACAAATGTCCTCATAAACCATGTATATAGCATAATACCCTTGTAATTACCAGTTTGTAACCTAAAAAAAAAGTCCTTGTAAACCACTTAAACCTGCCCACACACACACACACACACTAATTCATATACAGGCACAGGCAGTGAAGGATAAAAAATATTTTAAATAGGTTGACCTGTGCTACACTTTGACCTTTAACCTTTAGTCTAAAGGAGGAAGGTGCTAGACCTGTGGTTGGTTTTATTGAAGGATGTTTGCTCTTTGTGTGCACGTGTGCATGTAATAGGAAGTGGTATGCTATACATTCAAGTGAACTTGTAAGTAAACGAGCTACATGCATATTACAGCCGAGGTGTGATTCGCCTGTTTTGCTTATCTATTTGTGTCGAAAGAACAGATGTCCACAAACCACTAAACAGTTCTCACCAGGAGGTAATTCACTGGGTTGCAGCAAGATAAAACAATTTTTGCAACAATGATCAGATGTGTACGGGTATGGAGTTTCCTTTGTGTCTTTTTTTATTCAATCAAACATACTGTGTTTGAGAGTAAAGCTAATTATTTTGTAACAAAAACAATAAAAGAGTGCAAAAAAGTCTTCTAAAGGCTCAAAAATAAATAAGTTGATAACAAAATTATTTGCAGTGCGTGTAATCTTTTGAACACTTTTTTTTATTGTTTTGTGCACTTCAAAAACTTTTCATCACAAACCCACACATTTTGCTCTCTTTTCTGCTGTCTTTTTTGCGGGTGTAAATATTTTGCTTGCGAGTTGAAAAGTTTTGCTTGCGAGTTGAAAAGTTTTGCTTGCGCGTGAAGCTGTACCTCAGTGGGCGGTCTCTAACAACCAGATGAAAGGGCTTTTTCTATTGGTCACCCTCGATTGAAGTGACAGGTTGGCCACGCCCACTACAGTTTCGCGCCGCTGCTGGCTGCTGCCATCACCGTCGCCAGTCTGTCATTCTGTCTTGAGAGAAAAGCGTCAGCGAGCGAACTTCTAGAATGGCGAGCAACAGGTCGTTTACTGCGCTAAGGCCATCGCGTGTCCGTCGTGGTAGAGCTACCATAAATCGTCATAGAGACTTGGGTTCGAATCCAGCTCTGGAGTATAAACCTATTTATGAAATTATCTTCATATAATTATATGTGATTTTAATCATGTGAATTCAATCTGGTGATGTTTCGTGCCTTATGGTACACAATTAAGAATTATCTGTACAGTTCGTATTGTTTGTGTTGCTATTAAAACGAGTATAAATGATACATAATGATACATGGAATGATTTAAATGGTGTAACAATTCTTCTGTTGTGTCATAAATATTGTCAAATGTTTTTTTTAAGTACTACTCTATTGATGTATGATATCAATGGTGTAGTTTGATATATCAATAATACTGGAAAATGCTTCCACCATTAAAATACTTGCTATACAACTGTAAGTGTATTGTAAATAAAAGGGCTTATTAAAAATAATAATAAGGTGAGCACACATAGTAACAAATCTGTTTATTTGAATTAAAATGTGTAATAGAATATTTAAAATAAGAATAATAATATTAAAATGTACACCTCTAATTATTACAATAAGTAATAACAATAAAATGAGGACAAATGTATAACAGTAAATGCAATAATAATAATTTACAGTTTTTGCTGAGTCAAAAACACATTTTACAGGTTATCTATTTACAGTAATGTAATTTGTATACATAATAATATACTATTTGCAGAATTAGGTATTCTTTAGATAATCAACCAAATTACATATACTATATAAAATAATACAAATTAAAATTGTGCAAATATGAGTAGTCACCACCATTACAATGCTTGCTTAATAAATAATGTATGAATAATAATAATTAGAAGAATCATATAAAAATATACAACTTTAAATAAAGTGCAAATACACGTAATCTTAACAAAAATGTGAGGGAAAATGTGTAGATTAATAATAACAATAATATATACTGTATAAATATACCAATATTATGCAAGAAAAATAATCAATCAAAAGAACTTTGATGCAGTTTAGTCAAGTGTTTCCCCTTCTAATCTTCAGTGTGTGCCCTCTTCTTGCCATAGCCCCGTGTCTGCAGAGCTGCCCTCCTCTCTGCAAATGGTTCTGTAGCTGTCTCCTCACAGTGCCAGTTTCCAAAATACTGGAGATGAGATGGTGGTTTCCTTTCGTTGTTGCACTTCTTGCAAAGGATGAATTCAGTTTTACGCACATATTTCCTTTTTAGTGATTCCTTCTGCTCCCTTTCCTGCTTTTTCCTCCTATAGTACTGAGTGGTGTATGGCACAGAAGGCTGTGGCGCTGCTGGTGATGTTTCCATACTTTGTGCAGGTAACGCCACAAATAGCATCATTGGCTGGGATGCAGCAGTGGCTGGAAGGATAACTGGGAGAGCCCTAGACAATGGCCCTGGCTGAGGAGGTGTAGGTGGATATGGCAGCCCTGGTTGAGGACGTGCAGGTGCTGGTGCTTGTTGCAGTACATTTTGTGGTATGTGTGGCCCAGATCTGGTTTTGGCCATACCAGCTGTATTTGGTGCCAAGCTGAAAATGTGTGGGTCATCATCACAACCACTCTGCAGTCACACTTTTTTTTGAAGGGGTGATGGAAGCCTGTCTGGTGCTGTCATTGGTGCATCTTGTGCAGGGATTCCTTGAGTCAAAATATCCCTCTCCTGAGATTTGGCACGTCTGCTGTACCTAGAATTTATAGAAATTAACATGCATAATTAATAAATAATGTGAAAAGTATTGAACAGAAATTAATATGCATAGTTTGCGTAACTAATAAATGGAATTAGCTGAATTAGCTTAGTGGCTGAATATATTGCAGATTCCATAACATGCTATTCCGCAATAAAACTTATTTTTTGGGTGAAAATACTAACGTGCCTATGACTGAGGGGCTGGTGCACCGGAGGAATCTTATTATAACGTTAGTTCCTCTAACTACTAACGTTATAGGAACTAACGTAACCAGTGACTTTAGTGCACGCTGATTGGCCAAAGTCGTGTAAATACAGAATATATAGCCTATATATTTACTCCAGAAACTAACTATACGAACATCGAAAATAGTGGCCTCTTAACCTTTAACGTTACGCTGAGAAAATCCAATGTGATTATGTATGTATGTATTATGTATGTCTGCTCAGATAGCAACATTGGACATCAATCGCACGGCAAACGGTACTATTTGGTGTTGGCTAATACAGTCTAGTCAGCGGTAACACTAACTACAGACTGGTCTATCCGACGCAACGTATTTAAATGGGACAGCATAAGAAGAGAGAATCATTCAGTTCACTTGTCACTGTTTATGATATTAAATTATCTTACTTACCCAGTAAACGACCTGTTGCTCGCCATTCTAGAAGTTCGCTCGCTGACGCTTTTCTCTCAGACAGAATGACAGATTGGCGACGGTGATGGCAGCAGCCAGCAGCGGCGCGAAACTGTAGTGGGCGTGGCCAACCTGTCACTTCAATCGAGGGTGACCAATAGAAAAAGCCCTTTCATCTGGTTGTTAGAGACCGCCCACTGAGGTACAGCTTCACGCGCAAGCAAAACTTTTCAACTCGCAAGCAAAATTTTTCAACTCGCAAGCAAAACTTTTCAACTGGCAAGCAAAATATTTACACCCGCAAAAAAGACAGCAGAAAAGAGAGCAAAATGTGTGGGTTTGTGATGAAAAGTTTTTGAAGTGCACAAAACAATAAAAAAAAAGTGTTCAAAAGATTACACGCACTGCAAATAATTTTGTTATCAACTTATTTATTTTTGAGCCTTTAGAAGACTTTTTTGCACTCTTTTATTTTTTTTGTTACAAAATAATTAGCTTTACTCTCAAACACAGTATGTTTGATTGAATAAAAAAGACACAAAGGAAACTCCATATTACGGGCTGTGTAAGTTTCTGACAGGCTAAACACCTCGTAGATGCGTGTTCTCAAACATGCACAAATCATTTCAAGAAGATAGGCTTGAGTCGCCATCTAGTGCTAAATTTGTGCAATGACATCAACAGTCAGTTGTTTTGGATGAAATGTGAGGGGAAACCGAAAAAACAAATGACACATATATACGCAGATCTTGAACTTCTCTTTGTTTTATTTATATACATTTAGAGAATCAAATGAACGCTTTTCTTGATGAATCAAGTTAATGTTTCTTTATGAAACACTGGCTGGGCAGAAATTACACGTTGATTCAGATTTTAAAGCAGTCTTATTAAAGAGACAGCTTTTCCATTTCTGGAGATACTCCATTTACATTTCTCAATTTCTCTAAAGAGAACCTGTTTGGATCTGCTGTTTACCTATGTGAATTTTCAAAGTCTTTGATATAGGGCTGTGTTAAGGATTTTGTCTTACTAGCCCTGTCAGCATGTCACTGGCCCCACAACAAAAAGCAAAAATAATAATAATAATTCTAAATTGTATTTTAAGCAATGTTTCCTTTACGTCCATGTACCGTGAATAAAGATATTATATATGTTTTTATTATTATAAATGAATAAAATATAATTATTTATATTTTTTATTAAATGTAAAGTTTTCTTAACAATGAACTAGCTTTGCTGAAAAAACGATGTCATATAATGCAAAACATCAGTGATTCATTTTTAACAACTAAAACAACAAGTGATTTATTTTTCAACCCATTCTTATTGATGAATCCAAGACAGGGACGTTTTTCATTTCGGTTGGTCTGAGCAAAAAAAAAAATATTTTTTTTCGTTCCGGTTCAGAAGTTTTGCAGCCTTCTTTCCGAAACGTTACTGGTTAGAACAATATAAAGGAAAGGTTAATAATGTTCTTTAAAAAAAAAAAAAAAAATCAAAGTACACAAGGCTAAGGCATACATATATATTTTTTTATTATTGTGTGTGTGTGTGTGTGTGTGTGTGTGTGTGTGTGTGTATATATTTGGAACCAAATTAATAACTGGTTACCAACATTTATTTTTTTCACTCCGGAGCCATTGAAAATCACTTTGTTCTGGGTTTCTGTTACGTTCTGCTAAAAAAAAAAAAAAAACTTCCTTGAACTGTTTTTAGTAAGACTATCACAAAATATTCTAACCATTTTAATAAAAAGTCAGTTAGATAATGTTACAAAATGAGCAGAAATTGCTAAGAAATACACATGTTTAAGTTGCAAGTCATAAAATCATATAAAATCAATGAATGTAACTTTTAGCGAAAATGCAGCACTGGCCAGGTTTCATTAACTTGCCTTAACTAGTCTGAACAAATCAAAGAGTCAGCGCCTGACAAAGCTCCTGCTCCAAATACAACCAAAACCAAGAACTCTTCGGTGAATAAGGCAAAACCAGCCGTAACCTCTCCAGCTAAAAAGAAGAGCAAGCAAGGGACCCGGCAAGTACAGCCAGTTCGTCATTGATGCGATCCAAACCTTGGGTGAGAAAAGAGGCTCGTCCCTTTTCAAGATATTCAATGAAGCGAAGAAAGTGAGCTGGTTTGATAAGCAGAATGGTCGCATGTATCTGCGCTATTCTCTCCGCGCGCTCCTGCTGAACAACACGCTCGTGCAGGTGAAGGAACTGGGAGCCAATGACTCATTCAAGCTTAATAAAAATACATTTCAGAAAAAGGCAAAGAAACGTGCAGCCAATGCAACCAAAAGAGAAGTCTGCAAAACCTGATTACCTAGGACTATTTCCTTTTTTTTTTTTTGAAAGTCTAATTAAACAGTTTCCCGGAGTCGCAGACACACCCACTTTAGTTTCTGCGCTGCAGGACGTCATGATTTTCAGAACTGCAAGACTGTTTTGATTTTGTATTAAAACATTTTTGGGGAAAAAAAGTATTGCTACTGGCTTTGAATTTGTCTGTTTGATTACATTTTTGGGGGCGCTTTGTAAATAGAATTTAGCATTAGAATATTTTATATTTTATTTTATATTTTATAGCCTATATAAAATACGTCTGCACTGTATCCCTGAACCTGTCTGCACATCTGTATGTAAAATTCAAATATATATATATATATATATATATATATATATATATATATATATATATATATATATATATATATATAAACGACTGTAATATTACTTCTGGTGGTTGTTAAAACGTGATAACTCCAATTTAATAATTTGTCCAATTTAAAGGCATTGTAGGTTAGAAAATTTGATCCCATTAGATCCCTCTTCCCTTAGTGAAGGTATGTCAAAGCTCAATCCCTGCTAGTCTACTCAGTTAATAATCCTCTTGCAAATTTTGATAATTAAATATGATTAACACAGAATTCTGAAAATAATTTTCAATTTCAACTTAAATGCTGCAAATACAACTAGACTGAACTGTAAAAAATAAATAAATAACAAGTTGGGCAGGTGTCCTACAGTTACCAGAATATAGTTACACCAACTGAACATATTTTTGTGGGGAGAAATTTAAACTAATACACTGAATCAATATCTAGACTATGATTCCTCATTTAACCACATAAAGGAATATTCTGGGTTCAATACAAGTTAAGATCAGTCAATGTGATTTGTGGTATAATGTTGATTACCATGAAAAATTATGTAATTTCGACTCATCCCTCCTTTTCTTTAAAATAAGCCAAAATTGAGGTTACAGTGAGGCACGTATACAATAGAAGTGAATGGGGCCAAATATTTAGGGTTCAAAGGCAGAAATGTGAAGCTTAAAATGTAATAAAAGCCCTTACATTAATTCTGCTCTTAAAATGTTTGTATTATTTGAGCTGTAAAGTTAAAAAGTTAAATCATTGTTTTAATGGCCATCTTAGAGTTTACAGCATCACATCATCATGGCTACGAAGTTGTAAAATTAAATATAACTTTACACAGAAAAGGTTAGTAAGTGATTTTATCACAGTAAAATCATGTTAACAATCGTATTGTTTGCGTCTTTTTGCTATACTTTTGAAACAGTGTATTTTAAATTTTACAGATTCACTTCCCATGTAAGTGCCTCACTATAACCACGATGTTTGCTTCTTCTTCCTTTCTTTTTTCTTTCTTTTTTTAAACAAAGGAGGGACAAATTGAGCTTAAAGGGATAGTTCATCCAATAATTAAAATTCTCTCATCATTTACTCACCCTTATGCCATCCCAGATGTGTATGACTTTCTGTCTTGTGCTGAACACAAACAAAGATTTTAGAAGAATATCTCAGCTCTGTAGGTCCATATAATGCAAGTGAATGGGTACCAAAATTTTGTAGCTCCAAAATGCACATTAAGGCAGCATAAAAGTAATCCACAAGATTCCCGTAGTAAAATCTATATCTTCAGAAGCGATATTATAGGTGTGGGTGAGAAACAGATCAATGTTTAAGTCCTTTTTACTATAAATTATACTCACTGCCCAGTATGTTCCGATATGCATGAATAATGCAAACTGCCAAAAACAAAAGAAGAAAAATTTGAAAGTGGAGATTATATGAATCTGTTTCTCACTCAAATTTATTGCTTCAAATTACACGTTTTAACCACTGGATTCATAAGGATTATTTTTATGGTGCCTTTAAGTGCATCTGAAGCGGCAACACATTCACTTGCATTGTGATGACCTGCAAAGCTGAAATATTCTTCTGAAAATCTTCATTTGTGTTCAGATGAAGAAAGAAAGGTCTATACTACTCTTACTAGTTCTGTCATAGACAGATATGTGAAGTAGTAAGTCTTGTTTGGGTATTATGCCGTTCCGAATTCAGCCATACATCTGGGATGGTATGAGAGTAAATTATGAGAGAATTAAAATTTTTAGGTGAACTATCTCTTTAACTTGTATTGAACCCACTGAGTCCTTCCAGTTAATGAAGCACTTGCAGGTGTGTCAAATGAGCTCTATTTTAATTTCATATCAACCATAGACTGTAAAAAAAGATGGACGACGCCCCTTCGCTCTTTTCCATCGGAGAGAACTGAAGCCGCCAGTGTCCCGATTTGGCGCTGACATCTTGGAACTTGAGTCTGCGCACTTGCGTTTTCGGGACCAGTCATGCGCAGTAGTGAGCAGGAAGTAAAGCCGCGAAAACAAGGCCCCGCCCTCACTCTCGCAGAATCAATCGCAAGCACACGCCCCTGCCAGATCGGTTAGCACATTCTACTGCAGAACAACCCATTATGTCGGTGTGAAATAATTAATTATAGAAATTTAGATATGTAATTTAAAGCTCCAATCTCCTCAATCCTCCGAATATCCCGAAAAAAAGTCCGTTGGTGCTTCAGTGACTACTTCGCTCAGAGAACCTGTCAATCACAGCTGTCAATCATGACGTAACAGCACCGTTTTTATAGCATCAAATAACTAACTAAAAACAAACTTATTTTAAAAACAAACACTTGAAATTACATCAGCGTGATAAAAACTACAGTAAATGACAGAAACTGTCTTTGGAAAAAAGATATGTGAAGTGTAATTTAATTGTTTAGTTGGTCTCACGTCCCGTTGAATAACATGGGGAGGCGGGGTTTATGACCTATACTAGGACCGGCCTCTGGGGGGCGATCGAGACGTTTTGGCTTCACTTTTGAGGGCTTGTGCGGCACGCTTGATATCAACTATCATAGTGTACACCCCCTTTTTTCTGAACAAGTGGTATCTCCCGATGACTACACGCGGAAGTCGCCCGGTGTTTGTAACACTTCCGTCTTCTGCACCATCGGGTACTCAGAAATGGTAGGATTGTCTTTCAATACAACATATATATTCAGACAATATACACCATTAGTGTTACGTGAATGAAATCACCGTTGTCGTACAATTGTTTGAGTCCTGATTTTTTTCTGCACTGATTTGAAGTTGTAAAATCGGCTCACAATGCTAAACCACTAGCTTACATCCCCACCCATATTTCCCTTTCGCTTTAGCATTTGGTGTTTACTGACATTGCCAACGATTTTTTTTATGTGACATTCTTTTGTGAGCAATGTCAAATTTACCCCCTTTCGTATAAACCGATGGCGAGAATTTAACTGATAGGCAGCCCATAATTGTCAAGTACAACAAAGTAATATGTTTATGCTTTAGCCTATATTTCACTCTTCAGTAAAACATTAGTTTGGTATCCTGTGCTTTTTACCTCTTTTGTAACACTACTGAATGTACAGATAGTTGCTCAACCTGCTTAATGTGTATTGCAAAATTTGCTGTCTAACATCATTAACATTCCTTAGAAGGATTGTATATTTGTGCAGACAACTGTCTGTTTTATTTCTAGTTTTGTGTTTTATGTGGTTATGTAGTAAAATTAGAAGTCATCATAACTATGTTATATAAAGTCAGTGTTTTAATAATACATGCAGAGGTTTTCAAGGGTTTGCACTTCCTACATGGCATTCATTTAAATTCAGGAAGTGACAAGGGACCAACGTCAACTGCACAAATTCTACAAAAGTGCATTCTACAAAGACATTTATGGTATTTGTAGCAGTTTGAGTGTAACATAATAGTGTTCACAGCATTTGTTTTCCTTTGGAGGACTACAGTATCCCAAGAATTACCCTGCAGGTTCAGATGTGTGTGAAGGAAAAAACAGAATTGTGAAAAAAATTCTATCTTTGTGCTGGCTGTGAGGTTGCAGAGGTGATTCATTATACAGAGAACTGATTTAGTTTGTTTATTTGTTTCGGCAGACGGCGACTCTGCGTCCGTACCTGAATGCAGTGCGTGCTACACTGCAGGCAGCTCTCTGTCTGGAGAACTTCTCCTCACAGGTGGTCGAACGACACAACAAACCTGAGGTTGAAGTCAGGTAAGTGTATGTGAGATTCATGTTGCCTTTTTGACAGTTGTAGTATGTTTGCAGTATGAGCACTTTGGCAATAGCTGTGATTCAAATAGCATACTAGCATAAAACATACTGTATCTGACAGGTACATGCACATTTTTGGTATGTGCATGGTACCTAAATGACCTACTGTACTTGCCATTGGCTCTAAACCTTAAACCTTTAAACTGACAAAACATTAAAAAATACTTTTTTCCAAAAGTTTCAAGAGGACAAGAAACTTTCCAGGAGACAAAAATTATATGTGACCTAGTCAAACCCATTGAACAGACATTGTCTGTCATGACATTGTCCATATAGCCAATCTTAGTAGCTTGGCCCACAGTGCAATGTTGTCAATGAGTATCCAAACTCTCATTTTAGCTTTTAAAGAAATAGGCTTAGTGGATATGCAGGTATGTCTGGCAATGTTTTATTCATGAGCATCTAGGCTTTATTTTATATTCAATTTTGCCACTCATCTGAAGGACCTAATTGCTTATCTGATGATGGTTATTTAAAGGTGTTTAAAATTGCACGTCATTGTTATGGGAATTGTCTCATTATATGTGCGATTTGGAACATTTGTCGTGGTTAATATTAAGGACGATCCGATACCTGGATCGGTATCAGCTCTGATACTGAAGCTTTTAGACAGATCAGGTAACGGCCCGACGAGCCCGATCCAAATCCGATACTGTGTGTTGGTCATGTTCGTTACTGTCAAGCTCAAAAAATGACATATATGAACCATAAAAACACAAAGTTCATATGACGCATTTTATTCAAAGCCCCGTGAAGACGTGCGATCGCTCTGTGAATCATAAAAGGCTGTGTTTTATAAGCAAATATATAGTATGTGCAGCGCCAGCATGTTAAGTGAATGGTGCTGCTCTGTTTACACACACACACACACACACACACACACACACACACACACACACACACACACTCGTGGCTGTTTTTATCCTTCACAGCGGTCCGCAATATTTGAGCACTGTTCAAGAACAACATCTCAGATATAGATGCTCAATTGTTTGGTTCACTTATAATACAGACACTTACAGGACTTACAACTAAATTGAACAAAAAAAGAGATCTAAATCCTTTAAAGTCCAGATGCAAGTTTGAAAAAATTTTTGGAGAAAAAAGGCAAAAATAAAACACTGGTTTCTTTTCTACTGAACACTTATACTGGAATTACTGTTAATTTTGCTGCTACATTGTCTTGTATACTAGTTAATAATAAAGTATTTCTTAATAAATTATAAATTTATATTGAAATAATGTGAAGTTAGAGGTTCGTGCTTCTTTACATATTAAAGAGTAATCCCAATTAGTCCCACACATTAATGTAAAGATATTCTAAACTGATTATGCAAAAAAAAAAAACAATGCTGGTATCGGCTGATATTGAGATTATCGGAATCGGAAGAGAAAAAATGGTATCGGTGCAGCCTTAGTTAATATGTTTTAAAAACAAAGACACACGGTGGGTCAGTTACTTAATCTTGTGATGTGCATTGAACTGAAACCTAATGTTTATGGGAATTAGGCAGACTGTTGGTCATATGGCAGTGATTCAGCATGACAGTTTGAAACCTATATTGTTGTATGCTGCATACTTAGTATTCCTATATAACAACTAGCATCTAGACCATTTCTATTGCAGTCAGTATGATACTGTGTTGTTTTGAACACAGCGTGTCTTATTCTTACACAAGTATCTGTGTCTTTCTCTCCAGGAGCAGCAAGGAGTTGTTGCTTCAGCCTGTTGTGATCAGTAGGAATGATAAAGAGAAGGTTCTAATAGAAGGTTCCATTAACTCTGTGCGAGTCAGCATTGCTGTGAAACAGGTAAACACATTTGAACAGGCTATTGTATCCAAAACTCACTCTTGTTAACGTTTCTTAGGTTTTACAGGTCTTTAATATTTTATATTGAGAATATTTCACAAACTAATTATTAAAAAAATATAACTATTGTAATGGCAATGAGGTAAAAATACTCATGAGTCATGTTAGTGAAAATGCATAGTTTCACTCTGACTCACTTATATATACACAGTCCACTGAAAGTGATAGGACACACAAACAGACACACACACACACACACACACACAAATACAGTTGAAGTCAGAAGTTTACATACTCCTTAGCCAAATACATTTAAACACAGTTTTTTTACTATTCCTGACATTTAATCATAGAAAATATTTTAAGAATGTAAAATGTCAGAATAATAGTAGAGAGAATTATTTATTTCAGCTTTTATATTTTTCATCACATTCCCAGAGGGTCAGAAGTTTACATACAGTTTGTTAGTATTTGGTAGTATTGCCTTTAAATTGTTTAACTTGGATCAACATTTTGGGTAGCCTTCCACAAGCTTCTCACAATAAGTTGCTGGAATTTTGGTCCATTCCTCCAGACAGAACTGGTGTAACTGAGTCAGGTTTGTAGGCCTCCTTGCTTGCCCATGCTTTCTCAGTTCTGCTCACAAATTTTCTATCGGATTGAGATCAGGGCTTTGTGATGGTCACTCCAATACTTTGACTTTGTTGTCCTTAAGCCATTTTGTCGCAACTTTTGGATGTATGCTTGTGGTCATTGTCCATTTGAAAGACCCATTTGCGGCCGAGCTTTAAATTCCTGGCTGATTTCTTGAGATTTTGCTTCAATATATCCACATAATTTTCCATCCTCATGATGCCATCTATTTTGTGAAGTGCACCAGTCCCTCCTGCACCAAAGCACCCCCATAACATGATGCTGCCACCCCCATGCTTCATGGTTGGGATAGTGTTCTTTGGCTTGCAAGCCTCACCCTTTTTCCTCCAAACATAACGATGGTCATTATGGCCGAACATTTACATTTGATTCATTAGACCAGAGGACATTTCTCCATAAAGTAAGATCTTTGTCCCCATGTGCACTTGCAAACTGTATTCTGGCTTTTTTATTGCGGTTTTGGAGCAGTGGCTTCTTCCTTGCTGAGCAGCCTTTCAGGTTATGTCGATATAGGACTTGTTTTACTGTGGATATAGATACTTGTATACCCATTTCCTCCAGCATATTCACAAGGTCCTTTGCTGTTGTTTTGGGTCTCCTTTGATCTCCTTCCTGGCTGTGTGGCCCACGGTGTTTATACTTGTGTACTATTGTTTGTACAGATGAGCGTGGTACCTACAGGCATTTGGAAATTGCTCCCAAGGATGAAGCAGACTTGTGGAGATACACAATTTTTTTCTCTGAGGTCTTGGCTGATTTCTTTAGATTTTCCCATGATGTGAAGCAAAGAGGCGCACTGAGTTTGAAGGTAGACCTTAAAATACATCCACAAGTACACTTCCAATTGATGCCAATTAGCCTATCAGAAGATAATTGCTTAAAGGCTTGACATTATTTTCTGGAATTGTCCAAGCTGCTTAAAGGCACAGTTAACTTAGTGTATGGAAACTTCTGACCCACTGGAATTGTAATATAGTCAATTAAAAGTGAAACAGTCTGTCTGTAAACAATTGTTGGAAAAATTACTTGTGTTATGCACAAAGTAGATGTCCTAAACAACTTGTCAAAACTATAGTTTGCTAATATGAAATTTGTGGAGTGGTTAAAAAAAAATGTTTTTATGACTTCAACCAAAGTTTATGTAAACTTCTGACTTCAAATGTATGCGAGTCATGCACTGTTCTAAAAGAACACACTAAGAATTCAATAAAGAACTCGTGTGTAATTTCTGTTTGAAATTGTTTTAAACTGTGATTGAATGATGCACCTCAATTGGTCCTTTTAAGGCTGATGAGATTGAAAAGATCCTGTGCCATAAGTTCATGCGCTTTATGATGATGAGAGCTGAGAACTTCTTCATTCTGAGGAGAAAACCTGTGGAGGTAAGGGAAAGCATATATATTTGTATATGTGTGTGTGTGTGTGTGTATATATATATATATATATATATATATATATATATATATATATATATATATATATATATATATATATATATATACACACACACACATATATATATACATATATACATACATTTCTTTGATGCAAAGCTTTGTGCTTGCAGTGCATTTTTTCTTATTTACTTGGTTCATTTTTGCCTTTTTGTATTGTCCTTTTTCCAAAAAACTAGTTTAAAATATAAACTTATAAAGAATATGTAGTGACATGTCCACATTCATTTTATATTTTAGCAGTGAATAACTTTTTTTTTTTTTTTTTCTTCTATCCTCTCTTTCCTCAGGGATATGACATCAGTTTCCTCATTACTAACTTCCACACAGAACAGATGTACAAGCATAAGTTAGTGGACTTTGTCATCCATTTTATGGAGGAGATCGATAAGGAAATCAGCGAAATGAAACTGTCAGTCAATGCAAGGGCCCGCATAGTTGCAGAGGAGTTCCTCAAAAATGTGAGTCTCTCCTGATTTTATTTAATGAGAATCTTGCTGTCTCACCAACAACATCTAATGCTGTATTCTTTTGGTGCTGAACAGTTTTAGGAAATGAACAGTACCCTCTGCTGGCTGCAATATTCTTGTTACCTTGGTCACCAGAAAAGTGGATGGAGAGTTTTGGGGCCAGTAATGAGGAGTTAAAGTGTAAATGATGATGAACCTGGAACTCCACCAAAAGGGGACAACAGTTGGATCCATAGGGTGGGCCCTATATCACAGGAGTTTATTCTGAGTATTGCAGTATTATAACCCCCCCCAAATATTTTTTTTGTTTTTATTTTCTCCCTAATTCCCAATGCACTCGTGGTGGTGTAGTGACTCGCCTCAATCCAGTTGGCGGAGGAATTATCTCAGTTTCTTCCGTGTCTGACATTGTCAGTCCGCGCATCTTATCAAGTTGAGTGCATTACCGTGGATATAGAGCGCATGTGGAGGCTTCACGCTATTGTCTGCGGCATCCACGCATATCTCACCTCACGCCCCACCGAGAGTGAATAACATTATATCGACCACGTGGAGGTTACCCCATGTGACTACCCTCCCTAGCAACGGGCCAATTTTGTTGCTTAGGAGACCTGTCTGGAGACACTCGGCACACCTTGGATTTGAACTTGCGACTCCAGGGGTGGTAGTCAGCGTTTTTACTTGCTGAGCTATCCAGGCCCCTTAAAAAAATGTTATGCCCTTTTGCAAACAACCCAATTTTCAATTTGAAGTATTTTGTTCCTCTGCACTCTAAAGTTCCATTTTTAAATTCTGTCCCTCTTGTTATCTTATTTTAGATCCCTCATTATAATTTTTTAATGTAAAGTGCTCACCGCATTGCAATATCCTAAATATGCCTTAGTTTTTCCTAGCAAAACAATCAATGCTCATGAACACAAAGGAAAAATATTGTACCAATAATTTAAACGGTTTGTTTTGACAGTGATTATTATTTTTTTTTTATTTTTATTTTTTTTTTAATAAATATGTATACTGTGTTCAAATGACCATTTTCATGTTGAGTTTTGATATAAATAAACCCTCACTCTGGTGCACACAGATCTTAAAAACCATATGCTAAATAAATCACTTTATTGCTTGTATTTTTTGTGTACTGTGGAAATAACAGCTCTTGGTTCACACAATATGTGCCAGTAATCTATAGTTACCATTGCATTGAATTTTGGAAAGTTTTGAGGTAAGAGAGTGTTCTATTTTTTTTTTTAATGTTTAGCCTACATTTTTCAACAAGTTAGTTGGGTTAACTGCTGTAAGGCCATATATATCTCCATCCTTGATTAGTTCAGAAGGAGAGATGCCTTTTGTGATTTCAACAACAAAAAAAATCAACAATAGCTACTTTGTGTTAATGCCATAATTCAAGCTGCAAGAAATAGGTTGAGGAAACATTACATGGAAAATTTACTAATCATTAAAGGCAAAAAAGAAAAGAAAAAGTCTGATCAACTGCAATATTAGAAAATTAAGGGTTCTGCCTCTTTATCACATACAATGTGTTAGAAAAATAAGCAAGATTATATCTATTAATAGATGTAGAGGTTAAGAGCAGAGTTGGTTATTTTTAGCAGAACATGCATTAATTAAAATATTCAAAATTATTTGCTTAAGTATTCTTATTTTAGTTTAAGGGCATCTTTGCACAACTTCATATTGTTATAATAAAATACATACACTGGTGGCCAAAAGTTTGGAATAATGTGCAGTTTTTGCTCTTTATGGAAAGAAATTGGTACTTTTATTCACCAAAGTGGCATTCAACTGATCACAGTGTATAGTCAGTTCATTAATAACGTGAGAAATTACTACTACAATTTAAAATAAAAAAAACTACTTCAAAGATTTCTCATCAAAAAATCCTCCACGTGCAGCAATGAAAGCTTTGCAGATCCTTGGCATTCTAGCTGTCAGTTTGTCCAGATACTCAGGTGACATTTCACCCCACATTTCCTGTAGCACTTGCCATAGATGTGGCTGTCTTGTTGGGCACTTCTCACACACCTTACAGTCTAGCTGATCCCACAAAAGCTCAATGGAGTTAAGATCCATAATACTCTTTTCCAATTATCTGTTGTCCAATGTCTGTGTTTCTTTGCCCACTCTAAACGTTTATTTTTGTTTTTCTATTTCAAAAGTTGCGTTTTCTTTGCAGTTCTTCCCATGAGTCTTCGCTTTACTGTTTACATGAAACTGTTGTTGAGTGGGTAAAATTAAATGAAGCTGTCAGCTGAGGACATGTGAGGCATCTATTTCTAAAACTAGCAACTCTTGTGTACTTATCCCCTTGTTTAGTTGTACATCTGGCTTCCTCATCTCTTTCTGTACTTGTTAGAGCCAGTTGTCCTCTGTCTTTGAAGACTGTAGTGTACACCTGAACATAATCTTCAGTTTTTAGGCAATTTCAAGCATTGTATAGCCTTCTTTCCTCATAAAAATGATTGGCTGATGAGTTTCTAGAGAAAGCACTTTCTTTTTTGACATTTTTTACCTAATATTGACCTTAAGACATGCCAGTCTATAGCATACTGTGGCAACTCAAAAACAAAGTCAATGTTAAGCTTCATTTAATGAACCAAATAGCTTTCAACTGTGTTTGATATAATGGCAAGTGATTTTCTGGTACTAAATTAGGAATTTAACATGATAACTGTACATTATACCAAACTTTTGTCTGCCAGTGTAAAGTTGTTGTAGTAAAGTACATATGGTTGTATATTTTATATATACAGTGCATCCGGAAATTATTCAAAGCGCATTTTGTTACAGTCTTATTCCAAAATGGATTAAATCAATTATTTTCCTCCAAATTCTACAAACAATACCCCACAATGACAACGTGAAAGAAGTTTGTTTGAAATCTTTGCAAATGTATAAAAAATGAAAAAAATCACATGTACATAAGTATTCACAGCCTTTGCCATGACCCTCAAAATTGAGCTCAGGGGCATCCTGTTTCCACTGATCATCATGTTTCTACAACTTGATTGGCGTCCACCTGTGGTAAATTCAGTTGATTGGACATGATTTGGAAAGGCACACACCTGTCTATATACGGTCCCACAGTTAACAGTGCATGTCAGAATACAAACCAAGCTATAAAGTCCAAGGAACTGTCTGTAGACCTCCAAGACAGGATTGTATTGAGGCACAGAAAAATGTCTGCATCATTGAAGGTCCCAATGAGCACAGTGGCCTCCATCATCTGTAAATGGAAGAAGTTTGGAACTACCAAGACTCTTCCTAGAGCTGGCCGCCTGGCCAAACTGAGCGATTGGTGAGAAGGGCCTTGGTCGGGGAGGTGACCAAGAACCCGATGGTCACTCTGACAGCTCCACTGTTTCTTTGTGGAGAGAGGAGAACCTTCCAGAAGAACAACAATTTCTGCAGCACTCCACCAATCAGGCCTGTATGGTAGAGTGGCCAGATGGAAGCCACTCCTCAGTAAAAGGCACATGACAGCCCATCTGGAGTTTGCCAAAAGGCACCAGAAGGACTCTCAGACCATGAGAATCAAAATTCTCTGGTCTGATGAAACAAATATTGAACTTTGGCTTGAATGGCAAGCGTCATGTCTGGAGGAAACCAGGCACCACTCATCACCTGGCCAATATCATCCCTACAGTGAAGCATGGTGGTGGCAGCATCCTACTGTGGGGATGTTTTTCAGTGGCAGGAACTGGGAGACTAGTCAGGATCGAGGGAAAGATGAATGTAGCAATGTACAGAGACATCCCTGATGAAAACTTGCTCCAGAGCGCTCTGGGGCGAAAGTTCATCTTCCAACAGGACAACGACCTTAAGCACACAGCCAAGATATCAAAGGAGTGGTTATGGGACAACTCTGGGAATGTCCTTGAGTGGCCCAGCCAGAGCCCAGATTGAAACGAACTGAACATCTCTGGAGAGATCTGAAAATGGCTGTGCACCGACGATCCCCATCCAACCTGATGGAGCTTGAGAGGTCCTGCAAAGAAGAATGGGAGAAACTGCCCAAAAATAGGTGTGCCAAGCTTGTAGCATCATACACAAAGACTCGAGGCTGTAATTGGTGCCAAAGGTATTTCAACAAAGTATTGAGCAAAGGCTGTGAATACAATTTATTTATTTTTTACATTTGTAAATATTTCAAACTTTTCACGTGGTCATTATGGGGTATTGTTTGTAGAAGTTGCAGGAAAATATTGAATTTAATAAATTTTGGAATAAGGCTGTAACATAACAAAATGTGGAAAAAGTGAAGCGCAGTGAATACTTTCTATTAGCACTGTATATTGACATGTACAATATTGTACATTGACCATTGTATATTTTGGACAGCTACATAAATGTCTATATTTGTGATTGTCCAATTTGTGAAGCCATAGTGAGTTTCTTAACAGTAATTATTTTTTTTAAACGTTTTCCAAATTGGTCAATCAAAATGGTTTTTAAAAAAGTCCTGAATTGTTCAAATTGTGGGAACCCTGACCATAACTAAATCTTCAATGTACCGAACACCAGTCTCATTAACACCAAATTAATCTTGAGGCTGATTTGAAACACCAAAGTGAATTATTCTGTTCAGGAGGCAAGAAATGCAGAGAAGTCCAAGAAAGTGATTACTGATGTGAGTGGGGTTTTTTTTTTTTTATTTTTTTATTTTTTTTTTTAAAGAAAATATTAGAAATAGATTTTTAAAGCAGCTCCAGAAACTGGAAGCTATATGGTAACTCTTCTGTGTAAATTGGTTATTCAATCCAAATGTTCTGAGTTACATTGAAATGGACAGATGTTTATCCTTAGTGTAATTTGTGTAACTTCTTATTTTCAGGTTTGTGAGCTGGAGGATGAAGCAGAACAGAGATGTAATATTGATGCTGTTTAAAGAGTTCAGACTTAAGAGAAGAGTGAAGGAACTCCTCTACCAGGTTGGTTATTTTATCTGACTGCCTGAAAGGGAATGGTTTGTCAACAGCAATATTAGCTACAATGTAGAATTTTTAAAACAGACTGAAGAGGAAAAGAATGGAACCAGACTGTTAGACCTGGTTGACATACTGCAGATGAAAGTGAAGGCCTATTAGAGAAAAGCAGAAGCCGTAAGTATACTGTAGTATTATATGGTCATCGTTCATCATTATGATGACATTTAATTTGTTTGATAAACTACTCGCACCATCCAGTTACAGGAAGGTGCAGCATGAGCTGCAGGAAGCTCCAGAGAAAGCTCTCTGGGTCCCAGGTCAACAAGTTCAGACACCGAGCCGTGATGCTAGAAAGGTATTTGAGTTATTTTTCCAGACCACATTCACTTTGTTTATTCCTGAATATACACAGACTTTAAATCTTGGCTTAATAGTCAATATCCCAAATGACTTACTTGTACTATTTCACAGGAAAGAGGCAGCAGAGTGAATCAGTTAATACCCTTCAAGAAGAAACCGCCATATGATGACTGGGCCCTCCCTCAATATAAATATTTTATATATATGCGCAAGCCATAATAAATAATGTTAAAGAGTACTCTCGTTTCCTTATACAATTCCGTATGAGCTACTCCATGACTTAGTGTGCACCTTATACATGGTGACTTCTGTAAATTGTAAAACCTTCTAAATGATTGTCTGTTATTCAGCCTAACATTTATAAGGCTCACTTGAATGTAATAAAATGCTCATTTTTAATTGATATGCCAAATTGTTCTGTGCATTTTTGGTAATGTACTGTAGGGATTCTTGGGAAAGCGTACTAAGTCAGGCAGTATCATAAGATGTAATATTATATAATTTAATTAAAATTATTCACTTTGAATGGTGTCAGCCCTTAGTTTTCGTGGTTACTGCGGCATTCTTCCTGCAGACTGAGCCAGTTTCTCCATTATCGTGATACAATCATCTCTCCCCGCATTATGTGGGTAAAGGGCTGCCAAGTGCCGACACAGTCAGAAACGCAGCATATTTCATGAGAGCAGATCGGACCAGAAAGTATATAGCACGTGACCGCAGAGAATTGAGCTGAGAGCGCATGAAGCAACAGTGACAAAAATGATTGCATGCATTTGGCATCTATCATGAAAGTTAAGCTAAATCAGACAAACTATGTGTAGTGTGTTTTGATAGAGAAACACTGGTGAAAGGGAACGCTGATAGTGTAAATAGACCAACAGTAAATTGTTGTTTTTTTTTTTTAAAGTAGCTTTGATTAGCTGGATTAATGGTATAGCTTAACTTGTTTATTTTAGCATTATTAAGTATAAACAATTAGTAGCCTACTGTTTGTATTGTTATCTGATTAATTGCATCAGGATGCTCCTCTTATCTTGACGAGGCTTTACGGAGTCAGGAGGCCAAAAAAGCAATTACTGATGCAAGTTAAAAACTGAATCCATGCTAATCGACTTCTTGCAACATTATTTGCAGGCAAAGTCTAGGGATAAGTTGCATATTTTGATTTTGTTGAAGCTGCAGTTGTAATATTATAAATAAAACTAAAAATGAATCAAAATGATGGCAGAGGAGCTCAAGAAATAACAGGACACAAGTTCTTGAGAGGATGAAGAAAAACCTAGAGATTACAGTCAAAGACCTGCAGCACTGTCTGGATGAGGCTGAGAGTCTGGCCATGAAAGAGGGGAAAGAAGCAGCTCCAGAAACTAGAGGCCAGGGTATGTGCCATGCTACACACCACATACATCAGTCTGAATTTAATTTTTCAACTCCACTACTATAAGATTAGGCATGATGTCAGTTATTTCCTGTGTTTCAGGTTTGTGAAGTTGAAGCAGAACCGAGACGTGGTGCTGATGCTGTGAAAGGTGTTCGCAAATACGAAAGCAGAGTCCAGGAACTCCCTTATCAGGTTAGTAATCAAACACCTACTGTATACATGGGGATAGAAAATGGTAGAGATACTTTCTAATATTTAAGATAAGAATATTGTCTGAATACAAGACCTTGTGGACAAACTTCTAGGCCTACAAGAGACCGAGTAAAGTGTCTGTGAGTGATTTTAGAGTTTAAGTTGCATAGCCTGTGGTATACAGATTCTTGCTTCCAACTTTTGACAGAAAAAATATCTTTACACTACATAAACATTAACATTATGCATTAGAAATGCTCCAAACATGTCAGTCTAAATTGGTTATGGTACGCCATTTTATTTGAAACCGAGCAGGACTACTTTAGATATTATGAACCTTTACCAGGTGTTATTCCACTGACAGGAGGAACATGCCAACACTCACCCATCCAGGTACGGGAAGGTGCAGCATGAGCTAGAGGAGGCTCGTGTGTGTGTGTGTGTGTGTGTGTGTGTGTGTGTGTGTGTGTGTGTGTGTGTGTGTGTGTGTGTGTGGCAGGCACATAAGCATTGTATACAAAGTCCACAAAATGAAAGGGCCTACTTATTAAACTACATTAGCCTATGTGCTTGATTTATTTAATGCTTCATTTAACTTTGTATTTGTTTACAGGTTAAAGCATCTGAAGAATGAACAATGACAGAGTGGACAGAAATGCCCAATAGATTTGTCTAGTAACTAATAAAAAGCAAACAGGTGATCCGGTGTATGTTTTGTGAATCTGTTCTATTACAACTTGCTGCAAAAGTGTGTGCATTAATTTCAGTCATAAAATATAAGTAGACATTCAAATGTCAGTATTTTTATTTTGCTAACATAATATGTAAATATTTTTTGACATTTCCCCCCAAAATAAGAATTTTTTATTTTTAAACAAAAATTTCTAAAACTGTCCCAACAAGCCCACAATCAATTAATTTTGTCTTTGTTAAGACCCTTATCCAGGGTTTTGAGCCCTGTTTGTTAGGTTGGTGTGAACTAGCGTTGAGCCAACTACCAAAAATGTTGGTTCCACAGTATTCCAATGAAATGTGATTGGGACCAAAGCAGTCACAATGCGTGATCACACCAGGAAGCATGAATGGCATTCATAAGAGGTGCAAAGTGTACATTATAAAAACACACGTACTTAAAACCAAGATCACTTAAACCGTCTAAAAGCTAGATTTCCCCCAAACTTGCCACAAATATGCAGAAAATATGGCACTCATTATTTTCACATGCGAATGAGTTGTGATTGGTCGCAAATGTTTGCCAGAAGTTTTCAGCTCTTCACTGGTAGTGGAGAACCTGCAGCAAACCTTTGGCATCTATGGACAATTTGCAGCGAGTTTGCTACAAAGTTCATTTGCATGTGAAAATTATCAGGAGAATTTGCAGAAAGTTTAAAGGGTTTTTGGTACTAAGTGGAGTACTTGCAACCTGATTCATGAGCTCAACCTTCCATTTTGTCCCCCCCCCCCCCCCCCCATATTGACATCTGGGTTAAAGGGATAGTTCACCCAAAAATGAAAATTCTCTCTCACTCTTATGATATCCCAGATGTGTAGGACTTTTCATCTTCTGAACTCAAATGAAGATTTTTTTTTATTTTTTTTTTAAAAATAATTTCTCAGCTCTTTTGGTCCATAAAATTCAAGTGAATGGGTGCCAAAATTTTGAAGCTCCAAAATCCACATACAGGCAACATAAAAGTACTCAAAACGACAAATTAAAAATCAAATAAATATTGAAAATGATGAGTAAAACAGGAAATAAATCCTTTAGACACACTGAAATCCCACAATGGACACCAACTCACAGACTCTTCATCACCATACTTATTTTGTATATTTGAAAAATCTTTGGAGGGAATCCAGATCAATAAGCAATGGGTTCGGTTAATGGTTTGGCACATATACATCCCAACATTTAAATAGAAAGATAGGTCATCACATCGTGTAATCTGTATGTGATTCAAAGGTAGGGTACGTGTGACATATTATTTACAATTTATTTATACAAAGTAATCTGATACACAAAATTGTGCAGACCAAAAGAAAAATTGTATACATCTAGTTAGGTCCGTAAGTATTTGGGCAGTGACACGTTTCATAATTTTGTCCAAATTGGGTGAATGGTTTAGGAATTACAGCATATTTTAAACACAGACTCGCCTTGTCAGGGGCTCAAAAGTAATTGGACAAACTAATATAAACATTAAAAAAAATATTATTAATACTTTGTTGAAAACCTTTTGCAGTGAATGACTGTCTGAAGTCTCGAACCCATGGTCATCACCACATTCTGGAAGCCTTAGTGATGCTTTGCTAGGCCTTTACTGGTAAAGTTGCTGCTTGTGTGGGGGTCTATCTGCCTTACGTTTTGTCTTATGTTCAGTTGTGTTGAGATCAAGAGACTGATTTATGTACGCAGTTTGTGCAGACCCCGGTTGAGAACTCGCAGGTCCAAGATTGGTCTCAAACCACACTATCTATCTATCACACTATTCTATCAAAACATCTACAATAAAGTCTGAAATGTATTAGAGCGTGTACTGTCTTCACTTTTAATTGTATATTTGTAACAACTGGATAATTTGTATTAACAAGCACCCACCCTCTTAGTGCCCCTTTTTTTTTGGTTTGGGGCCACTGCCCTTCAAAATGTCTGTGCACGGCCCTGATTAACAGGACACAATACACACGTGCAGGCACTACGTGCTGGAGTTATCTTTGGAGATTAGGAAGGGACTTCCAGTTAACATCAAACATGTTCCGTCCTCAAGTAAGCCAAGGCTTGATGATCTTCCCTTTTTCCACCTCTTCAAGGGAGATGTAGGGAAAGCAAAGGAACAGTGTAGAGTTATTCACACTCAAGAATGGAACAATAGACAACAAAACTGAGGACTTTTGGGTAGTTGCTGACTTGCTGCATACACAGATACTGCAGGTGATAAAAACTTTGAAGATCTCTGAAATATTGCATCGTGTCTTCTTGCTTTACCATTCAGCAATGCAGCAGTTGAACGTTCATTTTCCGAAATGTCAATGATAAAGAACAAGCTACGAAACAGTCTAGAGCAGAAGTCTTTGCTAAATATTATGAGGATCCGAGCTTACATGCAGAGAAGATAAATATGCTGCCATTTATTCAAACCATCACAGATGCTTTCTCTCTTTACTGCTGAAATCTACTCCTCACCACCTGAGGAGGAGGAAAAGTACACACATATCTAAAAGAAAACAGCCCTAAAATTGTAGATAGTTCTGTTCAAAGTTGTAATTGAAAGGAGGCACCACAGTTAGGCCTCAGAAAATGTACCAAGAAAATGTTCTGAAGAGTTCTGAATAAAGAGAAGACAAAAAAGAACAAAAACAAGGACCAAGTGTTCAAGTTCATCCAGTAAGCATATTGTTAATAAACTTGGCAATAGCTAGTTTTTGTTAAGAGTTTTCCAGTGTAGGTTAATTTTATAGTGACACTTTTTTGACAGAACAACAGCGAGAAGAGAAGAGAAGAGAAGAGAAGAGAAGAGAAGAGAAGAGAAACTGCGTAAAAAAAAAAAAGTCAATACAATTCAGATATGCTGTAGCTATAATTATTTGTAAGGGTCTTGACAGGGATTAGAAAATATCAAAGAGAACATGTTCTTGTTTTTCCTTTATTGTATATGTGTTGTTTAAAACAATGTGATATATGAATTGTAGAAAGGTAAGAGAATAGTCAAAATCTCTGGCTTATAGATATCCAAATGTATGGATGGCTATGCCAGTTGAACACATGACAGTTTTATTCATCAGATTTTAAAAGAATGTATCATGCAAAGTGCTTCAAAGATTGTAAAATTAAGATCAGATTGATTTTCTGAAACATATTTGGACAAATTGGACAAAACTGAACAATTTATCAAATGATTACATCATTAATTACTACATTTATTTAGGGGCTACATTTTAGCCTATAGCTGAAACCATCCAAATATGTTTTAAAACAATAAATAAATCAAAAGCAATGGTAAACATTTATTTTCAGGCTTTTTGTGGGAATCCAGCAGTTGTCTCTGATTGGACGAGAAAAAAATTGGTCTACTTTTCATTCCTTTTGGACCGGTTTTGAGTTGCCATTGGGCTAGAAAACGGGCAACCCTGTTCGGGAGGGAGGAAGTTTAACACAGCGGGAAAATCCCCGCTGATTCTGAGATTGCGAAATGAACGATTCTCTCATTATTCATAGCAGTTTTTCTTTAGCGTACAGAAAAAGCACGAAGCACAGCAATTATAACTTTCAATAAGACGTCCCGACAGAACGATTCTACCGGCTCGTAAAATCGTCTTGGCTCGTCTGGTCGCCATTCATGCAAAACATACAACGGGTCATTCCTCTATGTAATCATTACAGTATATGACCACCAGGGGGTTGCAGTGCTGTACTGTACACTGCTGCTGTCAGTATTATTATTAGTGAGTAGCGGGATATGAGCTCTGAGTGGTGCGTCGGAGATGCCGCAGTTGCAGTTTCACTTACAGATGTATACACAGGGAAGCTACCGGATAAATACAAATCATAATTCAGCAAACACTAAAAGATTTTCACAACGAAGATTTTAAGTACATCGGATTTCAAAATGGTGCTCCGGCGCAACGCAACCCGACGACGGATACTAGAAGCTACGCAGCCCCTATAATCGGTCGTCTCGAAGTAAACAAGAGAGTGAATGTTGACAACTAAGTGCTGACTAACCCACAGAGTGTGATGCTGCCTCGAGCTGGAGGAGCGTTAGTGCAGACGACACACAAAAAAAAATCGACGATGACGCTGAAGTAGTTTAAGGTGGGGAAATTATCGAATTTTGCTATCGGTTTGTGTAGTTAGCTTGTTAGAAAAGTAGCCTTTTAGCAACGTAGGGGCCGTTCAGACCGAACGTGTTATTGCACATAAAAAAAACATAGACGCAGTGTAACGAATCGAACAGAAACGCAGGTGTCACGAGACGCGTTTTTAAAAGTTGACGCTCCTGCACGAGACCTTTGGGGGCGCATCGAGACGCGACACTACGGGCAAAGACCGTCCGTCCGTCAAGCGCATGTTTACATAGAAAAAAAACAGCATAGGCTGACGTAAAACGTGTTCGGTGTGAACGGTCCCTAAGCAAGTCAGCAACTAATGTCTTCAAAGGTGACGTCTTTGTTTTTATGCGGGATTTTCTATGTCTATTAGTAGCCAAACACTGGCTGTGGCTTGCATCATAATTCTGCATTATTTTAGAAACAGGTTTGTAGCCTTTAAATAGTACGATTTATACTGATCAATAACAGTGCTGTCAACCGAGAGTGTCAAAATGATGGAACCCCAGGAAAATATTGAGCAGAATGACACCGCATCATCGACATCATCACCGCAACCCAAATCTCTGCCTCGTCAGCGCGTCTCTCTGCAGAAGAGTAGCGTGTGTTCGCGCTCCTACTTCATGGTGGTTATGATTTTCTTCCACGTTTACATCATCAATGTCATCGCACTTCTGCTGTTTGTTCATTATAATAACGGCTCTAACATGAGCACGTCAAACCGGGATTTCACGAGTCGAGGTAGCAGCCATAAAGTTACCGGATCACCGGATTTGCAGACTCCTGCAGACTTTGGAATCCCTCGAAATATGTATCTTCCACGCATTGAAGGAATACGGGTACAGAGAATTGCATATTTTTAGCAAAAAATGGCTCTGTGAGTGTTGTCATATTTTTCGATTTTCCAATCTACAGTAGGATATTTTATATATTGACATATATATATTTTTTTTTTACTTAGGTGGGTCATGTTCAGAAAGTGTCATTGGTTCCAGGCAAAGTCCATGTGATGAAGACACTCAGTCTAAAGCCCCTTCTGTTTGGTAAAGACAAGTTGCTTTTATAGAATAGTTCACCCAACAGTTTTTATTTACTCACCCGTTTGTTCCTAATTCTTTCTATCAAGGAACACAAAAGGATATATTAACTGAGTGTCCAAGGTGCTCTTTTACAGTGATAGTTAACACTGACTAGATGCTGTCAAGCTCCAAAAGTACAACAAATGTAGTCCTTATAAAGATGGAAATTCTCTTATCAGTTTCGCACCCTCATGCCATCCCAGATGTGTATGAATTTCTTCTGCAGGAACAAAGATTTTTAAAAGAATATCTCACCTATATAGGTCCATACATTGCAAGTGAATGGTGACCAGAATTTTGAAGCACATAAATGCAGCATAAATGTAATCCATAAGACAGCATTAGTTTAGTCTTCTGAATCCAGTAGGTTTTGGATGAGAACAGACTGAAATCTAATTATTTTTCACTATAAATTTCTCCTTGGCAGTCATGATTTCAAGCTCGATTACACTTCTTAGCAAAATCTAGCGCTCTGCACACGATTCAAGTAATGGGAAGTGTGATCGAGCTTGAAATCACGATCTTGCCTGATTACTTTTATGACAAGATGTATGGTGAAAAGGGAGTTACATTTTGGTGTGTTCTCACTCAAAACCGATTAGGTCGCTTCTAAAGACATGAACTAAACCTCTGGAGTCGTATGGAGTACTTTTATGCTGCCTTATTTTGGTTTTTGGAGCTTCAAAGTTTTTATCACCATTAGCTTGCGTTGTATGGACATACAGAGTGTAGATATTTTTCTAAAATTCTAGTTTGTATTCTGCAGAAGACAGAAAGTCATACACATCTGGGATGGCATGAGGGTGAGTAAATAATGGGAGAAATTATATTTTTGGGTGAACTATTCCTTTAAATTAGATTAAAATTTTAATCCACCTTTTCATATCGCTATCAAATAGTTTACATGTTGATCAATTAATGTAGTTTATACTGTAAAATGAGTGTAAAATCCATTAACCAGTGTAAAACACCATTGTGAGTCTGTTTGTTTGTGTGTTGCTGTAGAGATCCCTGAATTTCTGTCAGAGGAGGAGTGTAGTGTAGTTGTGCGCCTGGCTCAGCTGAAGGGTTTGATGGAGAGTCAGGTTATGGTTCCTGAAGGTCAAGAGGAGCTTAATCAGCAGCTTAACCTAAGTCCCGAAGAAATCTTTAATTTCCTTGACCTAAACCAGGATGGCCAACTGCAACCTCATGAGGTATCTATCAGCATGTATCCATTAGCCCTGCTTTCGCATAAAAGTGCATGTTTGTTCCGCATGGATATTTGGGGCAAAACTGTGTGTTTGTGGCTGTACAGTTATCAGTGTTTATATCTGGGTTTTTTTGTGTTTTTTTTCCATTTACAGTCTGTAAATTTGTTGCTATATTTTCTGGTGTAGATACTGACACACTCTCGAGTGAGAGATGGAATCTGGTTAACTTCCGAGAACCTTAAGGAAATCTATGATGGCCTAAAAGTTGATCAGGATGGAAATGGTAAAGACCTAAGTTGGAGATCCTACGAACATTACAGCATTTCTGCAGGTCTATCATAAATGGACCAAAAAAAATTTAAGGAAATTATCATTCTCTCACCATTTATTCATTAACAAAGATTTTTTTAAAAGATATATGAGGTGTTTTTGTGTTCAATTGAGTTCAACATGGATGTAAAGGCAGCATAAAAATAGTCCATATGATTTGAGTGGTTTAATCCATGCCTTCTGAAGTGCTATGATAGTTTGGGATGAGAAACAAAGAAAAAAATTCAGTCCATTCACCAAACATATACCTTATTTACTCTAGCACCATCTTTGATTTTTAATGGGAATGACAATGAGTTGTGAGGGATAGACTGACCATCTCTTCAATGGCACGGACGGTATAAAGCTGTTTAAAGCTCCTAGATCACATCTGATTTTCCACAACTCATGTTATCTGGAGTTCTTTGTATTCTGAATGTTCTTGGACATATATTTTATCAATGTTTTGTCTGCGGAATGATCCAAAAACACTTTAAATTGCAGTACAGCCCATTGAAGAGACTGTAAGTCTATCCCTCACAGCCTCATTGTCATTCCCATTAAAAATCAAAGATGGCACTACATGAATAAGGTCACGCAAGAACTTCGAGTTGTATTGTGCCTGTGTCAGTTCTCGCGCGAACATGCAAACGTGTATGTGTCAAGCGTGAGGACTTGTGAACAAGCTTCTCTCGTGAATGTGCTAACTTTTTGGTGAATAAGGACTGCATTTTTGCTTTGCTTTTCACCTAAAGCTATCATATTTCCTCAGAAGACCTGGATTAAAGCACTCAAGTCATATGGATTACTTTTTATGCTGCCTTTATGTCCTTTTCTGAGTTTTCAGGATGTTTGGATCCCATTGATTTACATTATATGGACAAATATGCCTCATACATCCTTAATACAATTGTTGTGTTGCACAGAAGAAAGTCAGATAAGTGTGAGATGGCATAAGGGTGAGTAAATGATGAGAGATTTATCATTTTTGGGTGAACTAAACCTTTACAACACGTAGATCATAACCTGACAAATACTTGTTCAATTTGAGTGTATGTATGCATGTATGTATGTTTTTTGTTTTTTTGACACAGGTCTCTTGAGCTTAGAGGAGTTCAGGTGTCTGAGAAGTGACACCTTTCAGCATTTTCTGCTAGAGCGTGGAGTGGAGAGGAGCCAGCTGGTGAGGAACAGCAGACACACCTGGCTCTACCAGGGCCAGGGAGCACATTGGGTCCTACAAGACCTCCGCAAAAGGTTTCCACCCCGCATTCCTCAATCCTATCTATATCTGTTCTTTCTCATCATTGTCCTGTAAAGTGTACTAACTTTATACAGCATTTCACAAGCTTCTCTTTCTCCATGTCTTTCTCTCTCTCTCTCTCTCTCTTTTGCTCTACTATTTTTATTCCTGCCTTTTAAGAGTGACACGTTTAACACAACTCCCATCCTCGCTAGTGGAGTTAAGTGAACCGCTTCAAGTTGTGCGCTATGAGCAGGGAGGCCATTACCACGCTCATCATGATAGTGGGCCAGTGTACCCTGAAACAGCCTGTACACACACTCGCCTCGCTGCCAACACCACATCCCCATTCCAGACTTCCTGCAGGTGAATCACATAGGTTAAGTTTTCCAACTCTAATGTATATGTTAATAAATTGGAATATGTATTTAGCTTTAGGTTCACAAACACTGTAAGGAAAAATGCCAAAAATGCTGTCTATTATGTCTTTATCATTCCTTTTGTAAGTGATTGATTGATTTATTTATTTATTTTATTTTTTTTATTGTTGTTGATGTTGAATACTTGTTCTTGAGCTAAGTAGGTGTACCCTAGGTTCATAGTGTTTATGTTGTCTTTGCAGGTATATCACAGTTCTGTTTTACCTCAATAATGTTGAAGAAGGAGGGGAAACAACCTTTCCGGTGGCAGATAACAGGACCTATGAAGAAGCGGTGTGTGTGCAAATTACTATAAATATAAATGTGTATTTTTATATGGAGTGTGTTCTTTAGTTAAAAGCAACATCTTTGCGCTTTTTTAGCACTTACAGCCAAAAATGACATGCATATTTATGTGGGTTCTTCAGTCATTGATACAGAATGATGTAGATCTGTTGGACACGAGGAAACACTGTGATAAAGGCAACCTGAGAGTGAAGCCCACTAAGGGGAAAGCGGTTTTCTGGTATAACTACCTTTCCGATGGCAGAGGTAATAAATATAATTAATCTCTTTTATAGTATATTTTTGCTGTTTTATATAGTGCTACCTATATAGAAAATGTTTTCCATAAACTATAAAAACTTGATGTGCTGCCCTCTGTAGGTTGGGTGGGTGATCAGGATGAGTACTCTCTTCATGGGGGCTGTGTGGTCACACGAGGGACCAAGTGGGTCGCTAATAATTGGATCAATGTAGACCCAGACTACCAGCGGCAGGCACGCTACCAACAGTTTGTTTCACAACAACAACAACAAGAGACACAGGAGCAGGAAGAACAGATTTCAGAACTGAACTCGGACCAGCACACAGAAACACACCAAGACCTGTAAAAATACACAGCATGTTCTGTAGCACACACACTTCTACTTAGAACAATGCACAACACATACTCAATTGTGTGTCATGATCTATAGATAGTTTCTCACTCTCTATCACACATACACACCCACACCCATGCATGACAAGACTAATAGACACATTGCCAATCGATTACCAGCAGAAAATCACGTGTACACAAACACACACACACACACATACCTCAGGATCACTCATACAACCCCAAAGCATTTAAACACACTGACCTCATTCACAGACACATACCAATACATACACAAAATACACTGTCTGTTTTTGTCTCATTCGCAAAAACAAAACACATTATATAAAGACATCTCTTCATATTGAGAATTGAATGAGGCTTCACCCGATCTCCAGCAGTCCCAGTGACTAAGCTGGAACTTCTCCTAGGTTGGATTCAGGGATAATCAAGAATAAGCTTGAGCTTTATGTAATTGTGAACGACAATGCTACTGTTCCGATTGTAGATATTTGAAGGAATTATTATTTATTTTTCTTGGAAATGCAGCCATATTTGATAACTATGTTTACATATTGAGTTTACACTCCAGTGTACCTTCTAAAAGCCACATGCACACTGCAGTTAAAGGTGGTTTTAGGGTAGTGACAACCGCATACTACAACAGGATTTGCTCCCTAAAAATAAACAAATTGAACAAATAGTTGTTAATGCAGTGACATATTAATCAGTAAATTGCAGCTACAAAGCAACTGGAAGCCATTAATATACTCCGTAACATTAGAGCTAACACCAAACATACTAAACTTTCGATATCTACATTTCTTTTCTTTTTCGTTTTGTTTTTTATTGTGCGACACCAAAACAATGCATGGGTGGTGGGGGGTTTACGCCAACTCCAAAAGATGGCGACACCTCCACAGACGTTTAGGGTTAGGTAAGGTGCACCCTATATCTTTGCTGGCGATTTGGAGCTCCTGCCCCTTTTCAGAGCTCTGTCTGCAGCTATAACCTTCTCAAAAAATTTGCAGTGTGTATGTGGCCAAAGAGTGTGAAAAATATTCAGTTGCTTTCTACTGAAGAGAATTTCGCACATTTAAAATCCCCAAACGAGTTTGAGGAAGATGACCTGCAGAGGGTGTTGAAGATATTTTCCGGGTTCAATACAATTTAAGCTCAGTCGACAGTATTTGTGGCATAATGTTGATTTCCAGAAAAATTAGTTTAGTTTGTCGCTCCTTTTCCTCTACAAATAATTAAAAAAAAACACAATCTGGGTTACAGTGAGGCAATTACAATGGAAGTAAATGTGGCCAATCTCTAAACATTATAATACTAACTTTTTCATAAGTATAGCCACAAGCAACAATATGCATGTAAACATGATTTTAGTGTCATACAATTGATTAATAACCTTTTTGTGTAAAGGTATAGCCGATTTTACAACTTCGTTGGCATGACGATGTAATGTCAACAAACCTTTAAACCCTAAAATGACTGTAAAGTCACAGCTCAAATAATACATTAGTTTTAACAGATGAATTGATGTCAATTCTTTTTTAAACCTTCCAAAAAAAGGGCTACATTCACTTCCATGTGCCTCACTGTAACCTTATTTTTTAAAAGGTGAGACGAGTCTAAATTTATTATTGCGGTAATCAACATTATACCACAAATGCTGTCGACTGAGCTTAACTTGTATTGAACCCAGAATATTCCTTTTTAACATTAGATAGTTGTAGTCATTTCAATGAACTACAGGTTTGTTTACTAGATTTAGTCAAATTGAAACACCAAGAGGTCCAACCTATGTGACATCTAGTAAGCCTCCATCTCTGCCAGATGTTTCTTGCACTTATTCCCTCTTAGATACTCCTGAAGATAAGCATGTTAAACTTGCACAATCTCGTATGATTTGTTTGGATTTTAGTCGTTTATATTGTAACGTTTTATTTAGTAAATACAATGTTTGCCTTTTATGAATTGCATCCAAAGAAGACTAACTGAAGTTAATTGTATTTATTTATTGTTTACATGTTGTAGTTTAGTCACACTGTTGCTGTGACCTTAAAATGCACAGAATCACTTTCTTCAATAAAATATGAAATAAAGACAAGTCATGCCTAAGTAAGTTTCTTTATCACAAAACTGTCACAAATCACAGTAATTACATTTCAGTTAAAAATAGGTATTTACCTTAGAAATGAGTAATCATTCAAATTTACAATTTTACTTTACTAGTAACCTAAAACCAGAAACTGAAACAAACATGCATAATAGGTTTAAAAGACTACATTTAATAAACATCTCAAATCAGAACACTGAATTAACAGTTGTACCTTATTACTCCCAACTCCTGACCAAAATGCTATTGGATAACTTAATGCTGAGGTCTAGTTTTTGTTTATACAGTGTGAATGAGGCGAAGAGCATGCGGAACTAATCAGAAATCCTTATAGTCGGGTACCACTCACATTCTGAAATGAGAAGTTTAAAACATGCTGTAAAAACATAATGCTGTAAATGATAGAAATCATATTCCATTATGAACTGACCAAAGTTTGTATGTTGTCATAACAGGCATGCATGCTAATTTTTATTAAAATAAATAATGTGTGTTCAAATTTGTGTGCATGGGTGTATGTTAATGTGTGTTGGTGAACGTACACATATAATTTAGAACCTACCAGAGCATTCTCATAGCTGTGTATAGTCCCAGCTACTTGATGCTTCAGACAGTACATAACTGCATCATGCACAGTAGCAAAGACATGACCCTCAGTGATGTCATCAGAGAAGAACCCACCACGCTCAAGTTGTTCCACCACCAGTGCTTGAAAACAAAGCATAGCCCACATAATTTAACCATAACAGCTTTGTTTTGGATTGAATAAAATGTCTTAAGAGGAATGTTGGTCTGAAGTCCAATGTAAAATAATAAATCCGATGAACCATAATACAACTAACATCATTGACAGACTTTGTAGAAGCTCTGAAAGAGAGGGATGCACCTACCTTGACAGCCTGCTAAGTAAATATCCACATCAATCTCTCCAAAATCATGGAATATCTAGAATAAAGTATTGAGATGAGAGCTGTACAGTTTGATCTATTTCATTACAAAATCACTCTTTGCAAAAAAGTGGCTTAGTATTTTCTTACAGACTTTTGGATCACTTACATTCCGTAGTGTCTTGATGGCCACTGCATCTATAAAATTTGCAGTGGAGAAATCTAAGATAATAGAGTGGATGTCCCAGGTCCACTTCCCCAGAGATCCCAGAGAAACCCTCTCCAGGTCCCTGCTTAAAGTGTCCTCACTGCTGGAGTCCATCGTGGTGGTGTCCCCGTCGAATATATCAGACATTGACCCCAGGGTGCTGGTTTCAGGGTCAGTGCCCTTAAGGTATTCCCAGGTATGATTGCCATCAGAGGGCATCACAAACACTGTACTGTTTTCTCGCTCTCTCCAGTCAGGCTCTCCCTCTCTTTGTGTGTCTTCATCTCTTTCCCTCAACTGTCCTGCCTCTTCTTCCACTGATAATATGGCATTTTTAGATCGTTGAGAGGCTGCTCTAAGAGCTTTTTTCTGTAACAGAAGTGAATGAAAGTTTGACTGTGCAGAGTTGAACAACTGTTCACTAGAAATTCAAGCCACAACCATATGTAGGCAGTATCGTACGCACACAATGGCTTCAGTAAAAAACAAAGAAACTATGAAAGCCATTTATAATGTCATCATCCAGTAACATGAAAACAATTAGCAGAGGTCATCTACCTGTTTTTTAGCATCTCTTCGTGCTCTTTGCTCAGCTCTCTTCTCTCTGCGTCTCTGCTTGGCCTCCTGTCTGCGCTTGTAGGTGAGCATTTTTCCGATGTCTAGGCCACTCTTTTTGTACACAGCAATTGAATGTGTTATAGCAAACACAATGAATAGTAGTAGGTGTATCTTCTTAGATATTCTAAAGTACTGAAAAGTACATATTCCAAACAAAGTATTTCACCTTTTTCTTAAGTGCCTCAAGATAAAGTTCAGCATTAGCAAAGTACATGGTGGCAGAGCAGCGAAATATGGTGATGCCTGATACCTCCCTCACCTAATGAATGCATAGACCATATAGCATGTTAGTTATAGGTCTCCTTATGCAAATACAGTAAATTGGAAATACAAATATTCACATAAGTGTAATGGAGGCCATATGGATATTTCTGGACAGGACATTATTTATATAGATTAATACAATTTTAGCTGCCATAATAAACAAATAGACCACAGTTCAACAATCCAGTAAAAATTTGATAATAGATACCACTCATATACCACACCTCCTTGTGTGTCTCCATGTCTAGATAAAGCTCAGTGCCAGGGAGATGTCCCAGTAGTGAGTATCTGGGCCTTAAACAGAAAGCAGATGTTGTACGATACAGTCAAACAAGGTACAGTAAGTCAATGGAAAAACATTGAGAATGGAGAACCCCTAAAAAGAGTGCTCCCAAAGAAATATGCCTGCAATATTAGAAGCAGTAGGAAGTATTCTAACCGTTGAGTTCTGAAGATAACAGTGAGTAGAGCGAAACCCATGGAGGCACCCAGACCCATATCCAAGTTAAAGAGTATGGTAGACACATACGTCACCAACCATATCAACTGCACACAACAAAAAGAGAGGACTTTGATTAATTGCTATGCACATTAACAAAGCAGAAATTATGGAAAGCAATCTGCAGGATTACATTTTAAAAATAAAATGACTGTAGAAGAAGAATACAGCATTTTTGGGGGAAACTTTACTTACCAGATCAATCTTGCTACTACGCCACAGTGTAACTATGTCATAGTACTGCTTGAACATTCCCTTCAGATTCACAAAGACGATGGCAGAAAGAACTGCCTAGACACACAAAAACAATGGAATCTAGTTGAGACTTTATTCAAAGCTCATAATAAAATAATGTATGCAGATATAACACAAATAGATGGAGTCTGACTCAGTCCTCAAAGAGAACCGTTTACACATACCTTTGGCAACTCTTGAAAAAGTGAACCTAATTTCAGCACAGTCACCAGAACTATCACCCCGGACACCACACCTGCGATCTAAATAAAATACAAAAAAACAACAACAATACTAGCCTTAGTAAATGCCTAAGTGCATGCATGGGTCAGCCACACAGGTGAATTTGTCTTGCCTGTGTCTTGCCTCCTGTGCTTTCCTGTATAAGACTTCGAGACATAGAGGAACAAACTGAAAAACACTGGAAAAATCCTCCGACTGTATTACTGAGACCCAAAGCCACCAGCTCCTAAAATACATTGAGAGAGAGAACGAGAGAGTTCAGCTACAGTGTAGTTATTTGACTGTCTTTATCCCTATGTGCTATGGTGATTTACTCACCTGGTTGCTCTCTACTTTGTAACCATGTTTGAGACCAAAGGTTTTGCCCAAAGAGATGGAAATTGCATAGCCAACAATGGCCATAGCAAAGGCATCCACCACCACATCAGAAAAGACACTGGCATTTGGAACTCTAGGAGGCTCGAGTCTTAGCAAGCACATCAGAACAACCATAGAGGCAAATTAAAGACAATTGACCAAAAAACTAAACAAAAACAGTAATGCAACTGATATTTTACAGTAAATATTATAGTCATAAACTTATTTCCACAAGATATTATTGTGAAGTATAATTTATAAAAAATTGTTATTAAAATATTTTAAGATGTAAAAACTTACCCACTTGGGATCTCCCCAACAACTGAAATCGTATATCTTGCATTCAACTGAGTGTAGAATGATACAACTGTTGCCACTACAATCTAGCATAAAAATACACATAACCTTCATAAATTTCATGAGCCAAGGGTAAACTTAGGTAAATGATTCCTGTGTAGTAAATAAGAAGCCAGACTAGGTAATACTATTAGTAATTGCTAAGAGATGTGATGCAAACAGTATGATGCAGAGAACGGAAATGCTGACTACACAGAATAATAACACAAAGAGGGCATCAAGGACAGCCACTACCAAGGGATTCGACAGAGACCATGCTTAACAAATCCTATAAAATAAAACAGCTACAAGTACATACAATGAGATGGAATCAAACTATGAACAAGAGATGCATGCAAACATGAGTGAAAGATCAAAAAATGAGATGGAACGCTACGTACAGTGCAAAGTTCTACTGGAATGGGCACCAGCAGTTTTTGTCTGAATGCGTTGTTAATTTCTTTGGCAGTGATGAGAACCACAATGGACACTACACTGACCAGCAGTGATGGGAGATGAGTCTCTGGTAGCAACCAAAACAAGTCTGCCAGAGTCTGCACAGAGAAATGGCGGAGTAGTGCTTATTAATGCTTAATCATGAATGCATTGAGGCATCCACATCCAATGCTTGTTTGATTTTACTCACATAGACAATAGACAGAGGTCCATTGAAGCGCTTGGGCGAGACTCCAAGGATGTACTTTAACTGGGCTACTACAGCATGAGCTGACGCTGCTGTTGTATAACCTCTGACCAACGGCTCTGAAAGATATGTACCGACAAACCCAAACTGCACCAATCCTAATACAACCTGAGTGAGAATACAAAATGTGTAATTTTAAATGGAAAGATAATAAATGAACCTACATTAGTAAAGTTATTTGTGTTTATGTAATTAGATATAATGCGTATGTTTAAATGCACCTCTATGATTTTAAAGAGTATTACATGATTTACATTTATGTGGTGAGTTTAGATATACTTTATGTACAGTATGCATAAGTATATGTTTGCATGTGTGCGTGTATTTAGGAACCTGAATAAGACCTCCCAGTACAGTGGTGGCAGCAGCAACCTGTACTCTGTAGAAGTCTCTAGATATGATATCCACCTCCTCAGTCACATTAGTGCCATTGTAAATAAGGAAATTTGCATCAGGGGCCAGTCTCTCTGTTACACTTCCAATCATAATACTAAGGATGGTAAACGTGCCTATGCATACACACACACACAAACACTATTAAAGTCAGAGCATCATGAGGTTCAATTTAAATAATAAAATATGAAACATAGCAAGCAAAACTAATAAAAAATATATTTTTCATGCAAAATGTATCCAGAAAACAATCCATTCAGACCCAATAAAATTTGCTAATAATTTGTTGTTCAATTTCCGATGTGAAAAGAAGGCACATTTTGCTCTCACCTATGGAGATGTGTCTTGAGGTTCCAAAAATAAAGTAAATTAATGGAGGATAGAGGGATGTGTAAAGTCCAAAAACTGGAGGCAAAGAGGCCAGCAATGCATAGGCCATTCCTAAAACACACGAACAGGACCCTTAATCACCCCTAATCAAAGGATTATATTTACAGTCCTTGACAAACAATAGCCCAGACATGTACTCTTACCTTGTGGAAGATGCATGATGCCAACGCTGATGCCAGAGATAAGATCTGGCATGCCATAATCCCAGATGGAATAACGAGGTAACCAGGATAGGATAGGCAAAAAACCAATGATGCTATGCTTCAGTCTGGGTACAGAACAGCTGACATAGAGACATAAAAGTCACTTGGTGTCAGTTGAAAGCACTTCTGGAAGTAAATCTATAAACATTTCGGCTTAATGCCATTCCCGCAAACACAATGCATGACTGAAGCTTACCTGAGTGACTTTTTCAGCCGATGGGAAAAGGGAGTGTTGGTCTGGGAGAAGTCCATTCTCTGAGACAGCTCTTTCAGTCTTTGTTCATCTATAACCTCTCTCTGTACACGATACCCTGCATGTCCTGAGTCCATTTTCTCTATTTTGTGAGCGAGTATGCAATACTTGTTAAAAATAGTCTGTGTCTAGTGGTGACATAAAAATAATAAACCACTCTTTTCACAAAACAATAAGTTACACTGTCCTTTCAGTATCAAAAAAACAAGGCGTTCTGCATGGTAGTGATCACTGATATACCTTCAATCTAACCCAGAGTGGGATATTTAAAAGGGGAGATGATGGGGTTGGTCTGTAGTAACCAGAGGTTGTGCTTTCAACCAATGATTAACTTAAGGACAGGTGATAATGTATAATAACTTTGATGAATACGTACTATTGTACAATACTAAAATTAGCACCAAAACATTTTTAAAAAATACAAATGTCTTTCCAATGTGTATGTTTTCACAGTGAAAACTGACACACTGAATATCAAACTGTGAATTCTATCTCACTCTATTGTATTATCATAGTACTATGCTGACTCAGCCTTTCCTCCTGTGTTCATTAGTATCCGCTCATTATTGCAGTCTGGGGTAAACTGCAATGGAAACTTTCCCTGTTCCAGAGAAAATTCCGTTGTGATATGCAATATATCATGTATGATTTGATGACTACACCAAAGAAAACAGGAAAATCCTTTTTGAAGTCATTCATCCTCTAATCTTTACAACTCAAGACATTCACATCTGTGTACACTAGGTCCTTAAAAGGTTTAGGAATAAATGGGGTAAGGAGTAGGTGCATGAGGGCTGAAGGTTGTATGCCTCTCTTCTGTGGTTAATATATTAATTAATAATTGAGTCCACTAATGTTTAAGCATCTGATATCTGCTGATTATATCCTCTTTTTACCCCATTCACAATTATAAATAAATGTAAACATAAATATGCGTGCGTGTTCTATGCATATTTTCTTACCTAGAGTGTCTACTGAATTTAGTTACAACCCACTATACAACTTACAATAAACCCCACCTTGTTTAATTAAAGCCTAGTTATTGATTCTTCATGTTTAAAATTGGCTTTGCATCTTGTCAAGTTGAATATGCTGCGTGCACGTCATGTCGTAATGTAATTAAGGTACAATATGAAAATTTTACTGTTCGTGTCCTAGGACCTTGCAACACTCATAATGCCTAAACAGATCCATGTGTGCAGTGGCGTATCCAGGAAATTTTTACTGGGGTGGCCAAGATGGGGCACAGACCTAGTGTGGGGTGGCGATACTGGGAGAAACTTTATGAATGGCTCATGATCAAAATGTGTAAATATTGCATTGCTTTGCATCAACATTTACACGTGTATAATAAATGAATTATAAAACTCATGTTAGCATTCACTGAATTGTTTGTATTCAATATCAGACTGTTGTTTTGACATTTGACAGTTTTTGATTCCTGTTCTATTTCAACCTATTACAGTTTCTAGAAATCTCTGGTTATTTTAACATAACATCCATTTTTAAATCAGTAATTGTTTAGGAAAAGTCAGTTACGCATTTTTAAGAGCTATACTCATTGTAGAGAATTAATCTGTGTATAACATCAGGTATACTGTATAATCATAAAAAGATACATGTCAAAAGTACAGGTGATAACTAATTGAGGCACCTTCATGTAGTTAAATTAAAACAAATCAATCCAGTCAAAAAGAACAACATTTTCACCAAATTGCCTTATAGTTAATTAATCTTTTATTAATCTTATATCTTAATCTAATAATGAATCTTATAATTAATACCAGATAACCTTGTGAGGAAATGTTAGAAAGAATGGACTTGCAAGTCATGTTCTGCTAATTTTAATCTCAAGAACAATAAGAGGATAAAACAGTACGTACAATAAAACAATGTTCTGTAAACTTTTAAACTCTCAAGAAAAATGAGGTTTCTAATAAGCTCTTACTTAATTTTCCTTCTTAAATGCTTTTACAAGAACCATAATCCACAAATCCATTTTTAAATCAGATTAAGTCTCCTGTTTTGGTGATGGCTAGCAAAAAGTTGGATAAATATGTCCATGTCAAGTGACTTAGCTCTTCTAGCCTCAATGCTAATAATAATAATAATAATGTTGTTTAGACTGAAAGATTAAATGTCAAAAAATACCGTGAGGTCTGGGTGGGGAAGCATGTGCTTTTATAGCCTGAAGAGCCTCTTCATCAATGGTGTCAAAATCACCTCTTGTAATGTCATTAGAATCAATTTCCCCACTAGATGAAGAACCTGAAGAGATAAAAATAACCATCACATTCGTAGTTTACTCATGGACACATTGATGTGACTTTTCTTCCTGTATCTTTTTTATGTTCTGTATGTGTGTATGCTAAAGTGTGGGTTTGCTCTGTATTAGCAAATTAATATCATACACTGAGCAAAAGTGGATAACCCTTTTTAAATTAAATCAAATATGAGCACAAAAAATAAGTAACTATTCATGGAACTCAGAAAAGGAAGCAACTGAATTTGACATACTATTGTGAGGTGAGGCAGGTGCTCCTACAGTCACTCCTGAATCACACTCATCTCCCACAACTTTCTGTTGTGAATGGCCAGTCAGCTGACGTTGCCTGGATTGCTTTGTTCATAAACATTACACAAGAACATATAGAGGTGAATTAATGAATTAACATTAATGTGATTAAAAATGTCACTGTAATCAACAACAAAGCCACACATGCAGTGGCGATTTTAGGGGGTGGCCTGTGATGGCCTTGGCCACCCCTGAAATCTCATTGGCCACCCTGTGGCCACCCCAGAACTGATTGGTAGTTCAACATGTTCATCAACACAAGAACGAAAAGAAACGCCTGTCAATCAAAGATGACATCAGCCACACTGACCCAGGGTCAGTTTTATATTTCTGACTGTTATAGTAGTGGTGGGACTGAAGCTGTGTGAGCTGATCTTTGATCAGTGGGGAGGGGCAGACCGCGGGCGGCCAGACAGGTGCCGCAGGTCACGGGCAGCGGGCGCCAGGTCTGGAGTATAATGGTCGGTCAGAAGCACGAACTGTACTTTATTATTGGTCAGACCAATAAAATCTTCAAAGCTTTATACCTTATTTGACATTTTAAATTTTAAATATGTAGAGGCAGGTCAAATTGCACTTAAATGCCGCAAATGATTTGACTAACTATTCAAAGTACTTGAAGCTATCAGAACATGTGGAAAATAAACCTGTGTAGACACTGTATACACGTTATTCTCTGCTGCATCCACACACAACTAACCACATGCCCCACCGAGACTGAGAACCACACATTATAGCGACCACAAGGATGTTACACAATGTGACCTGGCTGGAGTCACTCAGCATGCCCTTGATTCGAACTCATGACTCCAGGGGTGGTTGTCAGCATCAATACTTGCTAAGCTACCCAGGCCCCCCATCAGAACAGGATTTAAGATTTTTTTCTCCCAGACCAACACTCCCTTTTCCCATCGGCTGAAAATGTCACTCAGGTAAGCTTCAGTCATGCATTGTGTTTGTGGGAATGGCATTAGGCCGAAATGTTTATAGGAAACTATCCCAGGTTTTTAGCTTCATCCAATGCAAGTGAATGGACACCAATTTCTTATAGTTCAAAAAACACACTTAATCCACACGACTCCAGCCAGTCAAGTAATGTCTTCTGAAGTGAATCGATACGTTTGTGTGAAAAACAAATCGCTAATTAAAACTTTATTACTTTTAAAATATCGTATCCTGTAAACACTCAGTGCCTCACGTCGCTGTCATTTGACATCATCAAGTTGGGCATTTACGTGAGAATTCAGAAGTTCTGCTCTGTTTACCACAGAGGAATGTACCTCATGCTAGTGCTACCGAGAGCTAGCAGAAGATTTGTTTTTCACACAAACATATCGATTCACTTCAGAAGACATTACTTAATTGACTGGAGTCGTGTGGATTACTTTGATGCTGCCTAAATATGCTTTTTGGACCATCAAATATTGGTGTCCGTTCACTTGCATTGGATGAAGCTAAAACCCTGGGATACATTTCTAAAAATCTTAAATCCTGTTCTGGTGAAGAAAGAAGGTCATATACATCTCGGATGGCCTGGATGAGATGGATGACTAAATTATCAGCAAATTTTCATTTTTGGGTGAACTATTCCTTTAAGGAACAAAAGCTTTCAAACAGATAGTGTGGTCACTTTAAGAGCATGATGGGGTGAAATTTGACCTCTACACTCCAATGTACTGAGGGCCTTTACCCAGAATCCATAACAGAAATACCAAAACATAAACCGTATAGGAAAGTTACTGTGACCTTCTGCACATGCTGCAATATCAAGTAGACTAATGTTAATTTTTTTAAGGTACAAGAATATTTGTTTAATATTTTTATTGTCTCCCCCACTTCAGCTGTTTGACAAATCATGGCCTATAATTAGCTAGGTTGCTTAGCAGGAATGGTCATAGAAGGTTGAGTACACAGAGCTCTCAAGCCCTCTCCCAGTGTTTACTGTCAGAAGCAAGGCAGCCAGTGTGTTTGTGTCAAATGTGGGTAATGGGCACATTGTTGCCTGAAGGCAGAAACCATAGGAAGCTAGAGATCTGGTAGAATTCATTAATGCTTGTGCTACTGTAATGCATTAGACTTTGCATGTTTCTGGAACTGTTGCTAATTCTGTATGACAGACACGACTATAAATGTACAAATGTACAAATAATTGAAATGTCAAAGCATTGACTCAATTAAGAAGGAAAAATTGTATACATTTCCATAAAAATGATCCAATTAAATAAGAATAGAACTTTGAATTAGTGCTTCTGTGGATTTTTAAACACTGGGTCAGACTCTGCCATATAAAAACAACATGTTGCTGCAAGTTCCCCGTCTGTCGCTCACTTCGACGTTGTGTCGAAGAAGCGACACTAGGGGTCTCTCTTGAGCGCCGAATATGCCTCTGATCTATGAAAAAAGGCCAATGAGAAGTTGGCAGACAGTATTTGCATACCCCGCCCCCGGACATAAGGTATAAAGGTGAAGAAATACATCGAATTCATTCAGAAATTTTCTTCGGAGCCGATGGTTGTGTCTGCAGTGAGCTGCGAGTCACACACCCGTTCCTGTTCCTCAGATGCTCTCTGCTGTTGGATCTATTGCGCACTACAGCGGCTTTCTCCTTCCCTGCACGGCAGTGCAGTTTGCCCCTGGGCGCTTCGACAGCGCAAGAGCTTAAAAGAGTTGTAAAAGAGTGATATTTGTTATAAAAGAGTATTTGAGTCAGCTTCCCATGTCATAGCACAGTGCTTTCTGCATTCAGCCCCTACTTTCGTGTAATGTTCACCTGCAGCCTGCTTGAGTGTACCAACTGTCAGGTAGTGTTAAGAGATATGCCAGCCCAAAGCCTGGCCCTTTTGCTGGAGTACATGTACAGCTCCAATCTTCCACTCACTGCAGCCAATGTGCAGGGGATCTCTATTGCTGCTTTTCTGCTACAGGTGGATGATGTGTTCAGCCATTGTCAGATCTACATGATCGACAACATGGATACATCCAACTACCTAGGCAGTGCTCAGCGCTACCTGCGGCAGTACTTCACTGATGTGTGCCTCAGTGAGGGAGTGCTTGAGTTGGTGGCACAGCTAGGAACTCTGCTGGGCTCAGACGACCTCAATGTTTTGTGGGAAGAGAGCATTCTGGATGTGGTGCTGCACTAGGTGATGTAGGGTATGAGGAAGAGAGCGGTGTCAGTCCTCTTCCAGAGCTCTTAAAGAAGGTACATCTTCCACTGGTGGATGTGCCGTATTTGAAGGAGACAATGAAACAGAACACAGGTCTGCTAGTTGATGCTGAATGTCTAGAGATGATGAAAGAATCAGTGGAAGCAGCAAGAATGGTTTCAGACGCTCCATTCCTCAGATTGAAACTGCGCTAAGGCATGGAGATAACAGATGTATTGCTCTGCATTAGTAACGATGGAGGAGCGATACGTTCACGTTATAGAAGCTACTCTGAGCACAGCTTCTGTTATGAACCCAACAGTGGTCGAACATTTTTTATCTCCTCTCCACTATACGATGATGCATTTGAATATATCTGTGCCACTTTGCCTATGCCCCTTGCATATCATAGTGTCATTTGGATGATATATATGTAATTGGAGGACAGACCCCTCAGGTACAAAAAATATTTTCAGTGTCATTTTTCTTTTTTAAACGCTTTAAAAAACTTGTGTGCTATACTAGCACCTGGTCTTATTTCTTCAAATAAATGAAAATAAAACCAAGTGAGGACCACAGTATCTTAGTTTATTGCCATCTCCCTTTTGCCTTTCCCTTAACTGCACCTGTTCTGCCATGTCTCATGAACAACAGTCATACCACACAGATGATGAGCCTAACCGTATGGGTAATTGCCTGCTTGAATCTGACCCAAAAAACAACAAATGGAGTGGACTTGGTCAAATGAAATATTCAAAATATCATTGCAGTACAGCTGCACTCAGATGCAGTACTGGGTAAGAATGTCAACAGAATGAATACAATACACAAGGTTGGGGAGTAACTAAATACATGTAACGGGAATACATATAAAAAAAATACAAAATATAAGTAACTGTATTGCACAACAGTTACAATTTAAATCATTTAGAATAAAGTTACAATCGAAAAGTGTTTTGATTACTGAAGAGATTACTTTGCATTTTATTGTCATTTGTTTCATTTAATATTTAGTCCTTTCAGATGGAAAACATTTATACATATAAATGGTGCGATCCAAAGTGCATTTGAACAACAGTGAAACACTTTCTTATGATGTGTTACATTCATACGAGCAGACAGAGAAGTTTGAAGTAAGTTTGGAGCAGAAGAAATAGAAATAAACCTTGTGTAAATTGTCAGCTTTACACTAAGCTAAAATGTTATTTCTAGCCATTTTACATGTACATTACCAGGCACGATCATCTGTTTTTATTAAGAATTCATGTTGGATCATAATTTTTTTTCCTAGTAAGACCTTTGATATTAGGGCAAAAATCATATTCTTGATAATAATTTTAGTATTGTTTTCCTGTAAAAATATCTTTAAAAAAAGAAACAACACTGCATAAGATATTTAGCTTTTTCAGAAAATTTATTTTTTTACATATTTTGACTTACTGCAGAATTTTTTATAGTCAAAACAAGTGAAAAAATCTACCAGTGCTGAAGAAGTAATCCAAAGTATTTAATATACGTTACTGACCTTGAGTAATCTAACGGAATACATTACAAATGAAATTTCACTGCATGTATCCTGTAATCTGTAGTGGAATACATTTCAAATGTAACCCTCCCAACCCTGACAATACAGTATGCTAATATGCTTGAGCCCAACTAAATTCTATCTAAAATGTTTAATGTAGTGGAGATCTACAACCCTGATGTGGAATTCTGGAGGGATGACCTTCCTTTACCATGGCCTCTCCAATCATTTCACGCAATGACTCAAATGCTGCTGTGGTTGATGGAAAAAATGTGTCTGTGGAAACTACAAAGGAACAGGTCAATATTTACATATTGTAATATAAGCCCACCCATTTAACCCTTGACATCTTTTGCCTCACAAACATGTAGCTGAATTAATGCATCCCTCTTAAATTACACCTCTGTAACATTGTAATTTTAACATACACAAGTAAACTTCACTCTCTCCCAAGATTGTCATATCATCACAAAAGACATCCTGCAGTTGGACCCCTGGGAAAATGTATTGACTGTGATGGCAAAGCAGGCTCTAATGCACAATGTGTGCTTGGTGGCATATCTGAACCCTTGTAGACTCTTGCCACCTCCTGTTGACTTGGTAGATGAATGACAACAACATCTGATCAAGAATTCTCATAAAAGTTAGGCTATTATGTCATCTTGTCATCAAGGTGGTAGTGTAGGATGAAAGAGTAGATTTAGCAACAATAGGACTTTCAGTTATAGCTCCAACTATTTTGAATTGTAATGCAGCAAGTGCTTAAATTATTTTAAGTAATGTTTTAAGTTCCTTGATTTTATTTATTAATTTTACAAAAAGTTGAAAGACACAATGTGTCAAAAGGATGTGCAATATTATTTACAGATGTAAAATACAGAAGAAAACATGTATTGGATTGAGTTGCAAAATATTTGCAACTTTTAAGCAGTCTATGCAATTTATGAAACAGATGTTAATCTGTTTAATTTAACAATTGCTACATTTGTGTTACGTTTCAACTTAAAAAAAAACTTTCAAAATATATTTTAAAATATTAAAATAATTATTTTATGTCTTGACGTTATATTAAGGTTGTCTAAAATATTTACAAGAACTTTAGAAACATTCAAGATAGTTCTTAGAAACAGTACAAATTCAATCATTTTGTCACATACAGATTTGCAATATTATTTGTGAAAACTTATAGGACATGCATGAGTTACAAAATGTGTTTGGATGTGGCATATGGTCCAACTAAAATAGAACACAGTGAATACTTTTAGTTGCAGTAAGATATACCATGCTGTCTCAGGGTTTTTATAATATCCACAAGTGACAATGAATATCTTTCAAAAATAATCCACAAAGTCCAGTAACAAAAGAAGAACAGATGTCTACAGCAGGTAAAGTAAATACAGAACCAAGTTCACAAGTCATGTGCAATTTCTAGGTTTCACTTATTGGCTAATCCAATGTGAAGGAAACTGAACATAGAACATTCTGAGTCATTATTAAAGTCAAAGAGCTGCCAGAGGCCACCTTCTCTTGCTATGATATTGCCTTTGGGTTTATGCACCACTTCTTCCCACTCACTCATCTTGTATTCCACAATCATTTGGGAGCGGTTTGTGTCCTGGGACCACATACTGAAGGGGTTTTGAGGTTCTTCAGCAACACACCAACTGACTCGTCCTACAGAGGCTCACTACTGTGGTCTTAAGTCAAATGCAACCAGTGGTCACAAAGAGAATAGGTACTGTCTGTGCCAAGCTGTGACAGAATCTCTCCCAGCTCCTTGCTCTGCTCTGCTTTCAGATGCTCCAGATGCCGTTGGAGGTTAAGCATGTTTGAGCCCAAATCTTTTACAGCCATACTGTTCTAATTTAATAGAAAATAAATGTGCCTTTATTCATCTGATAAACACTTAAAGGAATATTTGGGGTTTAATAGAATTTAAGCTCAATCAGCAGCATTTATGACATAATGTTGATTTATAGCCACAAAAATTTGTTTTGACTTGTCCCTCCTTTAAAAAACATATAAAAAAACTGTGTTACAGTGAAGCACTTACAATGGAAGTAAGTAAACATTATAATACTCACCTTTTCAAAAGTATAGCTACAAGACGTAAACAATATGCATATAATGTCTTTTTGTACCTAAATCTATGCATGTATAATCACTTACTAACCATTTATGTGCATTTTACAACTTTGCTGCCATGACAATGTAATACCATAAACCCTGAAACACTAAAATTACCGTAAAAATTATTAAACAACTCTACATCTCAAATACACTGTCTGGCCAAAAAAAAAAAAGTTGCATACTCTAATATTTCTGGACAGCCTTTAGCTTGATTACAGCGCGCATTCATCGTGGCATGGTTTTGACAACCTTATGCAATGTCAAAACATTTATTTACATCCAGAGTTGCATTAATTTTAGGCCAAGATCTTGTATTGATGATGGGAGAGTCGATCCACTCCGTAAAGTAATCTCCAGCACACCCCAAAGACTTTCAATGGGGTTAAGGTCAGGACTCTGTGGTGGCCAATTCATGTGTGAAAATTATTCCTCATGCTCCTTGAACCACACTTTCACAATTTGAGCCTGACGAATCTTGCCATTGTCATCCTGGAATATACCCAATTAGTTTTACTATTAAACATAGCCATGAGTTGTACTGTTGATTTTTTTTTATGCGACTTCACCAAGAGTTTCAGTGATCACGATCATTCAAGATTTTTTTCCAACCACATTTCTTCTGCAAATCTGATACTTCCCTACTATCCTTCTAGGTTTTAATAATGCATTGGACAGTTCTTAACCCAATTCCAGTGATTTCAACAATCTCCTTAGTTGTTTTCTTTGCTTGATGCAGGCCAATAATTAGCTCCTTCTGAAACACAGCAACACCTTTACCACGACCACAGGATATGTCTTCCAACATGATTGTTTAAGGAATGAGAAGCTGCACACTGCCTCAGTTAGGGTTAAAAGAATTGTTGCCAGCTGAAACGGCAATAATGATCCAATCATAGGCTCTTAAGTATCTGCTTATATAAATCTAAACGGCTAATTTTTAGTTTTTTTGTTGTTTTCACAGAAGAATTAATGTAAGTGCTTTTATGAAATTATAAGCTTCACACTTTCGCATTTAAACCCTTCAAAAATGGGATCTTATTCACTTCCAATATAACTGCCTCACTGTAACCTCGAAGAAAAGGGGGAACGAGTTGAAATTATTATTGTGCTAATCAACATTTTACAAATACTGTCAATTGAGATTAACTTGTATTGTACAGAATTTTCCTTTAAAACAGGTCATATTGAAATAGTTTAATGTTTTCATATATCTTGCTATTTCTTTGGTTTTTAAAAATAATGCCAATATAGAGTGTGTATATATATAGTCATTTTAGATGTATTGTATTTACAAAAATGGTCTAGTAGTCAAGACATGCGGATGAACAATCTGCCGTTACCTTTTTTTCTCTGTCATCCATCCCTATTTGTGTTTGGCTCTGCAGAGTCTCAAACTGGCATGTTATGCCCTCTCTCGTTTTGTTTAAATAACGATCAACTGTAATGGAAAAGATGTTTGCTATTGTTAAAATACAAACGACTTATAAAAGGAATAAAAATGTATACCTACTATATTTAAAATGTTTTGAAATGTGGAATTAAATGACAGTGGAATTTATGGGACTTGCAAGAGCTAACTGAAATGTACTGTATATATTTAAAGAAAGAAACAGACAAACAAAAACTTACTTGTTTTTTTTAAAAATTATCCATTTCAACTCAAACCTTTCTGGTCATGTCATTACTTCCTTCAATACAATTTAACAAAGAGAAATGAAAAATGGGATAGATATTTGTATGGATAACATCGTTTTTCATTGATCAATTTATCAAGTTAGATGTACTGATTACCTTTCATATTTTTCTTTGGCTTTCCTCTTCTCCTCTTCAAATTTGTCCAACATGCCTACGGCTTTGCCACCAGTGAAGTTTGGAATTTTCCCATCACCACCAAAAAAAACGGCATAGAACTATAATTGCTAAACACAATCATATCCTTCATCTGTAGACAAGATTAAGACAATAAGGAAGCACACAGATAATAGTGCAGGGATACATAATTGATAGATTTTCAGCTGCTGACCAAGAAAATAGGTGTTCAAATCAAGAAATGTCCAGCATATTAGGTAAGAGGAAATGTGGTACCATAGCCACACATATCATGCATAGTTTAGGCCTGTAAAAATGATTGATGTCCTGTGAGGTCTGCTGAGACTTTGAGAATTGTCAGGCCAGAGTTGAGAGCTCAACAGTAACTGGGAGTCAGACAGGTTGGAGAAGTCACTGTTTCCGGAACCCTTGCTTGTTTTAATCCCTCTGTAACAGACAATACTTCTGAATATGCTGCTTTTGTGCCAACTGGTGAACCATACATAAATAAGCACTAAATTACATTGTTTGCTTTAAGGGCAAATATTGATGAAAACGATTCCAAAGTTAGGCCAGTTAACAAATGCCCTAATAAACAATTCAGGCACACAGGCACAAGACATACCCAGAAGATGCAGGGGCATTAAAAATCTCCTTTATATTCCAGACATTCGGCTTCATTTTCCAGGCTTTCGAGGTCAACGAAAACGACACATTCATTTCAAACATGTTTGATCCACAAAAACACACAACAAAGCAAAGCTTTGACATAAAGTTCATAAACTTTAATGTCTGGCCATTAGTATAAAATAGTGAGTTTTGTTTCTTCATGTTAATTCTTTATAGTTTTATTTATCATTCCGAGCGAACGTCAAGTGTGCGCCAACGTCTGGACTCGTGAGGACAACGGCTGTTGTCAAAGCTCATATACTCATGACAATCTAATGCAGAGATAGAAAACTGGACTTTTTACAGGTCTACACTTACAGTGTTCATTTCAAAGACCTTGGTTTTACCTGTAAACTACGTTGATATATTCTATAATGTTGAAAGAAACTATTTGTATTGGTTTATTTAGGCGCCGCTTATCCTCTTGACCGTTACTGTTTAATTGAACTATGTGAGTGCGCGCGCGTTACATTTTTAACGGTCTGCGGCAGTTTTCCCGGGTTACAGAATTCTAAAACGTGTAATATATTTTACATCAAACCATCTCTAGCGAGTCTGTCCAGAGACTCGGTTGGGAGATGGACGCTAAGAAATATTACCACTAGATGGCACTCTTTAAATGGGCCTACTTTTTGAAAACACTATGTAACACAATATTTGTTCCTGGGTAGTAACTGTTATTTCCTAATTGCTTATGCCTCAAAAGTATAGAAAATGGCTATTATTCCCCACAAACTTTTTGCCTTTGTGGCTAGGACCAGGACTATTTCCAATGAGAAAATGGGTGAATTTGTGTCTTTTTTCGTTCACACCAAGTCAGAAGGAAACAACATATCAGAATCAGAATCAGCTTTATTGCCAGGTATGTGTACACATATGAGGAATTTGACTCATCTGATTGTACATTGCTCACTATGTGCTTACTCATACAAAAATACTATAACACAATAATAAAATAAAATCAGACACAGGCTACAGTGTAGACAACACAAATATACACACTATGAATCCAAATTAACATGTATTTATACAAATGTAATACAAAAATGTATAGAAATGATTTAGAAGTGAGTATAGTTTCTCGAGATTTACGATTATAATGTAAATCAGCCCCCAAATGTACTCATCATACTTCAAGGCATCCAGCAAGGTCTTGATGCTGTTGTAATCCTCTTTGAGGTTCACCGAGTGAGCTGGGGGAAGAGACAGGTACTTGTTACCATTATGGATCAGCACGGCTTTGAGGCTCCTGGATGAGCTGTCAATGAAGAGGTGCCACTCATTCTGGTTACAGGCGAGTCCAATTGCCTCAAACAGACTGGTCAAATTGTGGCAGAAGCAGAGCTCATCTCGATGGGTGAAGAACCTGGAAAAGGTTTGGTGATGCTTACTCTGATCTGCGACTTACACACTGTCATCCAACAAGTTCCACTGCTTGAGCCTAGAAGTCAAAACAGCTCGGCATTGGACTTGGTGAGACCAAATTCTCTAATCAAGTTGTTGAGGTCTTTTTGGTTGGGGTAGTGTGGGTTTCTCTCCTCTGAAATTGTCATTTTGATCTACAACGACCTTCCTCACTCTCTGACTTGCTGCTCTCTTTTAAAGCTGGCTGCTCTCTCTCCGGAAGAGTGGGTACGGGGAGCTCGTGGCAGTGTGGCACTGGGGCAATGGATGAAGGAAGGTCCGGATACATGATAGCAGGTGCATTCTTGCCAGTCCTACGTTAGGAAGGGTCCACCATGCAGAAGTAGCAGTTGCTTGAGTGGTCAGTGGGTTCCCTCAAAATTGTTGGTATAGCAAACTTCATGGCTCTCTCTCTGTACATTCCTACAAAAAATACATTTATTTCACCTATGACTAATGTGTAATAGGTTAAACATTTTTCATATATATTTTTTCAATAACATTAAAAACTTTTAAAATTAAAAATTAACCAATTTTATAACATAAGCAACAACTGTCCATCTTACCTTCAGAGTTTTTTTTTGCAATGTTTACAGGTGAAATGAGGTGCCCAGGGTTTGTCTTGATCCCGGACAGGCATGCCTAAATATCCCTTGTAGGCCTCACACATCTTAGCAGATGCTTCCACAAAGTACTTTTTCACTCTTATCTTGATAAATTGGCTGCAGACCTAGCAAAATCTGTATGATGCTTGCAGCCTCTTGATGCCATCTCAGAAAAATGCAGATATGTGTCCACTTAGGCAGCTGGAACTAAACTGAACAGGTGGGTTCAAGGCCCCTGTATTTATACTAATATTTATATTAATGGAAAGTTCTAGAGGTTACTCCAAGTACTCAGCACTGAATCTATCTGGAATGTTCTGGAAAATAGTTAATTTTCAAAATATCACTGTCGGTCACAAAAGCAAAGATTGTGGGGAATTATAGTCATTTTCTATACTTTTGAGGCATTAGCAACTAGGAAATACTTACTATTCAGAGAGAGAGAGAGAGAAACAAACATTGTTACACGGTGAAATCAGAGGAAATTGACAATAAATAACACTTAATAATTTTAAATGGCTATTATTATTATTATTATTATTATTATTACATGAGCTAATATATTTCGTGAACTGATTATCAGAAGCACATGCCTAATGAATTTAAGTGTTATGTTTATGTGCATTTGTCTGTAGCGTCATAGGACTTTGAGAAGGTTCAATCCATTTTTATTCCTCTCTGTATGATCTTATGGTTAATTATTGGTCACTCGGGTTCATGAGCTAACTGTCTCCTAGCAACTAAAAATACGAAGGGGCTTGTTGCCTTCATAATAAAAGTCACTGAGCTTTGAAAATATAAAGTCTCGTAAACTATTGTGATCCATCTTCGCAAGATTCTATTTGAATCTTATATACATCATAATATTTGTTTTATTATTATGAATAATAATAATAATACAAAAAACATGTTTTTGAACAGAAATCTGTCTGTTAAAGTGCCTCACTGAGACACGAAACATTTAATCTTACGTTTGCTGGCTACGAACGTGCGTTCGCGTCTGTTTTATGTATATTTTTGTTACTAAATGGTATTCGTATGACAGTATGGATTTGACATGGAAATGCTTCTGGTAATGGCAAAGCTGTCGTTATAACTGGCAACAAAAAGACCTGTATTTTGGCAATGAACGTTTATTAACCAGGAAGCAAACTCCTCTTAACAGATTTCTGACACATTGAAACGTCTCGCTGGTAAGTGCAAGTGTTTATTATCATCATCAAATCTGGATTCTATTATCGGTAAACCAAGAAAACGTGACAGTCTTCACTCTTGTTTATTGTGTCTTTTGAAGGATAGCGTCTAAAACAGACTGCAAGCTAATTAGCCAGCTGCTCAGATTGAAAGTCACCAGACTTATATAGAACCTGTTTGGTGGGTTAACTTATTTGCCAAATGTCATTGTACTTGGTGGTAAAATGTCATTATTCATATTTACTAATAAACACCCACCTTGCAAAACAATTAATTTGAACCACGAGTCCAGAGTCAGACAAAAATTACAGTGAAGAAGACCATTTCTTACTAATTTGCACAATGAAATGAAGAGATTGAAGAAAAACTTCATGGCTCAACTGTTGTTGTGCCCGTCCTACGTGTTTTCTTCTCCTAAAGTGACATGTTAAATTTAACATAACATTGTTTAGAACATGGATTTTCAGAAGGTAAACATAATGGGTTTCAGCTCTATATTGACTCAATCTAACCCACAGGAGTAATTTCATCATGAGTAGAGCCTACTACGTCATCAGTGCTGCTCTTTTTGTGTTAGAAATTCCAGAAACCAAGGTATCTCTTGTCTTTTCCCTTCAGGTGTCTTTGGAATAATCACACAACTCAGTGTGTCTTAAAGGTATAGTTCACCCAAAAATGAAAATTCTGTTATCGTTCACTCACCCTCATGCCATCCCAGATGTGTATGACTTTCTTCAGCAGAACACAAACACATAGTGTTTTAAGTATCTCAGCTCTGTAGGTCCATACAATGCAAGTGAAAGGTGATCAGACCTTTTCTAGTAATCACATAAAGGAAACATATAAGTAATCCATATCTTCAGAAGGGATATTATAGGTGTGGGTGAGAAACCGAACAATATTGAAATCCTTTTTTCTCCACTTTAACTTTCACTTTCTGGTGTGAAAATGAAACTAGACAGGCACCACATGTGACTTTTAGATGTAAAAGTGAAAGTGGAGATTTAGAGTAAAACCAATGACTTGCATTTTGAACAGTTTCTCACCCACACCTATTATATCGCTTCTGAAGATATGGATTTAAACACTGGAGTCATATGGGTTACGTCTATGTCTCCTTTATGTGATTTTTGGAGCTACAAATATCTGGTGACCTTTCACTTGCATTGTATGGATCTACGTTTGCATTCTGCTGAAGAAAGTCATACACATTTGGGATGGCATGAGGGTGAGTAAATGATGAGAGAATTGTTATTTTTGGTTGAACATCCCTTTAACAAAGCAGCTTGTTTGGTTGTCTTTATTAAGACCAGTTCCATGTTTTATGTATATATTTTGGATTTGTATGTGTTTCAGGCTCTGCTAGAAAATTCAAATGACTGTTGTGAAAGAATAAAGAGAATGAATGAAACCTGTGCAAACATTACACTCTGTGATCCTGGTATGTTTGTCATTTAAAAGAAGAAAAAAAAACTTTGAATTTAGGGTAAATGCAAAAATATTTCAAAATAAATAACCTGGTTGAATAATTCTCAGAGATGCAAATTAATGCTTGAGTGTTTTTAATATACAACCTGAGCAAATTGATTGTACATTTTATATGCTTATTTGGTGCAAAGCTTGATCTGAAACATTTAGATGTAATTTATATAAAAACAAAAAGCTTTGTGCATTATATATTTTGTAATTCTGAATCCATCACCAGGGCTTCGTCATGTTCAAGAGAACAGTACAAACTTTTGTGTGTCCTGTGACTCATTTGAGCAGGGGAATTCAACATTTAACAATAGTAAGTGTTGCTATATACATTATTGTGTAGTTACATAGTTTATAAGATTTCTTGACAGTTGAATAAACGCCATGTGCACTTGCATCATGCTTTTAGATTTTACTTCATTTAAATTTTAAAGCTAAAATCTAGGAAAGCAGATTTAAAATAAAAAAACTTTTGATTCGTAATGGGAATGACAACGAGGCTGTGAGGGAAAGACGTTCAGTCTCTTCAATGGTCTGTACTGCAGTTTAGTGTTTTTGGATCATTCCACCAACAAAACATTGAAAAAATATATTTTCAAAAGCACTCTGTTGACAAACTTCATGCAATATGAGTTGTGGAAAATCAGATGTGACCTGGGAGCTTTAAAGATCTTTATACCGTTCGTTCCATCGAAAAGATGGTAAGTCCATCTCTCACAGCCTCCTTGTCATTCCAATTAAAAATCAAAGATGGCACTACTGTGAATAAGGCCTATTTTTTGCTTTTCATTGTATTTTCTGCTCACCCTCTAGCTAGGACCAGTCACACTCCAGTACCTGCAATCATATTGATTGGTAAGTTAACTGATTGTAATGTGAAATCACTGTTGAGATGTTCCTCGAGTGAGAGAAGACGGACCTATAATGAAACTCACTTCCATAGGGTGAATGGGGACAGCCCGCAAACAAAACGGCTTTAAAAGCAAATCATTTTTTTTCTATACTGGCACTCAGTAGTTTCATCCTTTGTGCATTGTGTGTGTGTAATGGCAGGTGGTTCAGGTGTAGCAGCCTCTGTCCTTCTTGGAACTCTTCTGATCAGCCTGGGCATCATCCTTACTGTGGCGTCTTTCTTTTACCTGAAGCGCTCAAACCGCCTTCCTGGTTTCTTCTACAGGCGCAACAAGGGTAAAAATTTACAACTAAGATCTATAAAAGTGTCCTATGTTTTGTTAATGACAGGCTTTTTAAGTTTAAGGTTAACCTTCTTTGGATATGTAAACTGTTTGTAATTTTTGTCTTTGTCAGCTTTTATGTTCCAGCCAAGTGAGACGGTAAGATCTCTATAATCCATTAATGTTCATTTGAATGTTATGTGAATAATTGCAGCATTGGCCTTCAAATATTATCAAAGCAGAAAATACCAAAAGTACTAATGAGGAAATATTTCTCTTCTAAGGCTATCATGATTCCGGAAGCCACATCTTCAGGTATGAGGAATTAAAACTACTATGGTTCATTTCAAATATTTGTACAGCACTTTTCACAAAACATATCAGCTTTACAGAGTGTAGTGACTCACATTTTACAGCGAGCAAGTGTATGCAACAGCAGTGAGGAAAAACTCCCTTTAGTACATAAACTGATAATTATTTTCTAAAGTTTTGTAATATTTTATGCTTTGATCAAAGTAGTCCAAAATATGGTTTATACTAGTACCAACTGCACTATATTGATATGATAAATTACGCACTTAAATGCCTCTCAGGTTTCTGAATATTTTGAGATTTGGAAAGTGCATTTTAAACTAGCCATTGTTTTTCTTAATGATTTTTGTTATGTTTGCAGTTCGTAAACCAAGATATGTCAGGAGAGAGAGGCCTTCGGCAACATCAGCCTCCCGCAATGCTACAGTGGCAACTGGTGCAGTAACAAAGGTATACAATGTGTGACCAGCCTCAAACGGCCAGTTATGGGCCCCCCTCTCAAAACATGGGACAGTCTGTCCGCCAGCACTGTTTTCTAAAAATTCATTGTGCAGTGAAATTTTCCATTACTTATGTACATGAGCGAGTGAAATGTTCAAACTGACATAAGCTTTTTTCCTTGGATTTTTTTTTTTTAGATTCATTATATTCTTTTCACATGCTCCGAAAAAGCCAGATATTTATTTCTATTTATTTTTTTTTTCCACACATGCTGTTCCTTTTTTAATGACACCTGGAGTATTTTTGTAGTGTAAATCTATAATTTTGTCAAGTAATTTGTATGTTTATTTTGTAATGTTTATATTCATTGTCAGTATTTTCACGTGATTATTGTACTTTTGAATCTTTTGACATTGTACCTAGGATCCAAAACATGACTTCCTTGATGATATTTGCACACAGTGAGCCATTAGCATTTTGTACTTGTGGATAAAGCAGTTTAAGTGTCCAGTTTCTGTACAAAAAAACTTGATTATTTCTATCGATTATGTACCTTGTTCACATATTCCATTAGCACTTTATTAATTCCACTTGAATATTACAAAAAAATAATATAATAACAGTATAAAATACAAATATGGGCTTTGGTCAAAAAATGTTTAACAGCATATTTATGTTATACTAACAAGTACGAAAGACCCTCCTGTTAACAGTGGCTAGTTCTTCATAGAGCTCCTCTATATTCATAGTTTGTTATAGCATGCACCAAAGTTGTTCCCAAGTATATAATTATGATTTAAAATGGGCCTCAGGCCTTAAAGTTACAAACTATGATGTCAATGCACAAATCTAAGCAAAATTGTAACAAAAATGTGTTCCCAAATAAAGAAATACCATTTTTAATTTGAGGAACCCTTGTCCTTGACCACTTTAATCATCTTGTCTTTCCATTTTATAAGACAAAAGTGCCATTAACTGAATGTGATAATGGATGAAGACCTGGTTACCAAATTAGAATGTAATATTTGGGAAGAGTGTATATATATATATAAAAAAACTTGGATCTGGAAGCAAATATATCTTTTTTTTATTACAGTTTTTGATGTCATAAATGGAGTGATTTACTACTATTTCTATGAAATGGCTGGATTATTCAATTACTGTTTATTTGAAAAAGTGGCCTTTAAATTGTCATATCTCATGTGATTGTGATTTTCTGTTTAGTTTCTCATTTGTATTCCTATTATGCTTCTGTTTACCTGAAGGATTGTCATATTCTTTTTTTTTTTTACCTATTCAACATATTGGAATATTGGTATCGGAAACGTTTTTTTATTTTGTCAAATTAAAAATCTTCAGTGTGTTGGTTTAAGCAGAAAGCAATGAATGTTTTTGTATTTAAGGTGAAGGTAAATTGTAGTTTGTGTGTGGGGATACAGCAATGATAATGATTTCAGAATATAACCACAGATATTCAAATTGTATCCTGTGCCAAGCATGTACGTTGTTGTTGTTTTTGTTTTTGTTTTTTTAATTATGTACAGATATTAGATGCTGAACCTATTTTTATGTTGATATCTTTCAAGGGAGTGAGTATTGATCACCCATGTTGAATCATATTTGATGATGTCAGAAATAAAAGACATTTTGATTCATAAGACATTTCTCTTTCATTATTAGTTTTAATGGCTCTACCATCCCATCATATCACAAAACACAAAGGCCTGTCATAACCTATTAAAATTTGTCCTATGTTTCTGTAAATAACATTATAAAAAATATGAACCAATGGTTCTTTTGGAGAGCCATAGAGTGCAAAATAAACAATCAAGGTGGTGGCTGGTTTTCACCATCAAAGAGGACAAGGTTGGGTGTGGTGGTTAACTAATATAATTGTATTACATACTGAAGAATAGATATTAAAATCGTAGAAGATTAGAGCAGGTTGAATCTTAACGGCTATTGTGATCAGGAAACCACAACCCATACGAAAGTGACGTTCATTTGCCTTTGGTAAACAGATGGGAGGACTTTGATCCCATTTACTGTAAGTCAAAATATAAGCACCGTATGAATAAGAAGCAAGTACCAGAAAAACATGACCGTTCCATTAGCTCAATCCATTATGTGCTGCTCACTGCAAATATGGCATATGAGTAATATAATTTAAAATTTTTAATATTATTATATTATATATTGTGACTTTGAAAATGGATTTAATTAATGACCAGTTTCTTTATTAGTACGTTTTTATTATACATAGTGATGTCTTATCAGTGACCAGAAGTAAGAATGATTATTGGAAGAATAATTAAAGTAAACTTGTAAATGTTGTCAACAAACAGACAGCATGCTGCCTAATGTAATCTATCTAAAGATTGCCTCTCCAAATTAAGTGGCAAATTTTTTGCTAAAAATATTTTATTAGTTCAAATTAAACTACCTTTAAATGTACAGAACTTTTATGAGTCCTGCATGGCAAACGTTTGTCACTTACAATGCTTTGTTATTCTACCATTACCTTATGTCTACAATGACTGCGTAGGCCTACTGTAAACAAATCCTATCTGTAAACTTCTTCCTACTTCCCTTTCTTTGTCCCACCTGCTGGTCCATAATTTGCACATGTAAGTGTGTCAGTTGGAGTATGTACAATGGGGGTGGTGAGATGAGGATCACAAATGGAGAGAGGAAGAATAAGGTAATGATTTACGGCTTAACTGACTTGAGTCAGAGCTTGTACTGTAAGTATATCAAACTTCTGAGGAGCAGGTGAGGGCAGAGAGTTTACTGGAAGACAGGCGGTGAAGTACTTGTTTGGAAAACTTTTCTGTGTTCAGCCTAATTTATATCCAGCTTTAAGACCTCAAAGTATCAACAAGATTTAACGAAAGACATTCTCTTCTACTTTTAAGGTAATTATATTGCTCTTCAACTTCTTTTAGGTGAACGGATGTTCAAATGTAACTATAAAATAATCTGTAAACAATTTTTCAGACAGATTTTAATATCCAAAATTTTTTACAATGATGAGAAAGGAAAATCTTTAAATGTGTAACTTTTCCACATTGTAAATAATTAAGGAAATTGTACTGTGGGGACAGGTGTATCCTTTCCCAGTAACTGTGCATTAAATATCAAACAAGTGAGTCACAATGAACAGGTACATTTGATGACAAATAAAAGTGTAAAATTATAGATACCGTCATAATCCTTATTAAATTGACATTCAAAGCACTTTCATAGTTGATATTTAGATGTTTGTGTGTTTAGTCTCAGCATCACCTTATAGCATCCTATAGCCCAAAGCAACCACATTAACACTCAGGTATATGCTATGTCATATATGTAATCTTTCCATATAACCTTAATGGGATTATAAAATTCAGATAAACCTCAAATCAGTCAGTCATTAATAATTGTATTTAAATAAGGGAATTCAAACAGTTTTTCTTCTGATAAAGCGTTAACTGTGATCACATGCTTTTGTTTTCCAGCGTTTAACTTTTGTGTTTATATAGAGCAAGATCAAAGTCGCCTAAGGAGTGATCTATTATAATTCCAACCTTTTCATCAGCAGATTATACATCGGGAATATCTGATCATTAATAACTCCCAAGTAAAAGCAGTGTGCTCCGGTGATGAATGTGACCCTCTCTCAGGTGTCATTGATCATTTCAGAGATTGGGAAAGAGCATTTTAATTGGTTGTGCCAATTAATAACTGAGGGATTATTTATGCATTTCAGGTTCTGCTGAGCACACAGTAAGATGCAGGAACCAGAAGTGTCAACAGTAACACCATCTGGAACAATACAGCACAAAAACCAAAGATTGCCCTCCGGCGATGACGTAGACAATGTCTGGGATGCCGGTCCGGAATGTTCAATCTGCTTCAGTGCATACGACAATACTTTCAAGACACCAAAGCTTCTTGACTGTACCCATACCTTCTGTCTGGAATGTCTTGCGCGCTTTGTGGCTATTTCACCAGAGCAGGCGGGCACCCTGATCACTTGCCCCCTTTGTCGCCAGCCAACGTCTGTGCCTGCACATGGTCCTCCAGATCTGGTCACAAGCCAGGAAGTTTTGGGTCAACTCCCAAGTCACCAGCAACAAGTGGAGAAAGTTTTCCTAGATGGAAAGAGGCTGTGCTACTCGAACCCAATGATACCCAACTGCATTTGTATTGACATCAGTGGGAACAAACCGGAGGAGAATGAGAGGATAGAGGATAGAAGAGAGGGTTGTTGGAGCAGGATGCTGCGATTTATGGGATTTTATGGTAACTGGAAGAGGCTTGTGCTCTTCACTGTGATTCTTCTTGTGCTGTTCTTTGTAGTACTGTGGCCTGTCCAGTGCCTTTTCACCAAACGCCCCCCGTCAGTATGTTTCCAGGACACATCAATGAATCCAACTCCATTCAATCCCACACCTACAAATGGTTCATAAGGCACATAAACAGCAATGTTGTGAAACAGAGGTGGTTATCCTTTATGCAAACCTGGATGCAGTTTGAATATCATGACTCTTGAATAACATTCAGGTAGAATTGGTTTCAGCAAAGGCAAAATACTTTGCAAGTTGTGAAAAGAATGCACTAGAGGTCACAACATGCCCACAATATTTACAGCTTGATATATCAGCAAAAACCCTTTAAGTTAAAGGTGATGTGTTATTTTTTTTTAGCTTCACAAGCGGCACCAAACAGAAATGCAAAAATAATGGCTTGGGGTTTCCGACCGTACCACCCTCTTCTTCCATTGGTCGACAAAATGATAGTCCCACCCCAAACTCAGTCATTAGTTGAGTTCATGTTGCTAGGATGCACTAAACAAACAGAGCAATGTTTTGAAAGCACCACAGAGCCATTTTTTGTACAATTTTGGGGAAATCAGCTTACGAATGGCTCACATATAGTACAAGTCTTTGGCCTTAAATTTCTAATTTGAAAAAGTGAAAGATAAAAACAAATATTTGTTTGCCATTTAATTTATGTATCATGCTTCCCATATTCCATTGTAAATGTTAAAAATGTATCTGTGTTTAAAACAGATTAACAGCATTGACTCTAAGGTTTAATAATTGACAATATTTTTTAATTATTCAACATCCTATATAGAGATTGTCTTGGCTAAAGCTCCATAATAGTGCCTGCTGTAAAATACAAAAACATGCCATTTATTTTTATTTTTTTGTATGCTCTCTCATTTACAAATTATTGATGTGAATTTTGATTATAGTAAGCACTTTACCAAACGGCATTTTTTTAAATTGTGGTATTATCAATAAATTCCAGAATTCTCTTTTTCTATTGTAGCATTTTAAATAGATTGATTTTTATCTAATTTATGTAGTTTCTCTTTTTTATATTATGTGTCTTATCTATAAATCTATGTTATTAAAAATTTTACAACTAAATTTACTTTTTTATTGCAAATGGTCATTGTTGTTTTACAGTATCTACTTTTTCTAGACTGTTCCATTACAATTACAGTAATTCTTTATGACACACTTTTATTACAGTAGATAAGTGGAGATTGATCCTGGAGACTCATTTTACTCCCTTACAGCTATACAAAGCGGCGACCCTTCCACCAAGCACATTGTTCAGTAGTTTAACCCTTTATTGATGAGCAATAGATAATAGCTGACCAGTAACAAATTCATATAATATTTCCAGAGAAACCCTATTTATAAATCTGAAACAGAATTCCCCTCTGAGAATGCCAGCACACACATACACTTCCATGTGATCAGACACATAGCTCTATTTATAACAGACCTGGACAGAGGGCCCCCTCTCCTTCACACAAGGGCAGTGGGATTTTGGAAGGTGTGACATGTCAGTCCTTGATCAACACTGAAGAGTTTCAAAAGAGTAATCAACAGATAAAGGTAGGACAAACATAAGATATTTTGTATAGAAACTGAATATGAAAGAGCCAAAACATTGTGGAACATTTATTTAACAGTTTCAGTAGTGTTTGCATGTGGAAATATGTTTCATTGGTCTACGGTGTGTGCACAAATGATACTGTACAAAACAGTCCTTAACAATGAACCCAAGTAAAAAAAGACTTCAGACATAAGAGTTCAACTATGTTTGCTCTAAAATTAACAAAATACAGCTATTCAGTGGCTACCATTGTATTTAGCGTAAAGAAAACCACGCACAGCTTGAAAAAGTATGCTTAAAAATATGCTACATTATATCAGCTGTACAACATAAATAGACCTAGGTCATGTAAGACAAGATTTTGAGCATGTTAAAGGCTCTTGATGTAAACTTGTGGCCCAGTCTAGCATGTTGCATACCATATAGCGCAAATTGCCTTTTTTTAAGGGTTGTGAAGTGTAACACACAGATAAGGGATTTCCTGTATATGACAATTGACTGGCTCTGCACTGGCATCATGGAATTATTGCACACTACACACACTAACAAAGTAGTAAAAACTCAGTCGGCATATGCATTAAAATGATGGCTATATCTATAAAACTCAAATATAATTTTGCATAACCCTTACTTAAAATCTCAAATGAGCAAGGACATTGAAAGAACATTGTAAAGATTCTTTATTGGCATGATTTTCCCAGAACATTACATTGAGTCTCCTTCCTTCATATTGTAATAAAAGGAAAAAATAACAAATGATAGCATAATTTAATGCAGTTATTGCAGCACCCAGCATGTTTGTAAGGAACCAAGCTAGATAAGATAAGACTATTTCTTATTAATGGTTGTAAATCATGATCTTAATTGTAGGCATCAAGTGACAAATCCAGGTCATAAAATTAGGGCCATGCAAATATTTGCAAAAGGCAGAACAACACTCAGACCAAAGGAAAGCATGCTGGTATGCTTTGTGTGTCTGGCTGTTGCTACAGATAGGCATGTTTTAAGTCCACAAATCACTCTCTAGTGAGTTGTTGTGAAAATGTACTCTGGGTACAGGCTGCTCTGGTGTCAGCTTACAGGATGATTCCCAAAGTGGCATTAGAGACATTTTGGTTGCATTCTAGTTATAAGAGGCATCAAGTTATAAGAAGATTACGGAGTATTTTTTAAGAGGTTTTATTTGCATTACTTAATAGACAGAAGGATGTTTCCCTTTTTGTTTAGTTGTTGAAAATGTATTTGGTTTCCAAGACCACATAGTTGGGATTTTTTTCACCCCTGATATTTGAATAACCAATTAAAATTACAATCTACAGAGATCTTGTTTTTTGAATAGGAGTACGGCGCTAGTTGTCACACTTTTTTACTTTTGCAAGTCAGTCTCTATATAGCTATATACCTTTCAATAAAAAGATGAAATCAACATACAAAGCTTTGCTAGAGAAAACACACATTTGTACAAGTGATCTTTTGACTAAGAAGCTTATTGTTACTAACACATCCTTTCACTTGAGTTTCACTCAACCATTAAATAACAAACTACATTTGTAGGCAATTTGACATTTGTATGCCACCATGATGCTATAGTTGGCCAGGTAACTTTCCCAATGTTTTCAAACGTGTTCTGAATTGTTTCAAGGGTGTTGCTAGGGTGTTCTAGCAGTTGCTAATGTGTTTCTATGGTGTTTTTTTTTTTTTTTTTTACAATTTAAAACTTTTGTCTATTACTTTCAAAAGTGATTATGCGCCCAGTATTTACTCTCCACCTAAATATTCCAAAAGAAGAAATGTAGGGTGAACAAAAATTAATAGATATTTTTTGTTATTTATTATTTTCAGATGTTAGAAAAAAGCGTATAAGCCTGGCTGGAATGGATGACTTTGACCACAGCATGCTAATAGCAGAGCAGGACTGGGACAGTTTCTGTACAGAGAGTGAGGAATGCTCAGTAAAACAGGCCAAGCTTGCAGTCTTGGATGACTCTGGCCTAAGTGACAATGACGATGACAAAACATCTATCCATGTGTCCTCTCCTTCCACTCAGGCAAGCCCTGAACCCCTCTTTGAAAAAGATAGCAGTGCAGAAGGACAGACACAGTGCAAAACACAAGAAAAAGGTCAGTCTGAGAATTCAGAGTTTAAAGAATGCAATGCCAAGACTGCTGGACAGGCTTCTGATATCAGATTGAATGACCAGGGAGCGTCTTATGAATGTTTGGACTTTGCTCACAACAAAACTAATGAAGACAGCAACCCCACTGACCAGACAGACTTAGATGTAGGGAATTTAAGAGAAAATGGCAAGAGTCAGGGTGAGAATAGATCGAGCCAAGCCAGCATCAAGATAGTCTCGGAAATGTCTTCACCGTGTACCCAGGATATAGGGCATGGAAACAGCACAGATGGTACAGAAACAGGAACTGAGGTGACAGACAGTTCACCAGTGTCAACAAAAGAGAAGGAACGTTGGTTTGTTACTGTGAATGACAGCCCAGTTCGCCTGAGAGAAAAGGCCAGCACTTCCGGGCAAAAAAAAAGAAGAAAAAAAAAATCTCAGCATAGTGGTGTTATAATAGAGATTCATGCTACCTTAAATAACAATACAGAGGAAGATATCAAAATAACTGAGAGACAAACAATTCGGGTAAAATCTGAAAAACCTCCCAAATGTGAGTCTGAAGAAAACAATGCTCACAATGAAAATTCTTCCTCTCACTTGCCCAATATTTACAATGTACTTCATAATCAAGATATAAAATGTGATTCATCTGCTGGATCATCTGATGATGAATGGGAAAATATGAGTTATGCTATACATTTAAAAAAAGAAAGCACAACAGATATTCCAGGAGCAAAATTAGAAAGTAATCCTGCCTCTATAAATTCATCTTCACTTTTAACTCCTAAACAAGTCCCACAGTCAGTATTTAAGAATGTTGATGGCCCTTTGCCACAAATATGGAATCATGAAAGTACAGCTTTCAACAATGAATGTCAACCTACAATTGATCATGTAAGCCACTTTAATGACACAGGGGATGGATGCCCCAAATTTATTGTGGGTGCCTCCACTCCAACTGCTCCTTCAGATACTGAAGAAGAAAGAAAAGAACTGCAAGAACTTTTTAGACAGTCTATGGATAATGTAAAAGACTCTTCAACTCACCAAGATATACAATGTCTACAATCCTCTAGTAACAGTGCAAAGACTCTAGAAGCAGCAGTAGGTCCAGCTCGACCCATATATGCCATTTCCTCCTTTTGGGATGAAATGGAAAAATTGACAATAAATGATATTTTGCAGCTTAGAACAGCAAATAACAGCTCTCCGTTGAGAGAAAGCAATATTCCAGAGGAATGCAGGCCTGTGGAAACTATTGATGCCAATCTTCAAGACAGAGGTGAGGTTGATTGTAAAGATGAGAGCATAGAAGATAGTAGCCTGGTAGATGACACTGCAGATTCAGACTATTTCACACATGTCGATGACTCTAGACCAGACCGATCGAGTTGTGAATTCTCAACTTTTTCGGATTTTGATGAAGAGTTTCTAAACCTTTTTCATGCAAGTGCAAACCCTAGTCCTGAGCCCCTTGTCAGTCAAGAGCAAACTCAAAGTTTCCTTGGGTCTACATCTGGAAAAGACCTCCTACAAGAAGGTCCGGAACAAACAAAGTCAAGCTATCAAAGTGAATCCGAGGAGAGTCCATGTCCTCCTGAGAGTGAACTTCAACCCTATATGTATTCGGAAGCACAGACGCAAGAGATGCTTCTTACAACCCATGATCAAGACACCACCATGAGTACCTTTCTATTGGATCACTGTAACATGAGATCAACACCTTCTCCAGTTTTATCAATTTCTGATATTCTAGAAGACCAGTGTTTACTGTCCTTGTTTGAAATTTTGAGGAATGACACTCAATTAGAGCAATGCCAAGAGAGAAGTCCATGCAGAAGCACCTCTGTCATTTCACTTCCATTTGAACAGAACCTGTCTGTGCCTGAGACATTTGAGTATTTGTTCTCAGACTTTGAGGTTGATGTTCTCTTTACTTCAGAGCAAAGTACAACGAAAAGTGAGAAAAAGATGGTTCCTATATATTCCTCCTCTCACTCTGTCATCAGAGACCTAGTGTTTCCAAAGGTGGAAGAGGTGAAACATTCAAACAGTGAAAAAAAGAGTGTCCCAATCCGAGATCAGCAAACATGGTGTGAAAGCCCCTCTGGAACAAACCTGTGCTTTATTACGAGCCATAGTAACCAAAGTACATGGAGAAACCTTTCCTTGAGACGACTCAAACTGTCTTTCATGGAAAAGACCTGGTGTAGAATGGCCACCTCTTGTGATATTCATAAGACTGCAACAGCTGACAAAGCCATTACAGCAAATTTTGGAACCGGAATAACCTCAAATTCTTCTATAGCTTATTCAAAACTTCCAATGCTTCTCCTAGAGAACCAGACTTTGGGACGATTGACAGATCAGCAGATACATGTAGGGACAACTCTCTCAGGCCCAGGTAAAGTCTGTTTTACATGCGATTATGTAAGTGTGTTAAAATAGTTTCTTTGTCTGTATGAAAACTGCCTTGATAATATTTTACACCAAAATTAAAATGGAAAAAAACAAGAAATTCGATTTTGCAAATATATTTGCATGAAGTCTATGACCATCAGTATTGGGTAAACGACCCAAAAAATTTATCCACTACAAATTACTAACTACTTCTCCAAAATTCTAATCAGATTTCTTTACTGGTTATTTCATGGAAAAAGTCATTACATTACTAATTACATTAGTAGTAGTGATTACTAGTAATCACATTACTTTTGTTTTGTTTCGCTCTACAAATTTAAATAAAGTCTATATTTCCTCTTTGTTCATTGTCGCGCAAATCATACTCTCAGCACCATACGTTTCTGCCTTACAATGACATATTAGGGGACCCTCGCCCTCCAGCTGTCACAGAAATGCAAACAGATGTACATATGAAAATAATTCTACAAAATATATATTTTTTTAAATATATATCCCTTGCAATGTACTTAAAAGTAATTAACTTAATTGAAAGTCAGTATTTGTAATCTGATTACAAGGATTCAAATGCAATTTACATAATTTTTGTAAAAGTAATTAGATTACAGTAACTAATAACTTTTTAAATCAGATTACATCAGACGATGTTTTTGCTTTATTTTCATGACAATTAATGACATTAATGTACTGTAATGTGAAGATAAAAATTAATTATTTACATTTCAAAGTGCATTTAAGTACAATTGTATAGTATTTAAACATCAAGGAAGTATTTCTTATACTTAAATTATGCTGATTATAAGTAAAAATGCATAGGAGCGTTTTTTTATGTGACAGTAACGACAATTTGAGGTGGAACTGAGCTTAATTGTAATAAAAAGTCACAATGCAAAAATACTTTCTTTTTTCTATATTTTTGTGCTAAATATATATATACAGTACTGTGCAAAAGTTTTAGGCTGATGTGAAAAATGTTAAGTGAGGACGTTTTCAAAAATAAAATTGTGAATAATTTTTATTCGTAAATTAACTTTATACAAAGAGAAGTAAACACACACAAAAAACTAATTCTAAACTAAAATAATATTCTCTCTCTTCACGTTAATCCATAATAACTCAATGCTGTTGAGGTAAGGGCTCTGTGTACCATCTCTTGCTGGACTTTTAGTTCTATTGTTTTCTATTTGCAAAATAAATCTTTAAAAATCTAAAATGGACATTTCCTATTGACACACTAAAGCAAAAGATATAAAATAAACATCAATTTTTTTTGTCCAAGACTTTTGAACAGTTCTGTATATTTATTTCCTTTTGGTGTGAAACATGACCTGAACATTTCTTAGTGACATGCACCCTTATGCTGTCAGTAAAATTTGAGGAAATTGATCAGATTGAACATTTTTAAAATAATATTGAAAATTGTGTTTGCAGACAGAGATTGCTTCTTTTTTTCCTTGAAGCAAGCAGACATGTGCTTGGTTTGCATTGCTTTTGCATCATGGGTACTAAAATCATCCAACCTACAATCTGCAGACATGTGGAAAGCAGGTAAGACAAACCTGAAAATGCTAGATTTCTATATTAAGACACTGATCAGTCTGTTGCATATTAAATTAGGCAATTTATTCAGATAATATGAGCACACAAAATGAACATAATCCTTTTTCCCTCTATTAATTCTCAGCTCTTCTGGCAAATGTGAGCGCAATATCTGCTATCCAGTACTTGCGGCGATACGTAAAAGAAGTAACAGAGGATGAACCATAAAAATCTAGTATTATTTTGGAGTATTTCTCACAAAGGGGCCAGTGTACAGGAATGGGATAATTTTGCACAAATTCACACCAAACACTCTTTAGTAAATACACATATTAGGACGTATTTCCTAACAGTCTAATATTTTCATGTTACAAAATATGTGTTCAATCAATAAATAACTTATCAAAGGACAATTTGTTTTTAAAAGATAAGCATACAAAGTAACAGGGGAAACAAATATTTTTTTCCGTACTAGCACTTGTTCAGTTAGAAGACATGTATTGCTTTAGATATTAGGTTGACATGGACCAGAAGTGGCAACTGGTTTTGCATCAGATATATTCAGGACCCAAGCTGTGCTATACATATTTATGTAATTCAAATACAAATTAATTTGTAGTATATATACACATTCGTGGCCAAAAGTTTGGAATAATGTACAGATTTTGCACTTATGGGAAGAAATTGGTTCTTTCATTCACCAATGTGGCATTCAACTGATCAAAAATATTAAAAGTGGAAATTACAATTACAATTTGAAAAAAATTGTTCAGAACTTCTTAAACTACTTCAAAGAGTTCTCATCAAAAAATCCTCCATGTGCAGCAATGACAGCTTTGCAGATCCTTTGCATTGTAGCTGTCAGTTTGTCCAGATACTCAGGTGACATTTCACCACACACTTCCTGTAGCACTTGTCATTGATGTGGCTTGTTAGGCACTTCTCACACACCTTACAGTCTAGCTGATCTCACAAAAGCTCAATGTGGTTACGATCCATAATACGCTTTTCCATTTATCTGTTGTTCAATGTCTGTTTCTTTGCCCACTCTAATCTTTTATTTTTCTGTTTCAATAGTGGCTTTTTTTTGCAATTCTTCCCATGAGGCCTGCACACTTGAGTCTCCTCTTTACTGTTGTGCATGAAACTGGTGTTGAGCATGTAGAATTAAATGAAGCTGTCAGCTGAGGACACGTGAAGTGTCTATTTCTCAAACTAGAGACTCTGATGTACTTCACCTCTTGTTTACTTATACCTTCCTCATCTCTTTCTGTCCTTGTTAGAGCCAGTTGTCCTTTGTCTCTAAAGACTGTAGTGTACAACTTTGTATGAAATCTTAAATTTTTTGGCATTTTTAAGCATTGTGTAGCCTTCATTCCTCAAAACAATGATTGACTGACGAGTTTCAAAAGAAAGCAGTTTAATTGTTTTTGCCATTTTTGACCTAATATTGACCTTAAGACCTGCATACTGTGGCAACTCAAAAACAAACACAAAAGACAATGTTTTAAGCTTAATTTAATGAATCAAACAGCTTTTAACTGTGTGTTTATTGTACCAAATTATCAATTTAGCATGATTACTCAAGGATAAGGTGTTGGAGTGATGGCTGCTGGAAATGGGGACTTTTTTATTTTTATCATAAATTACTTTTTTCAAATAGTGAAGGTGCTGTTTTTTTACATCAGTAATGTCCTTTGATCAGTTGAATGCCACTTTGGTGAATTAAAGTACCAATTTATTTCTGAAACAGCAAAATCTGCATTATTCCAAACTTTTGGTCGCCAGTGTATAAAATTCATTTTCAATGATAATAACTCTAGATGTATCTATTTCAAGCAAATGCATCATGCTACCAAAGCTTAAAAAAAAGTTAATATAACTTTCAGTTAAGGAAAGAATATAGTTTGCGCATAAAATTAAGTTGGAAGTTATGGAGTTATCAGAAAGTGCCACTATGACTCCTGTATGTAAAATATTTCTAACACACTCGTTGTAAAGGGAGACTGATGTCAATGTGATAAGAGCAGGTGTATATGAAACAGCCACATAAAACATAAAAACATCAATGAATTTAGTAAAAAATAAAAAATTAATTCAAGTCAACTCAAGTTGATGGATATTGCCATTGGTATGACAAGTAATGTACTGGATGATTTATGAAGGGTAATTATTTTTATAATCATCATCAATCAAAATGACAATGTAGTTCAGAAAATGTTCACCTACTTGCAACTAGAGAACACTATGCATGTAAAGACAAGCATACAAACATGGATACTAAAAATGGGAGTACAAAAAATGCTGTTGAACACAGGTCCCATTTACAAAACAATGGCACACCATTTCATGTTTTATATTGTTATATTAACAATGAATAGTAGTGCACAACAATTCCACTTGTAATGCAATAAACTGTCACAAAATTAGTCTCAGTGTTTTGTTTCTAATAAATGTCAGTTTATTGTGATAATGCTGTGCTCTTTCCCATCCTGCCTAATTATGAAAATGTAACATCGTCACCACTTCCTAAACAGTTGCCAGGTTTTTAAATTTGCTACCAAGTGCACATGCTTGGAGGGGAGTTAGCATTTCAAATGTAGCTGGTAGTGAGGATATCATTATATATGCCATTAGGTATTTTATTGCTACTTTCAACTCTACAGGTGAAAATATGTTTTTAAATATGGACTCCCACAATATGACCATGGCAGTGAAGCAACTTTGTATGCCGGATTGGACGAGCTCTGGAATGGACTGCATTCATTAATGGCCAGATCAGCACAACAGTTAACAACATACTAATACTTAGGCTGCATTTGGTCTAAAACAAATGATGAACAAGCTAAATTGGGTAGGTGGAAAAAGTATTGCGGCATTTACTTTTCTTGGGTTATATATATTAATAAGTGCTCTGAGGTATAGATGAAAAGAGGCTGTCAGAGAAAAAGTAGGATACAGTATGTAAAGCATGCACCTTTTGCACACAGGTCATCTGAAGTGTTTGTATACAAATCTATCATTGCAACTTTTAAAGTTAACAGTTAATATATTATTTTAAACATATAATATTTACAATCTCAAAACGAATGCTTCAAAAAACTTTGAAACTAAATTGTGATAAACTCTGGATTGGACAACACTTTTCAAATACTTAGGAAATCTACAGTACTTTGCTTTTAGTGTAGTAGCAACATTACATGGGATTTTCATTTCTGATAGAAACCATTTCTAAGTAGTGTTCATGCAAGGAAAGCAAATTCAATGTGCTTGAAAAGGCTAGTTATTTCATATAGCACAAAGGAGTCAATAAGTGCAGAAAAAGGGATAAACCCATGCAGGGACTTCTGAAATAAAAGGTCTGATACCCTGAAAACAGAATCCATTCTGTAGTCAACAGTGTAGGTGTCATTCATTTTAGGACTGCTTGTCTCCCTCTTTCTTCAGACGACTGTTGAAAAGAAAACAGAAGAACAAATAGGTACAGCCAATGAGAATCTAAGCAGGCAGGTCAAAACAGGCCTATGTGAAATCTTACTGTGCACTTTGTCATTTGGCTGAGATAAATTGTGATTCCCACAAAAGTGATCAAAAAGTAGTAATTCATGCGCCATAACGATGATAAAAACAGCTGTAATCTGCCTGAGATAGCAAATTTTGTAATAAAAACACTGTAAATTAAAGCCACTTTCTGGTTATTGGCTGTCTTTAAAAGACAGCTCAAGTATTTTCTATATTTTTATGCTCTACAGGCTGCACTAAAAGCAGAGAATAGTGTTCTGAAATTCTGAGTCTTAAATTCAACATGGAAGTAGAATTGACTCAACTACTTTCTTAAATCACGTTTCTCTTGTTATCGTAGCATTCATCAATGCATGTTATTAGAAAAGGAAAAAACATGTTTGTCTTTGTAAACTTTCATCAAAATGTAACATCTTGCTCTGCCTCTGAAATGAATTTCCTTTTCGGCTGATTTCACCAAGCACCCTCATTTTTCAACCCTTACCCTCCAACAACCTGTCATATAGAGACCCCTTTTCACAATCCAATAAATTCCAAATAGACAAAATCAAGCCCTTTTCTCATAGAAAATCGCCAATGTCACATAACGGAAGTAAAAAGTTGGCAGATGCCTTTTATGTGCAACTTTAATGTCACAAATGTTTTCCATGTCAAACTAAGAGCTTATTTACACATACACTTAGAACAAAATGTCAAGGCCCCTGTGGTTCACCTGTAATAGTCTTCTTGGCTTGGGAGCGGAGCACTATGCAAGTGTGCATGTCCATGTAGCCACTGCTGTTCAAGTGCCAGCCTCTGCAGCTCTGCTGACTGCACCTGCATCGCCTGCAACTGATGAGCAGCTGACATGGGAGCCAGGGGTCCCGGTAAGTCCCTAGGGAATGGTGCCCCTGTAAAGAAAACTCCCTTCAGTAACTTTTAACTACAGTACTTCCTGCTAAGCGACTATAATATACTAATATATATATATATATATATAGACACTGGATAATTATTGCGAAACAACAATAAAGCAATAATAGGTTAACAAACATTAAGTTAAATTAGGGATGTGCATTTTGGTCATTTTGGCAGCTCGAGTACACAGGGAAATCAACACACTTTAAAAATTAAGATTGGCTGTTATTGGATGTTTGTTAAGGTTCTATTATGAGAGAATAAACAAAAACAGTCCCTCATGTATTGTGTTGCAGTTATCGATCATTCCAGTCACTTCTGAGTACTCATGCCCATCCCCATATTATTTAATGCTTAACAGGTCATTAGTTAAATGTAAATTAAACAGCAACAAATATTATGAAACATACTACATGAACAACTCATCTGTTATGCATTATAATGATACACTGTGTCTACACTACAAGCAAGCAGTGCGACAGGTCAAAACTAGATTACTACCACAAAAATCAATGAAATTGTCTTCATAGAGGGGCTTTAGAGGGGTCATGACAGACCTTTTTTTTTACATTTCAATATGTTCCTTGAGGTTCACTTATAATATTAATAAGTTTTTTGCACAAAAAAAAAAAAAAAGTCATAAATTGGTCAAACATTTTTCCACCCTCATTCTGACCCTCTGTTGTAAATGCTCGGTTTTGCTGCTACTTCTTTTAAGACTTGACAGTAAACAAACACTGTTATCATTGGCTCTCTGCTCTTGACTGACCTACTCTCTCCTTGCCATCTCACTGCTCACCGCTACTGGGCTGGATACAGAAGTGATAAAGTAGGCGATGATGTGTTGTCGTGGAGGCGGTCAAATGCAAATGTATACCAGTGTGCCATCACAATGTGGAGGAAGTAGAGAATGAGTCGTTTTTGCAGCTTGGTTTCAACAACTGCTCTTTTTGCAGTGAGGAGGAAGTTTTGAGTTCTGAAACTTAAGTGTTTTTATGATCTCTTTTAAGTAAAAGATAAAGGAAATTTGATTCCTCATGTCATGACCCCTTTAAGTTTAGACAGCTTCATTGATATTAATGGAAGCACTGTAATTTTTTCGCATTATAGCACTCGCTTGGTGCAATCCAATTACATAATACACTTAAGTTGTTAACTTTACTGTTATAGACTTATTCAAAGTTATCTTCAGCAGCTATTCAAGTTAGAAATGTTCACCGGTCATTTCAGATAAACTCGGAGTTCTCTTTTTTGAAACAGAGGTTGAAACGAGAGTCTATTTGGTGACTCACCAAACAGAGGATGGCGCAGCATTTCGTGCTCATGGGGTAACTCACTCAGTAGAGGGTTGGCAATAGCACCAGGTGGGTAAGGGAATCGAGCCAGTGGGGGGCCAGCAGCTAATGGGTCCACCAGAGGATGAGGACCTGAGCCTAAAAGAAAAAGGTGTCAATGTAAGAGCTGGATTATACTTTCTTTAAAGGTAAAGAGTGTTAGAATTCTTTCTTGTATCCCAGCTTAATCTACAGTCAACTATCAGTAAACCATTTGCAGGTTGATTTCACCTAAAACTGTAACACTTTGGCTCTGTCGAAACATTCTCTGTGTTTGAAATCAGGTGTTTAAAATATTCTTTTGGGATGCTAATGACACAGAAGCTACATACTTCTCCTTATTTTTTTTTTCCTCAAATTTTCGAAAGAATTATCTAAAGAATATTCAGTTCTCACCTTGGTTGAGCGGATCCTGTTGGTGCAGATGAAGGTGGGAGTGTATGTGTGAGTGCTGGTGGTGGTGTGGCGTAACATTGAGCATCTGTAACCGTGCAACAGGGTCACCGGCGGCAACAGAGGCCATTCTTTCAGCATGGAGTCGCTCAGCTGTCAGCCGCTCAGCATAGGTTATCTCCGGCCGGGGAGGTGCTGCTACATTACGCTCCATGGCTGGGTGGAACTGGGCGAAGGGGTGTGGCCCAGGCACATGAGGCAGAGGCAGGGCTCCGTGGCGAGCAAAATGCTCCATAGGATTAGCTGATGGATGTAGTTGGTTCTCCAGCTCTGGTGGCTTGACCTCAAATCCGGGCTTCATTCTTTCTCTGATCTCTCTCTCTCTCAGCTCACGAAGCTCTCGCTCCCGGAGGGCAGGGTCTGCTGCGTAGAGACCTGGCATGTGATAGGCTAGCAGGTGCTCACCTGGACCAAGAGGCATGAAGAAAGGATGGTTGCGATTGGAGGGCGACATGACATGGGGGCGGGCGTACTCACTGAGTGTACGGAGGGCTGGGGTGTCAGGGCCAAGATATGGTGGAACAGCTGCCACGGTTGTGGGGGGAGGGGGTTCAAATGATAGGCGACCTGGTTGCACATGGGCAGCAAGCAGGTGATCGCTCATGCGACCATCATGTGATGAGATTGGAGCACGCTGTAAATAAAAAAACGACAACAATGGAAATTGTATATTACAATCTTTTTACAAGAGCTGTTTTTTCAAAAGATATCAAATGTGACATTTCTCACAATATGGATTTTCTGTTGTTATGGTTATAAAACAGGAGCAAATTTTAAAATCAGATTAAAATAAAGTATAAGAAATACTATACCATAAATGCTTAAATTTAAATGAGATACATTGCATTACAGTACTGAGAACTGGAGTGTGCTTGATAGTCTTGAAAATAATGTCAATTTTCTTTAAGCAAATTCTACTTTTTGTATTTTTTGTATTTGAGGTAAAATACAGCATGTATAATTCAAAGTAAATATGATGTACACTTACAGAAGCTTTATCAGAGTCCCTCTCTCGCTGTCTATCTCTCTCCCTCTCACCCTCTCGCTCCCTTTCTCTTTCCCTTTCCCTTTCCCGTCCTTGTCGAGCACTCAGCTCTGCCTCTCTCCTGGATCTTTCGGTAGCTTCCTCTCGTTTTTTGGCCAGTTTTGAGGAGGCCAAAGGAGTGAAGTACAGGTCTGTGCGAGAGCAGGAGTTGTAGCCTCGGTTGAGGCGTTTGATGAATCTGTAGGTGGCAAACAAATTATACAATGTGCTAAATTTAATTTTTTTTTACATTTTAAGTGTCATTTTGAAACCTAGTTGGTTTTAAAAAGGAAATGCAGGGCTCTTTTAACCATATAAATCTGAAATAATAATCAGGGGGGGGGAAAAAATAGATTTTTTGAGCTGGTTTTTAACCTATAGAAAAAAAATATTATAATAATTTAAAAAAAAAAATAGATTTTATTTCATCATATTTAATCAGGCTTTCTTGTGAGACCCAGCAATATTCTTTAAAAAAAAAAAAAAAAAAAAAAAATTTTTTTTATATATATATATATATAAAAAAAAAAATTTTTTTTTTTTATATATATATATATATATAAAAAAAATTTTTTTTTATATATATATATATATATATATATATATACACACACACACACACACACACACATACACACACTCACCTAAAGGATTATTAGGAACACCTGTTCAATTTCTCATTAATGCAATTATCTAATCAACCAATCACATGGCAGTTGCTTCAATGCATTTAGGGGTGTGGTCCTGGTCAAGACAATCTCCTGAACTCCCAACTGAATGTCAGAATGGGAAAGAAAGGTGATTTAAGCAATTTTGAGCGTGGCATGGTTGTTGGTGCCAGACGGGCCGGTCTAAGTATTTCACAATCTGCTCAATTACTGGGATTTTCACGCACAACCATTTCTAGGGTTTACAAAGAATGGTGTGAAAAGGGAAAAACATCCAGTATGCGGCAGTCCTGTGGGCGAAAATGCCTTGTTGATGCTAGAGGTCAGAGGAGAATGGGCCGACTGATTCAAGCTGATAGAAGAGCAACTTTGACTGAAATAACCACTCGTTACAACCGAGGTATGCAGCAAAGCATTTGTGAAGCCACAACACACACAACCTTGAGGCGGATGGGCTACAACAGCAGAAGACCCCACCGGGTACCACTCATCTCCACTACAAATAGGAAAAAGAGGCTACAATTTGCAAGAGCTCACCAAAATTGGACCGTTGAAGACTGGAAAAATGTTGCCTGGTCTGATGAGTCTCGATTTCTGTTGAGACATTCAGATGGTAGAGTCAGAATTTGGCGTAAACAGAATGAGAACATGGATCCATCATGCCTTGTTACCACTGTGCAGGCTGGTGGTGGTGGTGTAATGGTGTGGGGGATGTTTTCATCCCTTTATGGCCACCATGTACCCATCCTCTGATGGCTACTTCCAGCAGGATAATGCACCATGTCACAAAGCTCAAATCATTTCAAATTGGTTTCTTGAACATGACAATGAGTTCACTGTACTAAAATGGCCCCCACAGTCACCAGATCTCAACCCAATAGACCATCTTTGGGATGTGGTGGAACGGGAGCTTCGTGCCCTGGATGTGCATCCCACAAATCTCCATCAACTGCAAGATGCTATCCTATCAATATGGGCCAACATTTCTAAAGAATGCTTTCAGCACCTAGTTGAATCAATGCCACATAGAATTAAGGCAGTTCTGAAGGCGAAAGGGGGCCAAACACAGTATTAGTATGGTGTTCCTAATAATCCTTTAGGTGTGTATGTGTATGTGTATATAATGTATGCCATCTTAATGACCTCATATTAATTGAGAGACTACATGGAATGCTTATACTTTTAAAAATTAATACATCACACCACATGGGAAGAAATGGGGACCAGTTACACCTAAAATCTTTATGTTGATAAACAAAAGATCCATGGACATATTATGCCATAAATGTATATGCTACAATACTTGTAGTGTGGTATATTTTTGAAAAATGTGATCTCAATTCTCAAATACCTTGCTGACTGGCTTGCATGGACTGGTATTTCAACGACTGTCGGTTCTGGAGAAGGACTCCTGCGAGGAGGAGGTGGGCTATCACACTCCTCTTCATCAATTGGCTCTTCTTTGATATGAGCCTGTCCAACAGGAGTGCTTTCTGAAGAGGACATGGAGGGTTGATGAGCAGGGACAGGAACTGAAGAGGAGTAAACCGAGAATGGAACTGTGGACTCAGGATTGGGCCGATTTTGTGGTAGAGGTGGGTGAGAACTAGCTGCAATCGGAGGGGCACCACTTGGGTGAACTTTAACCTGCTGGCTCTGTGACTGTGTCAGAGGGGATGGCTGAGAGGAATGATTTTGTGGAATCACATGCAATGGAGGAGGCTGGGAGCAAGGCAAGTGCTGTGAGGGCAAAGAAGTGAGAGGTTTCAAAGCAGGAGGTGGCGGCAGATTGGGGTGGATCTGGAGAAAATGAGGTGGAGGAGCAGGAAGGTGAGAGGGCTGCTTGTGAGAGGGTGGAATTGGTGTGGTTGGAGGTGGCTTGATTTGGGATGCTGCTGTAGGGGGAAGAGGAGGGACTGAACTCTCTCTTTGAATGTGTAGCGCCCTGGGAGCAAACCCTGGTGGTTGATTGCCCCCAGTTGAAGGATTCTGCATTTGGCCTGGAAGGTGCTTATGATGGGACGGTGTAGAGAGAGACTGCCCCTGACCCTGCACCTGCTGAGATGAAGAGCAAGAATAAGAGGTGGGAGCTGCAAGGCCTTTGGGACCACTTCTGAAAGCGCTTGGAGATGGAACCTCCAGAGAAAGATCCACAGAAGATGCTGGCTTTGAGGGGGTAGTAGAAGCTCCAGGAGAGGGTGCAGATGAGGATGCAGGGACAGAGGGCTGAGGTGGTGGAGGTGGTGGTGTTTGAGAAGGGGTATCTGTTGTTGGGGTAGGAGTAGTCTGCTGGGGCAGGGTTTGGGGTGTGGTACCAGGTGGAGGGGGCGGTGCTGGGGAGTCTGAATCGCTCTCATTGGCCTGCAGGGGACTGGCCAGGCTGGGGGAAGAGCTGCGGTTGTCTTGATCGATGTCTTTAGTGTCGCTGCTGCCGTCGTCATTGGCACTGCGGCTATCTGAGCTCTCACCTTCACCCTCGCCTTCTGATGGGGAGTCGGGACCCTGCTGGGTGAGACAGAGCAACCAGTTAAGCTTTCTACAGAGTTGTGTTGGCTTAGCATGCACCACTAGCTGGAACCCATTGAGAGAGTTCCCCTTACCTGACTCTTGGGTCGTTTCATGTTTTTCCTTTCTGGCTCATCAGCATCTGGAGCAGCGGCCTCTCTCTCTCTCTTCACACCCTTTACTACGGATACCTCGACTTTCATCTTCTTAAGTTTAATAAGAAAGAAATTTGAAAATGAGAACATAAAACAATACAAACAGGATACATATACAGCTGGCACTGCATTGTTACAGACACTTTACAAACTCTTGACTGAGAAGGTCCTTTTTTTTCTTAATCAATAAACAACTCAAAAGAAACATATAGACAAATGAAGTAGACCTACATAATAACATAACTTTTTATGTATCTGTTATCAAATACATAGACAACTGACAGGACATTACAAATTATTTCTGGGCATTGTGATATGTAACCTTTATTACACACTTTAAATACATAGAGGTGTGCAAAGGCAATTGACCCTTCTCTAAGCCTCGGCTTAAAAGTGCTTCTGACCAATCCTGTTTTAGCAACGGTTGCACTTCCGCCATTACTCTGACACGTGTGTTCCAATGAGCACATATGGAAGTCATGTAGATTTGAACACTTTTAAGTGGGATTTTTTTAATAACCAAAAAAATTTTAAAACATGGTTGCCGGGTCATTTGTAATAGTGACACGATTTACCCAGAGGAAACACGCAGTGTCATTCTTTCTTTAGAAGAAAAAAAAAATATTTAAATAAATCTGGAGAAGAACATGTTATGGATAAAACTGTCAGCTCTTATTCCCAAATGAACATATAACATCTGCAACGACACCTACATTTGCTCAAAAGTAAATTAAAGCTAATAACTGAACGTTAATTAATTGATGTATTGATTCAAGTCAGAGCATCACAGCATCAATATGAGTGTGTTATGAAGGAAGAGAAAGGGAATATATTTAGTAGCAGTTAATTTTAATAATAATAATAATAATAATAGTAAAAAGGTCTCTTTTTATCAGCACCTTGTTGGTCTTCGCAGCCACTCCATTCTTGCTATCAGAGATGGAAGCCCTGGTTGCCACAGCAGTAGAACTGGCTCTGGGGGACAGTCCATTAGATCGCACATCTTCAGGGGAGGGAGACATGCCTGAGTCAGGGCTTCCAGTTGGCCTGTTTCGCCCACTTCGAAGAGATGACATCTACATAGGGAAACATAAGAAGATTAAATTAAAAAATGTTTTTATTTGAAATTAGTTAGAAATGAGACTGCCGAGTGATAGCAGGCTCAATCTAAAAGCACCTAGATGGTTGAAGTATAGAGCTGTTCGGTTTGTATTTGGGGGAGGTTCATAATAGTAGTTTTTAATAAGGTAAAATAATAAGGTACAATGGTTGTCAGATGAATTACATTTTTACCAAGCATACGGTATAACTCACAAATATGCTTGATTAATAATGGGTAATTAATGGAACAAATGTTTTAGTCCGTATGTAGCAACTCAAAATTTTTGTTTAAGGTATGAAATTGTGTAATTTATGATGTAGAACAAAACCTGACAGTCTTTTCAAGTAATGTTAACCACAGACTTTATTTTACTCAAATCAAAAACTGCTATTTTAAAAACCAATTAGAAATTCCAGTGGGAACCCACGGCGAATTAGCCTCCCTGATTGGCCTACAAATTCATGTCATGACTGAACAGCTCTATTAGATAATACTCTTTACACAAAGCACCGAGCACAACCAACTATACAAAAGAAATACTAACATGTGGCGGCACACGGCTTCGACGAGTCTTCATCCCATGTCTGACTGCAAGCCCCTCTTCCTCATCTTTGACAGGTTTGAAGAGGTAGGGCGGATCAGCTGGTTTGGGAACAGGCGGCAGGCGTCTGTGCTTGTTGAAGTGAGAATAGCAACTAGAGCACAGCAAGACATTGTCTCGCCCTCCATGATGCCAATCCTTGGAGTCTGAGAAAAAACATTTGTGCAGGACAAGGTGAAATCGAAAACGTCTAATAACACAAAAGTATGTGATTGTTCATTTTTAGTTCATGATTCCTACTGCAGTAAGTGTAACTAATTACAGCAACAAGTGTTGCCAAATTAATTAATTCAGTTTATAATTAAGAAGCTTAAACACAAGAATACTGAATCCCATGTAGTGACCAGGAACTGGAAAGTTCTTGCTTTTTTATTCAGGTAAATTACAATGACATAAATTTCAACTAAGTTCAGGCCAAATAAAAGCATCTTACTGATACTTGTAATGGTTCAACACACACATATAGTCACAGAATTATGACATGAACAGAATGGAGTATCGTACACAGAATATACAGCCTAATAAACACCACTGATGAAGGTTAAAGTGAACTTACTAGTGATTAGACAGTGACTGCAGGCTTGACCTTTGCCCCCCAGCTCACTATCTTCACTGTCCAGATCATCTTCACTGGCTGAACTAGGCTCCACTATAGATAGACAAAACAGGAAATACACAGTCATCCCAAAATAAAATATAAGATCAATTAGATCAAATAAGGTTTGGTAAAGTTATTATATTGTGATGCATCATGATATACTGAATCTTGACATAGTGTCATCGTATTCTGAGGTAGTAGTCAATACCAGCACTGATAGGAATTACATTTCCTATCACGCTTGGAAAAACAGGTTGAAATTAATTGTCAAACAAATTGTGCAATGTGCTAGACTTACACGAGGAAGTGCGTGATGTTGCATTGGTCGCAGCTGTTGCATTGCGAGTTTTGACTTTGCGAGACACTGGCTGCCTTCTCTGCTGCCTATGAGGTCGTGACCCCACAGCCTCAGGAGTTTTCTTCCAGTAGTAGTAGAATGTGATCAGCTCACCCTGAGCACAAATACATTTTTTAAATTGAAGACTTAAATTTGACAGAAACAAATACACATTTATCGTTAGATGTGAAATACAAGGTGTTGTTACCGTCTTCTTACTGGGTAGTAGCTCCTTGCGGATCTTAAAGAAGTTTTTGCCGTACTGTCTGAGGCCTTTAATAAACCGTTTCTGTAAATGTACAGAATGAGTATTTTTTTAACCTTAAATATGTGCTCACAATATGTCATACATAACCTTAAAGGAATAGTTTAAAATTCTCTCATTATTTACTCACCCTCATGCCATCCCAGATATGAATTACATTATTTCTTCATCAGAACAAAAACAAAGATGGTTTTAAAGAATATCTCAGCTCTGTAGGTCAATATAATGCAAGTCAATGGTGACCAAAATTTTTAAGCTCCAAAAAGCACATAAAGGCAGCATACAATTTATCCATAAGTCTCCAATGGTTTAATCAATGTCTTCTAATGCGGCCCAATCTATAACTAACTAACAAAAATAACTAATTTTGCACTAAAAGTGATGACAGAAGCAGTCTTCCTGGTTTATGATTTCAAGCTTAATTACACTTCCTAGCACCATCTAGTGCTCTGTGCATGCATCAAGCTCTAGAAAGAGTTATTAAGCTTGAAATCATGATTGTACCTAGAAACTGCAATGGCAAGATGTACAGTAAAAATGTGTTACATTTTGGTCTGTTCTCACCCAAAACCGATTGGATCACTTCAGAAGACATGGATTTAACAACTGGAGTCTTATGGATGTGATTTTTGGAGCTACAAAGGTCAGATACCCATTCACTTGCATTGTATAACATACAGAGATGAAATATTTATCTAAAAATCTTAATTTGTGTTCAGCAGTAGAAAGAAAGCCATACACATCTGGGATGGCATGAAGGTGAGTAAATGAAGAGAATTTTCGTTTTTGGGTGAACTATCCCTTTAACACTATCTGAGGAAAAAAGGGGGGAAAAAGACTCTCACCACTTCATCTTCTGACCAGCATTTCTCAATGAGTTTTGGAACTGGTTTCTTCACCAGACACTGCAGGGCTTTTGCTGCGTCATACTGACTTTCATGGAGCTGTTCACAGAACAAATTAAAATGTACAAAGTTGCAAAATTTGTAAAAACTTTTTCATTTCTCAATTTTTTTTTATGTAAAGTTATTTATAACTTGCACTGCTACAATTTATTTCAAACCAAAATGTTGACACTGCCTTTAATCCAATTACAATGACGGAATGAAATCAATTGAAATATTTATAAAATATAATTGCTTAATTACAAGTTGGGAAATACAACAATGATATCTTACTAAATTTTAGTAAGATAAATTTAGTAAGTTTGATCATTAATCAGATCAAATCAATCAAATTCCTCATTAAAATGATCTAATTTAGTGGGTTGGTAGATTGTTTGGATTTCACATTCACTTACCGTATTTAAAGCATTCAAGGTGGTATCATCCCGTGAAGCCGCAAGGCAACCATCCTCTGTTGAACCTCCATCACACATCCCTGCAAAAGCTGCCATGCTCCTGATTATTCAGCAAACACGAAAATAGAGAAGGATATGTTGAATCATACATGTCACTTCCCTTTTTTGACACAACCTGAAGCGGTTGTGAAGATAAATGTAAAGCATGAATATGAACTGGCATCTGGCACTGCAGCAATTACCTGGCAGCCCGCAAGTACATGAGGAGGTCACAGTCATTGACCCCAGGTGCCCACACCAGCTCCTCATTTTCTGTCACAAACTCTGTTCCCAGGGCAGGTGGGGGCTGTAATTCAGGTAGTTTGGCCTACACACATTACAGCATGATATTTATCTAACAGCTGTGACAATAACAGTCACAGAGCAAAAGTCAATATTTTATTAATTAATAAAATGCATCCCATATATCTGCAAACATGGACTTTTTGGAAACTCTTTGTAAGGATTTTACTCACCTGATGACTTGGTCCCACCCGAATCTCTCCTTGTGTACTGTTCAGCTGCCTGAAAGACCAAAAATAAATAAATATTTACATACAACTTTACTGTGTAAATGCAATAACGTGCCAAGGCAGAAACAAGAAGTGACATTTAGAAGATACACCCACTTGTACACATAAACAATGTTTTAATGGAAACATACTTAGTTGGAAAACTTCACGCCCTGTCATCTGAACTGTTTCATGTCACTGTTTTCCACACATTTAAATCGCCTCCTCTCAGTGTTCATCATCAAAGCTGATTTGCCTATCAGCAGTCGCGATGATCGATCCAAATCCCGCCCACTTCGCGAAACAAGCCAATCAACGTCCGACTGCTCCGTTCCCTCCAAAGGTTATATAAACGTGTGCTTGCTCTTCCAGTTTATGTATTTACACATAAATCATTTAATCACTGCGTGCAGAATCTATTACAGTGCAAATCAAAACCAGTAGAATTAACTTACTGCCTCGACGTTCACAAATACCGTTCGTTGTCTTGACATTTTTCGAAAAAGAAACCAGTTCGCTAAAACAGAAAATGATTTCCTTAAACAAATATGTACATAACAGACGGGTAAAACTAATTTGTTAGAACCGCATCGTATTCAGCATGCACTACATAACAGTTAGCAACAGTTTCTACACAACATCTGCCCCATTTTATCTTGTCAGGCTCCTAGCTGGCCTTTATGTGTTTGTGTGTGTGTGGCCGAGCGAGACGACCTGTCAAGTTCAAAATCATCTCGGTTTGCACTAGAATGCAAAAGTATCCGCGGTGCCTGCAAATCGCTGGCGTGTGCAAATCGAGTAATCCGGAACAGAAAGAAACAACAAACCTGCGCGGACTGAACAAGTCGTCCATGGCAGAGGCCGTATCGCTAGTGTAAACAGTTTGTTTGCAGCTGCGGCTCAAAACTATCCTCTCGTCTATTTCATACTACCCAAAATGGAGGCTGCGCTGAGTATTTTTTCCTCGGCACAGGCGATGACCTCAGTGTTCACGCGCAGCCTGCTGAGATCCCCTTCAACAAGCGTAACTGAGCATGTGCCACTGCAGACAGCGCTAATGGGATCATCACCGTGCCCTAACCATCCTCCTGTGTCAATGTTCACACATAAATATGGACATCCTCATCAATCGAACTAGCACAGTGTTAATGACATTCCTTTGTCATAGTTGATAGTAAACACCACACAGAATGAAGAATAACACTGTCTTGATTATTTTTTTTTATGTGTGTGGGTTTAGGGAAATAAACCGCGCGTATAGATAAAGGACTGCACTGCTGTTGAAACGGTGGATTTATTTCGGCTCAGTGGAATTAGGCTAGAAGCATTAAACTGCTTAAACGGCTTCATATCTCTCTACTGTTCACAAAAGAACCGGTGATCCTTGATGTAAACAAATTAAATATGCTTTAATATGTAATACTGAAATATGTTTATTTTCACTACTAATTTACATAAATGGTCATAATGGTAAATACTGCTAATTATTAATAATATCAGTATTTGTTAATAATAACAATAAAACCATTCATCAGAATTTATTAGCAATCAAAAGACCTATGAGCTTCTTGATGACAAAAGCAAAACAAAATGAATGCTGCTTTTCAATATTGAGACACCTTTAACCCTTAAATCCATGGGTGTTTAGCCAAACATTATCTTTAGCGACCCGGATTTTATACATATCACAAATGGCTCTCAGGCACTTTTTGAGTCCAAATAGATGCACATCTTGCACAATTTTAGTAGAACAGCCAAATGGCACTAGCCAAATCAAACTGTTCTTGTGCTACGTTTGCTATAGTTAATTTCCATGTTGCTTCTTCATCAACTATCCCTGTCCAATGTAAATAAAGACAATCACTGAAACATCAGCACCACCTAGCATAGTAAATAGCATGTATAATATGTATGTGTACACGCATATTCACATAGAAAATCAACATGATATAATAGTCAGTCTTTTGTATGAATAATATAGTGCTAATTTGTCTTGTAACCCAGCCATGTAGGGTGATTCCTGCATGCCGGTCCCAAGCCTGGGCAAATGGGAAGGGTTGGGAAAAGTCTTGGCGACCTTCCCTGGAAAATCCTTGCCACAAATATTCATGGAAATTCTCTCACTTGCTTCAGATATGGTACCCAATGGTGGGCCCACCAAGCCAGTAAGTACCAAAAAAGCGACTGGGGAAGACCAAGGATCCCTTACGAGTAATCCAGAAACTTATGACGCAAATGGGAGAAATTTTTTGGGAAGCCCAGCTGCTGATGCTGCCTGCGATGAAAGAAAGGATCTGCTCTACATGAAAATGCACAAGATCGCAACGTGAACGTCCACGGAATGAGTCAAGGGAATCTGGACATCATCAAGCACGAAATTACCAGACTCAACATAGATTTGCTTGGAATCAGTTAATTACACTGGAAAGATAATGGCCACTTCCAATCGGATGACTTTTCAGTGTATTATTCTGGTCATCAAGAAATTAGAAGGAACGGAGTGGCCTTCATAACACACAAGAACATCACCCATGCAGTCGAGAGCTACACCACCATTAGCGACCGCATAATGGCCATTTGTATCCATGGAAAACTGCTCAATATCATGGTTTACAAGTCTATGCTCCAACAATAGAGGCTTCAGAAGAAAGCTTTTATGCCAAAATCGAGGAAGCACTGGGACAGGTGCCCAAAAAGGATATTGTTTATCATAGCCGACTTCAACGTGAAGGTCGGCCGTCAGGAAGAGGCGAACATCGTAGGCCGGTTTGGACTGGGTAAAAGGAATGGCACTGGTGATCATTTGGTACAATTCGTTCATGAAAACCATCTCAGGATCTCAAATACATGGTTCATGCAACCTAGGACAGCCCCAATGGATAGCATCGCAATCAGATCGACTACATCCTTTGTAGTCAACGCTGTAAAAGTTCAGTCCTCGTCAAAACATTCCCTGGTGCTGACTGCAGTTTTGAACACGAGCTGCTTGTAGCCACCATCAAGGTAAAATTCTGCAACATCATAAAGAATGCTCCGCCAGAGTGATTTGATGTCTCCAAGTTTCCTGTTTTATACACAGTTTGGCACATCAGACAAACAGCTGGACGAATTGTGGCAGGAAATCTAAGCCACGGTTATTGAAACAGCATAGGAACACAAATACAAGAAACCAGAGAAAAGGAGAGTGGCAGTCGGCAGAAACCATAAAATCGCAGATCAAAGAAGAGCATCCAAAGCTGTTGGGGACCGACACGAGGCTAGGAGGTTAAACGCGTTGTTTCAAAAGGGCAGCACAGAAGGACAAAGCATACTGGGATCAGCAATGCAAGCAATTGGAGGAGGACTGTCGAAAAGGTCACACCAGAGATCTTTCCGCGCAGGTTAAGAAAATTCAAACTCCCTTCTCCACTGCCCGCAAAGGAGCAATCAAAGACAAGAACGGGAAGGTCCTGACTGACCAGGCAAGTTATCAGAAGCAGATGGCGTGAATACAACTGTATTCAAGCACCGGCGACCCTAAGCCACCCAACGACAACCCAGTAGAAATGGAGCTAGCCATCCTGGATGAGGAATGTATATGGGTGCTGAAGCAGTTACCTAACAACAAGGCACCTGGTATTGACTGCATCCCGGCAGAAATGCGGAGACCTGTTCCACCAGTGGCTATCATAGCGATCTGCCAGAAGATATGGGGAACCAGTAGGTAGCCAAAGAATTGGAAGAGATAAGTATTCATCCCACTGCCTGAGAAAGGTGATGCAAGGGACTGCAACTACCATACAATAGCCCTGATTCCTCATGCGAGCAGTCCTTCTGAAGCAGTGTCTGCGTCCAATCATCAAAGCAGAACTACCTGACTTGCAAGCTGGGTTCCAGCGAGATCGTCGTACCCGTGACCATATCGCAAATCTGCGGTGGATTATGGAGAAATGTCACAAATATCAGAAAAACTTGTGCTTCATCGACTAGAGCAAGGCATTCGACTGTATAGAATACGATAAACTATGGAATGCCCTGCAAGAATTGGGAGTGCCAGCACACTTGATCCAGCTGATAAAATCCCTTTATACAGACCAAGAAGCAACTGTCCGAACACAAGACAGAGTGGTTCAAGATTGGGAAACGTGTGAAAAGTTTGTATTCTGTCCCCTTTTCTTTTCAATATTTAAGCAGAAACGATCATGAGGAAATTAGATCTTGAAGAATCGGACATCAGTGTGAAGATTAGCGGTAGAAATATCAACAATTTCAGCTATGCCGATGATACAACATTACTGGCAGAAACGGAAGGTGGTCTTTAACACCTCATACTAAGAATCAAAAAGGAAAGTGAAAAAGATGGGCCTCCACCTCAACATCAAAAAGACAAAGATCATGACAACAGCTGGAAATGGAGCAGTCAAAATAACCATCAATTGTGAAGAGATTGAATGCTTCAAGGATTTCTGCTTCCTGGAATCTATGATTGACCGAACTGTAGATTGCGGCCCTGAAATCAAGCGACAAATTGCATTAGGCAGTAGTGCAATGCTGAGCATGCACCAAATCTGGAGGAGCAAAGACATCAGCCTCACAACCAAATGCAGACTGGTCCATGCTATTGTGTTCCGCATAATAATGTATGGGTGTTAAAGCTGGACCCTGATAAAAGCTGACGAAGGAGGATTAATGCTTTCAAGCTATGGTGCTGGAGAAGGCGGTTATGGATACCATGGACAGCAAGGGTCACCAACAAAGAGTTTCTGGAGTGCATCAAGCCAGAAATGTCACTTGAGGGAAAGATCACCAGACTCCATCTCACTTACTTTGGCCACATTATGCAATCAGTTTAATTGGAAAAAGCAATAATACTTGGGACAATGAGGCCGCCAAAGAATGTGCTGGCTCAACACCATCAAAACGGACACTGGCCTAGTCATAGAACAGCTAAAAGAGAAAGTCCAAGACCAGAAAGCGTGGTGAGAGATGGCCCATAAAAATCACAGAGTCAGATCCGAATTAACGGATAACACACAATTTGTCTTGTAATAAACATATAAATATCCAGTTATAATATATTCATATAGATATGAGAATCATAAAAATATTATTTTTGTGAGTGCAAAAAGATTAAAATAAGGGTCTCAGGTCTTTAATGACCCGATACACTTTGGGTGATTAAAGACGTAGTTCACCCAAAAATACAAATTCACATAATTTACAGTAAAAAAAAAAAAAAGAAAAAGAAAGGGACTTAAATATTGATCTGCATATCTATCATATCACTTCTGAAGACATGGATTTAACAACTGGAGTATGGATTACTTCTGTTTCCTTTGTATGACTTTTGCAGCTACAAAAGATCAGATCATCGTTCACATGCATTGTGAGGACCTACAGAGCTGAAATAGTCTTCTAAAATTCTTCATTTGTGTTCAGCAGAAGAATAAGTCATATACATCTGGGATCACAGGAGGGTGAGTAAATGGGAAGATACTTTTCCTTTTTGGGTGAATTATCCCTTTAAGCAGTTGTAAATAAAATGTATCTTTTGTAATTTTGCCTTAAAATAACACTACAAAAAGGCTATTCACTTGTTGATTTTTTATTTTAACAGCATCCACTATTATAAGCACAAACCTCAGGAATCTGCTATGCAGCATTTACAAGAAAAAACAGTTTGCTCTTTCTTTGCATTACAGTCATTAACAGAAAAGTACATGTAACACTGGTCCAGCTGAATACCTTAATAAAATCCTATACAGTAATCTGTGTTTCTGTACCCTTGATGTTCTGCATCACTCCTAATAATGACCTAAAATTAATCTTTTGTCATATACTGTTCTACATTGGCATTGCCACATCTTTAACTGAAATATTAGTAGATTTGCTGTATTGTAGGTGGTTAAGTGATTTAGTCCTAACTGTGAATAGGACTGTACTTATAGTGTAGTCTCAGTTCAGTGGATTTCTGAAGTTTTTCCCAGCAAAGCAAGCTTTATCCCCCAGTTCCTCTTCAATTCTGTGAATCAAGAAAGCCATAAACAATATGGATTTTTTTCATAGGTTTACAAAAAACCGTGTGCAGAACAATGGAGATACATTATGCATATTAATAGCTGGTCAGTGAATCTGTGTTCTTATAGAAACAATGTAAACACACCTAAGGATCTGATTGTACTTGGCCAGGCGCTCAGAGCGGCAAGGAGCTCCAGTCTTAATCTGAATAAGAAGAGGAGAATAAAATACATGAGTTGATAAATTACATGAAGTACATACATTTTATGAAGATTGCAGCATTGTACCTGTCCAGTGCAAAGTCCCACAACCAGGTCAGCAATGAATGTGTCTTCTGTTTCCCCTGAGCGATGGCTCACCATCACACCCCAGCCACTGGATTGTGCCATTTTACATCTATGGGATGGCATGCATTGTTTCCACAAATATAACTACTTAAAAGGAACATTTCACCCAAAAATGAAAATTCTCTCATTGTTTACTCATGCCATCTCAGATGTGTATGACTTAATTTCTTCTGCAGAACACAAAGATGTTTAGAATAGTATCTCAGCTATGTAGGTCCATTCAATGCAAGTGAAATGTGACCAAAACTTTGAAACTCCGAAAAGCACATAAAAGTCATTCATACAACCCCAGTAGTTTAATCCACATCTTCTGAAGTGATCCAATTGGTATTGGTGAGAACAGACCAAAATACAACTCCTTTTCATTATAAATCCTGACATCAGCAGTCTCCTTGGCGATCAAGATTTCAAGCTCAATTACACTTTCTAGCACCATCTAGCACTCTGCACATGCACAAGGAAGTGTAATCAAGCTTGAAATCGTGATCACCTTGGAGAATGCAATAGCAAGATGTACAGTAAAGTGTGTTACATTTTGGTCTGTTCTCACCTAAAACACAAGAATGTGGAAGTGCAAGTGTAGATTTACAGTAAAAAAAAAAAACGACTTAAATATTGATTTGTTTCTCACCCACACCCATCATATCGCTTCTGAAGACACGGATTTAACCACTGGAGTTGTATGGATTAATTTTATTCTGCCTTTGTGCTTTTTGGAGCTTCAAAGATTTGATTACAATTAACTTGCATTGTGAGGACCTCCTCTAAGAATCTTAATTTGTGTTCTGCAGAAGAAAGAAAGTCATACACATCTGGGATGGCATGAAGGTGAGTCAATGATGAGAATTTTCATTTCTGTGTGAACTATCCCTTTAAGAGAGGGTTCACAAATTATGTAAGAATATGACCTTGATTTTTTTTAGGCACCCTTTGCTCAGTAAATATATAAATGTGTGAACAGGATTTTTAACTTACGCCTGCAGAGATTCGGTAACACTACCGATCTGGTTGACTTTGAGCAACAAGCAGTTGCAAGCCTTGTTCTCAACTGCATTAGCAATACGTTTAGGGTTGGTGACTGTGAGATCATCTCCCACCACCTGGATGTCTGTGCTGTTAGTAAAGTTTGTCCAGGCCTCCCAGTCATCCTGATCAAAAGGGTCCTCAATAGACACCACTGAAGTAGTGATAAAAAAAATAAAAAAATAATTTCACTATGCTCGCAATCTCACATATAGAAATGAACTACACTACATTTTTACAGTTTTACACTGATACATGTAATATGCTAAAGACAAATGCTAGTTTTGTGGGAGCATGCACATACAGTAAATATAAATACAATTTTACACAGCATGTAATTACAATCCCAAAGAAAACCAAAATCTGTGAAATTAATAATGAAGAAAGCAACTGACAGATGGATACCTGGGTAGTCCTGAATAAAACTCTTGTAGAGATCAGCAAGCTCATCAGGGCTGATATACCTATTAGGGTCATCGGGAGACTTGAAGTCCAAGTCATACTTTCCATCACGGTAGAACTCGGATGCAGCCACATCCATGCCAATCACAATCTCATCTGTGTAACCAGCTTTACTGATGGCACTCTTCAGTAGCTCTAAAGCTTTTGTCCCAAACATCCAGAAAACAATTAAAAACAATTATACATTAGTTGATTTCATTAAGCCATCTCAGATTGATAGTCTCAAACAATATGATTCAGAAGTTTTAATACCTTCTTTATTCTCTAGGATGTTGGGCGCAAATCCTCCCTCATCCCCAACATTGGTGGCATCCTTGCCATACTTTTCCTTTATAACATTCTTCAGATTGTGGTACACCTCTGCGCCAATGCGCATGGCCTCCTTAAAACTACTAGCTCCAGCAGGAAGGATCATAAATTCTTGCATAGCCAACTTATTGCCTGCATGTGAGCCACCATTGATCACATTAAAAGCCTTCAAAGAAAAGAAACAATCAGTTCAAAACTTAAATGGTAACAATATTTTGTCCTATAATTTGTGTGCACAACATGTTTATTGGTAGTAATTAAATGGCGAAAGCGCAAAGATTGTCTCTGGATGGCTTAGACCAATTTGGGGACATCTTAAGTTATCCAAGATGAAGCTAGTCAAATAATAAATATTTAAATATGTCACTATTTATTTTTGTACATTTCTAAATACAGGAGTGCTCTGTTCCTCACCGGTACTGGCAGGATGACATCTGGGTTTCCAGCAAGGTCAGCAATGTGACGATAAAGAGGAACACCTTTCTCCGCAGCTCCTGCCTTGCACACAGCCAGGGACACGCCCAGTATGGCATTGGCACCAAATTTAGCTAATGATTGAAACAGAAATAGCATTAATTGACTAATTCTACAATGTTATACGTAAATTATTTGGCAGTGACACTGAGATTTTAAAATCAAGTTTTACATCTTTTTGGGTGTTATTTTTATCCCCTTTTCTCCCAATTTGGAATGCCCAATTCCCGCTACTTCCTCTTGGTGACGCAATTACTCACCTCAATTCAGGTGGCGGTTGCCTCTGTTTCTGAGACCATCAATCCACGCATCTTATCACGTGGCTCGTTGTGCATGACACAGCGGAGACTCCCCGAGTTTGGAGGCTCATGCTACCCTCTGCAAACCACGCACAACTTACCACACGCCCCATTGAGAGTGAGAACCCCTAATCTCGACCACGAGGAGGTTACCCCATGTGACTCTACCCTTCCTAACAACCGGGCCAATTTGGTTGCTTAAGAGAATTGGCTGGAGTCACTCAGCACACCCTTGATTCGAACTCGCGACTCCAGGGATTTTAGTTATTGTCAATACTCGCTGAGCTATCCAGGCCCCCATTTGGCCCCAATTTCTTCTTGACAATGTCTTAAAAATGTAGTTTAACTGGGAAATAACCTGATGCATAGAATGTGTAACAAACTTTGAATGGAGACCAACCAATATGAGAAAACCATTTAAATGTGAAGATCTTTCTTTTGTCAAATGTGTAAACATATATAACATATATACACATATATATATATATACACATATATATATATATATATATATATATATATATATATATATATATATATATAAATATATATATATATATATATATATATATACACATATATATATATATATATATATATACATATATATATATATATAAATATTATGAATTACATTTGTTGTCGGTTCCATCCAGTTCCAGCATGAACTGGTCAATCTTCTCTTGCTCAACTACAGGAATTGCCTACATGGCAGGGCAAAGGGAGAGACAGAAACGATCATTACCAACCTTGCAAACCTAAAAATAATAAAATTCTTTCTTTTGTTTACTGTAGTTTTAAAATACTCTCACCTGGCTGATCAGTGCAGGTGCGATAGTTTGGTTCACATGCTCAACAGCCTTTGTCACACCTGAATAGCAGAGACAAAGAGAGTTGAGCAATATAGGAGAAAGCCCCACATTACAGTTAACGCATTCAGAGGCATGCACATGATCTCTTTATTTTCTTGTCTTGTTCAACTGAACAAGAAAGCTTTAGACAGACATGTGTCAGAATTTGTAGAAACATTAGCCAGAAACAAGTTTAACCATGCAAACACTGTGCATTCAATAACATTGATGTTTTACTTTAAATAATTAATTGTTAATTGTTGTAAATTGCATGCTAAACAAGTATTTTGCATTTTAAACTATTTGTTTACAGAATGGAGCACTGGCATGAGAATAACATGCAAAAGACAACAACGCATAAGTCAGAGCAATTTTTCACCTGTTACCACAAGGCTGAACCCAGTAATTAATCAGTACATTTAATAAGTCCTCCTTTACAATCTATTTGAGAAAGACAGAGGTGAGGAGAAAAACAGCCCATTCATTAATAAAATAATTAAATATAGTGCTTATTGGACAAGGCAGACAAAAGTCTATTTTTCCCCAAAACATTTAACCTTGTACCGGTCAGTTCTGTTCAACCAGACAGAATCTGATTTCTCTTTATGTTATTATTGATTACATTTAAGATTTATTGGGCAAGTCATTTACCTTTGCCCAGGTAACGTGACTTATCATTGTCTCTTAGCTCCAAAGCTTCATAGATTCCAGTAGATGCTCCACTAGGGACAGCAGCTCGAAACAGGCCTGTTATGAAATCACAAGAGGTTCTGTTGAAGTGAATGGTTATGCCCAGAATCAAAATGACACATTATTGACTAGATGAGTTTTAATTTAGCTTGAAGCTCCAGCACGCTAAATCATTTTCAGTTGTGAGCATTCGATCCTTTTGTGTCCCCTCCAAACATAAAACTCAAGGGGAAAATCACCTTTCTCTGTGTAAAGGTCCACCTCAACAGTGGGGTTTCCCCTTGAATCAAAAATCTCACGGGCATGTATCTTCAGGATAGACATGTTTCTAAAAATGAAAGAAATAACAGAAGATTAAGATAAAGGCTTATCATTTAGGTGTCACATATGCCTACATTGTTTTCTGCGTCTGCTGAAATCTGTCCCTGCATCTAAAGGGAGATTTTAAGATAACCTAATGCAGAACTCTCCTGTCACCACCTGCATTACAGTAATACTAACAAACATTGAGCAGGTTGGCATTCACCGTCATCAGCTTTGTTCATGGGCATGAACTGCTCAGGTCTAATTGGATTAGCAGCTGTCACTCTATGGTCATCATTGTGCTATCAACAGAGAACAAAAGCTTACTGAACTCGATTCGGCCTTGAAGTTTTTGACATAAAAATAAATAAGACAGGATAATCAACATTCGTTTCATTTCTTAGAGGAATCGTTCTGTTTAGATTGTTCTACAAATATTTAATCTAATTTCAGCGCGTGAATGGAAATGGGCGTAATGGAAAAGCACGATTCATCACGCATGCGGGTCCTCAATGTCACTTCTTAATTCTGAATAAGTTATCCATGACTCTTCACTAATATCGTGCTCAAAACCAACATGACTAAATCTATATATAAGCGGACAAACACCAAGGTTGATTATGATATTAAAAGTACAACATTAGCAATAAAACAGATATAAAAATGTCGTCATTAAGCGTTAAAATGCGTAACACAATGTGTCTTACCACAGCAAATCCGTATATCTCAAGGACAAGATGAAGAATTCCGGATAAATTAAGCAACTGCTGCTTGACTCAAGCTCTCGTTCAAGTCAACGCTCACAGCCTGTAGTCCTGCGTGGAAGATGTGCTCACCAAAAGTACGTACCTTCGGGAAGATGAAAGAAATGGCACACAAGCGCGTAGAACGGCAGCTAGTTTGAAAGGGTCCTCAAAGTGGGCGTGGATTCTGAAAGTGGGCGTGGATTCTATTTGGTCTGGTACCATGAATCTAACTAATAATGCTCTCATCTGAACTCTTTATTCACTGTGTATTTTCAATTTAATGGCTATTAAGGTTTCTCAGTGTCAATATTCAGGTGTGAATTATTGTCCAGACCGCTACTGAAGCGGGTGGTTTAAACACGTTTACCTGTTGCTTTTATCAGCGCTGGTCAGGATTGACCAATCACAATCATTTATGATTACTGGAAAAATAATTTGAGAGAGAGATTGCTAGGGGTAGGAGATTGCATTTATATGACAGTTAACAATCATAGTAAGTAAATATTTGAATTATTTTGATATGCTTTAATGTAGAAATTGCACGAATAAGACAAAAAAACTAATCAAAACCAACAAAAAAAACGTCATGGGTTTTCAATGGGGCTCAGTGACGGATTCGGTTTTCTGGGCCGTGGTGCTCGTTTGACAGCATGACACGTTTGTCTCATAGGAAACTGAAATTAGCTAGCAACAGTTGCTCTCCAAGAGGGAAGATGTCATGATGGAGGAAGTCTTTTCTTTAACAGTGCAACATTAATAATTACATTTTCACAATAAATTACTGCCTGTTTGAATTGACTTATAGGATTAATTTATATTAATGTTTAAGAATGTCAGATATACTCTAATATTCCCAATGACTTGTAGCATAGTTCCTGAAATATATATATATATATATATATATTTATTTATTTTATTTTATTCTATTATTTTTTTTGGAAAACCGAGCAATGTATTCTGACATTGCCCCATCATAGATCTCTCAAATATACAGGAGAAAATATAATTTTATTGGACTTATTCTCGAAAGCAACAGAAATGATTTCAGATAGTTAAACCATTAACCTTCTTCCATATTCTTGTCTATGAGGAGAAAGTGATGCAACTGCATGAGGCACAATAGAGTGTTTGTGTGCTGGAGAATCCTGGCAACTCATTCCCTTGGACCAGTAATCCCTCAGGTCACTGCCCTCACCCCTCCCTCCTCCATTCCCTCTTTTGTCCATCTCTCTCTCTCTCTCTCTCTCTCTCTCTCTCTCTATATATATATATATATATACACATATACACACACACACACACACACACACATACACACACATCTTTCCACCCCCCACCCACTTCTTCTCTCTTATTCTTTCTAGAATCCTCAGCCCAGCCTTGTCAGTTTAGATCAGTCTCACATGCAGGTATGTCATTTTCCCTTGTGCACAGTTAGTTTTGTGAAAAAAGTTGATGGTTCTTGTTTTGTTGCTTATCTCAGGTTCATGGTTCTCTGGAGGCTTCCATGACAGCCAGCTAATCACTGTGCTCCTCCATCCTCACACCTCACAAATCTGACCTCAGGGATCTCATTAGCAATCCACACAGACCTGTGGATATTGAGGTAGTAACCTGTTGCCTGGGTAACAATACTGTTCCTTTATCCCATCATGAACTCCTCTTAGAGTTGAAAATCTAAGATCGTTTGTCCAATACACAGAGCTCCATATTCTAAATTGTGACTCACTAATGGTGAAGCATTACTAAATGTGCAACTATATAGAAAAGATTAACCAAAGTCTACAATAAATCTACATTTCTTTATTGATTGCACAAGCTGTTACTTAAGTTTGTATTTTAAACATACAATAAATATTAAAAAAGTTCACTCAGCAATGAAAATTCTGTCATCATTTACTCTCCTTCATGTTGTTCCAAACCCTTATGACTTTCTTCCATTAAACACAGAAAGAGATGTAAGGAAGTACAGTGAGGAGTCTCGTCTTTTTCCCATACAATAAAAGTGAATGGTGACTAAGGCTGTCTTTTTGCATGATGTCACCTTTTGTGTTCCACAGAAGAAAAAATCAAATAGGTTTGAATCAACATGAGGGTGAGTAAACAATGACTGAATTTTAATTTTAAGATGTGGTCTGAAAAATGAGCTCATTCTGTTATGCTGACTTTCATTTTACCTGTCAGCCCTTTTCAAACCAGCCCATGCAACTGATGCCACCGATCATTGACTCCCATGTAGCAGGCCCATCCCAAACAGAAGTACTTGCACACAAGTACTTTATTGTCTCAATGAAACTTCAAATATTGCTCAAAATGCAGCACCAGGCAACAAGCAGAATATGATAGTGCTTTTATGAAGGCTTAGGGAGTAGGTCTGTTTTTACAGCCAACAAACAGTCTACTGATTTACTGGCAGTAAAACGCCATCTATAAAAATTTATTTCTAACTGAATTAAGAACAAGGTTTACATTTTATTGGAGGACAGGTTTAAGTACACACAAGAAAATGTTTTATATAGAACCCTAAAGGGTTGTATAAATGTCTTTCTAGCAAGTCAGTTCAATGTTGGACATCTTTGGAATTCTCTCGGGAGGCTATTTCCAGTCATGCCAGTGCAGCTCCTATTTACTTGAGTGGAGGAACACCGAAATCTCAAAAATGGTTGGTTAAGATTACGATCAAAGAACATATTTCAAATCAGCAATAAAATTTGATAATATTGGAATCATAAATTGTGCTTCTATACCTCATATTACACTAAAATACACAATTATGTAGAGCTAATGTGCATGTACGTTAGTGAGTTGATTGACAGGTGATGTCTGTATCTAAAAGATGATTGGCTCTTTTATCTGTAAGGTGGGACTTCCTTTCAACATCTGTTGACCATTTGGCACTAGAGCTTTTTGGTTGGGCATTCCCATTTCTCCCATTCATTTAAATTATAGTGGCCTGTGTCCGCTAAATAGTATCTGGTTGTATCTCTCTCTACATATTTTGAACCCCTAAAAGGTTCTATATAGAACCCTATTTAGGATTCTTTTTGCCAAAGGGTTCTATATAGAACCATTAAGGGGTTCCAAACATAAAATCGTAATATTTCATTTATGTTTTATGGTCAGACAAATTAATTGAAATGTGAATTAAACAGTTAGAGATGCTATATTACTAGAAGAAATAGAAATATCTATAGACAAAACATATTATTAGCTATTTAGTAAAGCATTTTTAACAAAACAATTCATAATGCAATAGTTTTAAGAATGAATATATCAGCATTTGTTTCTAATAGCAATACGTTAAAAGTCTAATCTGTATGGTGATATAATTTATATCAACATCATACAAATATTTTAACATAAATACAACCCCCAAAACTAGTGACTCTGCAAAATCTGCAGTTCCATGAATGATTCTCTTTGTCTTTTTAACTGTAAAGGTATTAAAAGGAAAAACAATCTCACATTACAGGTTGTGCTGTTTGTAATTCTGAATTTAATAGTCAAATTCACTGAATCTATAAAAAGAGACAACGTCATTTCTTCTCAGTAAAGTTAGTCATTTTTGGAAAGAGGCATTTGCTGTGAGCAGTTTGGGTTTATACATATCCTTGCATAATTATTCTCAATCCTGTTCATCTCACACGTAGTCTGATTATACATGTTTGAATTAGAGAACATGTGAGTTAAATGGTTTATTGCCTCATTGTTACGTGTAAATGATTGTGGAATCATAGTTTAAATGATTTCGTTATTTATATTGCTAAAACTGTGAATATAGAAATTGCTAAGGAGTAAATTACATTAACAGAATAGGCACTATCATTTCCTTCAGTTTCAGTTTGCTGTTCTCTTGCTATTTTGATTCATTGCGTCAATGCATTTTATTTTAAGTGTATTGTTACATGAATGATTCCTAATACTATCTACTGATAAACAAAGAAAAGGAGTGTAGACATTAAATAAAGAAAAGAGGAGGCTTATTCTTGTCTAGTGCCCTACAGCCTGACCCAGAACAAAAGACACCGAGTATGGGGCGTGGTCTTGTTGAAGGTTAAAAGCTTGCCTCATATGTGTACTCAGAAACCCAGAGGCACTTTCACACAAATCTAGCCAATCACAGGCCACAAGACATACCTGCTCATAGAAGAATGGCTAGGATTGGTCATGGTGTAAAAATGACACCTGGGCAGGGCTCCAAGGTGTACCTGAAAACCTAGATGTTTTGTAGGAGCAGTTTCTTTGCTTCAGGAGCTTTAGGAGATTGTGTTTCTTGATATGCCTGAGATTCCATTCCGATTGTCCTTTCCTTCTCCTGCATCTTCATCAGCTCCCTTCAGACTGGTCTGAGAGGTTTGGTCCGACATGGAAGGAGCAGTCATACCTTTAACAACTGGAAGAAACAGGAAGTGATCTTCCTGAGCTAAAGCGACGCTGCGACACAATGGCATCTCTTGTCCATGACTCCATACCGAATGACCGCGAAAGGAATTGATAGGGTAAATAATGGTTACTTTTATTTCAATAAGATCACCAATTTGACCAAATAATTGATTAATTACTAATGAAATATATTCATATATATCAGGTAATATATCAAGTTAAAATGGAAAAGCTACTGTATATAGTAAACTAGTTTTAAAGAAAACAGACCATTACAAAAAGACTGAATGACATGAAAACAGATGTGTACATTTTGGTAAAGTTTTTTTTTTTCCCCCTTTCCTTTTTTAGCTTAAAACTGAAGTATTACGTTTTTGTTTAAACTTTTAGTCATGTGAATTATTGAGTTTTTTGAAACATAAAGGATTAAGGTTGCCCAGCATGTTAAACGTCACTTCCTTAATTTGCCAAACCGGTCTGATCAGTTCAAATAAAGGGGTAAAATACAGTATATTTTATATGTTAAATACTGCCCATAGCAACATTTGTCTTTAATAATATTTCATATCAGCATGAAAAATAATAAAGAATGAAAAACAGAGGAATTATAGACAGACACTCATGTCTCATACACAGTAATTTTCCTCTATTAACCTGAGAGCATTCGAATAAAAAAGAGCCAGGCTATGAATTCAAACCATAATTGTTCCTTTTAATATTTTCGTGAGCATTGTCACTGAGCATAACAATGAGTATATGGGCAAAACAGACAGACTCTCAGGTAGCTTCATTTCAGTAGTAAGTGAGTTATCTACTGTTATCTCATCTAACGCACAGGTGAGAGGTCAATCAGGTGCACACTCAGGTGTTGGTGACAAAGATCAGCCATTTTGATTAGCATGACTTAGCGCTTTCTTACCACCTTTGTTGTGTGGTTGAAATGGGATTTGGCGGCTGTAGGAACTATTTTGTTTTGATGAAGGCGCAACCAATTAGTTGAACTCTCCAAGGTCAAGGTTTCTCTAGTGATCTCTCAGTGATTATGATTACCAAGTGGCAGGCCAGGCATGCAGTACACTTATGAAATAAACTTTCATTTTAATGAGATTTCTTTTTTCTTTCTTTCTAATGATAGTTGCCAAGAAAGTTTGTGATGATTTAAAAGATGCAAAGCGGTAGGAGAGGTCCAGTCAAAATGAACTTGGACAATGAGAATTATATACTTTCATGAAAAGTTTATAGGTCTGTCGCAAGATTAAAGCCATTTAAAGGAAACATATAAAGCTATAAAGATAGTGGCGAGTCAGGACAAGGAGATAATAATTAACAAACATCTTACAGTGTCTTGGTAAAGTACAGACTCTCCAGTTTTTCACCACAGAAACAGTGTGTGATGTGGGGGAAAAAGGCTCCCATCATGTTCCACACTAAAATTAAAACAATTAGATGAAAAAAGTCACCAAGAATTAAAAAAGGATGAGACAAACCATTCAAGAACTATTTGGATGACCATCTCCATCATACAAGGCAGTTTTGGATGTTATAACCTTCTCTAATACTGCCTGGTAATGATGCAGATGGTCCTCTGCTGGCATCGTTAAAATACATTTGCATCTGGGTGTGGATGTGCAGACCATGCAAATACACACAAAAACATACAAATAGGGTTTACAAGTGAAAATATTTCATGCTGAAATACTTCAGGTTGATCCTTTTACTTTATCATTTGAATACTGTGATTTAAAAGAAGTTCACTTGTGCATTCATTGTCCTTAGGGTTCATCTTACACGACAGTGCTTGGCTGTTCACTGATGTTCTAACACTGTCTGGTAACGATGCACTCTGGGGGCTCTGTGACCAGCAAGTTAACAAGTTTGTATTTTGTAATATAATATGAACACAAAATGCTGAGAATTCAGATTAAGTATGGGGTGTAAAATCCTTTGGCCACAGGAAGCTGTCAGACTTTAGAATGTATCATGCTTTGTAAACATACAGTGGGGTTCAAAAGTCTGAGCCCACATTGAAAATCTAGGATTTTCTTAATTTAAAGTTCACATAAAAATAAAAATTCTCTCATCATTTGCTCACCCTCATGCCATCCCAGATGTCTATTTTCTTTCTTCTGCAGAACACAAGAAGAATATCTCTACTCTACAATGCAAGTCAATGGTGAACAGAACTCAGAAGGTCCAAAAAGGACATACAAGCAGCATAAACATAATCCAAATGACTCCAGTGTTTAAATCCATATCTTCTGAAGTGATATGATCACTGTGGGTTAGAAACAGGTCCTTTTTTACTACTCTTTAACATTCAGCCACCTGATGTGTTTCTCACTCACATCTATCACATCACTTCTGTAGAAATGGATTAAACCACTGGAGCAGCCTTTATGTTCTTTTTGGACCTTCTGAGTTCTGGTCACCATTCACTTGCAATGTGAGGACCTACAGAACTGAGATATTCTTCTAAAAATCTTCATTTGTTTTCTGCAGAAGAAAGAAATTCACACAAATCAGGGATGGCATGAGTGTAAATGATGAGAGAATTTTCCTTTTTGGGTGAACTATTCCTTTAAACCTGGAAATTAACAGTAAGTTTTAGGATTTTGAAAAATGTAAAGCAAAGAAAAGTTGTGATGAAAATGACGAGGAAGATTTTGTACTATTTCTAGGTCACTTATCAAATTGAGGTGAGCATATTAGCTTTGTATAAAAGATCAGATTTTAGGTAAGTATGGAATATAGCTTCCATGGCCATGAAGCTTTCAGACTGTCAGACTTCATGCATTGTGTTATTTACGAACTCAGATCAGTTATTTGTATATAGATAAGAGGAAGAATTGTCAAGATCTCCTGATAGAATGAGTAAAAAATAAAGGGAGATTGTGAGAAACGCTTTGTGAATTGATTTAATATTGATACTCTTCTCACCTTACCCTGTTCATCTCACTATTGTCAAGGGATGCCAAGGTAGCCATTGCTATAGTACTGGACCCCACCTTGTTACGTTGAAATACCTTCATGAAAGTAATTCCTACACGCTCACACACCCTCTAATGTGTAATATGTCTGTGAATGATTGTCATCATCCTGCTTTTCCTGTGTCTTATTGTGTGAATGTCACCTGAGATCTGTGTGAGAAAACACTATTTGAAGTGGCACCTACACAATTCATTTGTCCAGTGTGCTGTGTTAGAGGAAGTGATGTCAGCCAGTAAAATATTAAAGACTATTGAGGTTGGTATAAATACACATTTTACCTGTTTTTCAGATGATTGTGTTTTGGGCTATACATGAGCATATAGAGCATGATAAAAAGCCAAACACAAAGCCCTTAAAAGGTGGTTCTTATGAAATTTCTGTCAACATGACCTAACAAAACATTTAGTTGTTTTCTGAATGTGAATAAGTACATTTCATATGTGTGGACTACACACCAATGGTCAATTTTGGGGGTTTAATTTAACCAATCTGCTTCAAGTTGTCTTTCATTCTACCTCTATGGATGCTGACCCTTGATGTACTCAGTGAACTGTTTATCAACCTCCCATTTACATCTGCTTGCACTTTGTCCTATAAGATCACTTTAAACAGTTTCCTTCAAGAAATTATTTCTGAAAAATAAACACTTAAACTCTAATTCTGTCATTCTCTGTTTGTCTGCTTCCATTTCCCCTACAGTCACATGACATCAGACCCTTTCTTCTGCCTCTCCGCTGCAGTAAAATCCTCTGATTTGTGTCTTACCAGGCAAGTTTAGATGTTGATACTCTGTCTAATACTGCCTGGTAATGCCATCAATCACAAGGAATTTGATCACCACTTTTCTTTTTTCCTCCATGACTTCTGGTACACTGCTAGAATGGAACAGTTATTCATTTATTTAAATTTTAAACACTGATTACATTCATTGTGTATATATATATATATATATATATATATATATATATATATATATACCGATCAGCCACAACATTATGCCTTGTTGATGACAGAGGTCAACAGAGAATAGCCAGACTTGTTCAATCTGACGAAGTCAATGGTAACTCGGATAACCGCTCTGTACTATTGTGGTGAGAATTGGTGCTGTTTTGGCGGCACGAGGGTGACCTACACAATAATAGGCAGGTGGTTTAAATGTTGTGGCTGAACGATGTATATATAAGTCTGATCATAGCTGATTGTATCTCATTTTCTTATGACACTGTATAATGAATATGGCTCTGGCTCTTCTTTGACACTTTACACTCCATATTGTTTAATTACTTATTTTGTATGAATGTAAACTACATGCAAATTCCTCTTGTAAGTAAAAGCAATAAAACAACCTCATTCAACTACATTCATGTTTATTTGACTTTGTGCATCAATTCCAATTGAAACAAGGGTTGTTGTTGTTTTTTCACATGCACTGCTGTTATCCCTGATGTTGTTTTAACTCAAATAAATGAAGTACAATAAATATAAATCCTAATAAATTACCTCCATACGCGAGTTTACTTTTTTAGTAGGGTGTATGGTTTTAACGATTTCTTTCATTCTACTGGACTTTTTGAATTCAGTCTTTTTATCTAGCCTATACTCATTGAATCAATTTGTATACTTATGTTGAATTAAAAAGTGTATTTGCCAAATCAACTCAAAAACATTTGTCGAATCAACTAAAATTGGTGTCAGTGAACTCTGCATCATTTATCACAAAATCTTTGATGCTGACAAACTACTTTGAATCTAAACACGTTACAGTAGACAAACAATATCACCCTAAACGTAGTCCCAACTAGCTTAACAAATTTGTCTAAACAATTTAATAATGAACAATGTTGCTGATTTGCCAGATCCCAGCATGCATTGTGGTATGAATATATTTGTATGGTTAGTGTTAAAGGCTTATTGTTTGTTGTTTGCAGACTTTATCTGTGCTGTTGTTGTTGTTTTTGTCACCACTGTTAGTAAATAATTGTGTTATGATGTTCAGAACTCACAATTTTACTTGATGTTTTTTGATTGTCACCATTACTTATGTGTGTGTGTCAAGTATTAAAAATGATGTGCCTCCCTCACTGGATAGAGTACAATGTGTTTGGCTATGTAATTTGCAAAGGGGTTAAAAGGCAAAGATTGAACTGTGTATTTTGCTTAAAGTATGTAGATTAAGTGCAAGATTGTTTAAAAAAACAAAATATCTTGTCAAAATATCAACCTTATTTTACACCTGTGAGTGTAAAAATAGATATATAAAATAGGTTATATATTTTGACAAGATATTATGGAAATGACAGCTTAGTTTGTTATATTACTTAATTTATAGCTGCTATAAAAATGACTTGTTGACAGCGTATTTGTTGTTTGACACCAGAGGATCCTCTCACGATTGTCAATTATCTGTTAACACTAATAATTCTTTACAAATATGTAAATTATCCAAAGCTGCTAGCTAACGTTAGCAAGTATGGCTAATAAATCCACCGCTTTAACTGATCTCTAACATCTTTATCTGAAGCAAACGCTGTTAATACACATGTAATGCTAATTAAATAAAAGGAAATAATCAACTTTACATACCTGAGATCCACCCGCATGCCTCTGCTCATCCATGATGATTGATCCGTGTCTCTAGCTAATGATGTAACTTCCAGGGAGGCATCCCTGAGCCCGTTGTACACGCCCCAATCCCCTGACTCCACCCCCACGTCAAAACAGTGCCATAAAGTGAAACGCGCAGAAAAGTGAAGCGCAAAGGCAAAACGGTATCATGAGCTCACACTTGATGGAAATGCAGATTAAAAGGAGCGTTGCAAAATAACTAGTAATCATTGCAAAGAAAAATATGTGTGGCAAAATCAATGCTGCAATTAATTATATCTTGGTTTTTGCTATATTTAATTTCTATTTTGCAATTCTTTATTTTTGTTTGCAAAACTTAATTTTTTTCCCCTGATACTTTATTTTACTTTTGTGATACTTCATTTTTGTTTGAAAAAAAATATATATATTTTTTGCTCAATACTTTATTTTGTTTTGCAATACAATTTTTTGCAAATATATGTGGCATGGGATTGATTCCATAGTATGTGCTAAGAGTACGAAGGGTGCTGATTTCACCACTTTCCTCACTTCATGTTGTCTTGTAAGTATGGGAACTATCGTGCTGGAACTGTACTGGAATCACGCACCAAAAACTTGACAAAAGAGGATATTACAACAATACAAAGTTCCATCGCATCATCAAATACTTTATGGTTCAAGGGGGCGATCCAATGGTAACAGGTAAGGGCCAAACCCATTTACATTTACATTCACAGTTATTTTTTGTTAATATACGTATTAATTTATTAATAACATTACCCTGAGTTTCATTCAAAGCTCACACATATTTAATTAATTCATCTAATTATTTTTTGCAAGGCAGTTCATTAAAGGTGCAGTATGTAAGATTCTGAAACCCTTGTTATTTATGACACCTGTGGCCGTTAAGTGAACTGCAGCCAACTACTTGTTGCTCGTAATGCAGTCAATGTTGGCATTAGCCATCTTTATCAATAGCTGTTAGCTCAAATTACACAGATCAGTCTTTATGGCTCTATATTTCACATGCTTTGCAGTAGAGCCTGGCCGATAGGGTTTTTTTTTTTAAGACTGATACCGATTTTAGAGGGGGAAAATTCACTGATTACTGATATGGTGGCCAATATAGTTAATTTTAGAGCTGGAATGAAAACAAACCTTTTCTATGTGGATTGTTCACCGATTTTATGACTATCCAAAGGTCAGAAGGCTGCTTTCTTAAACAACATTTTTTATCAAAGAGTATTTGACATTATTATTATACATTGTCAACAAATTCTAGAAATGAACACTGAAACATAAAGAATAAATAAAAATACAATAAATAGCTTAAAAAACATCAGAACTGCATGTTCAGTATCAGTCAGTTGATGGCCATTTAAATTAAGAATAAATAAAAATACAGTAAATAGCTAATAAACATCAGTACTGTTTAGTATCAGTCAATTGCTAACCATTTAAATAAAGAATAAATAAAAAAAAACAATAAATAGCTAAATAAACATCAGTACTGTTTAGTATGTCAATTGCTGACTGTTAAAATAAAGAATAAATTCAAATAAAATAAATAGCTAAATAAACATGAGTACTGTATGTTTAGTATCACTCAAATGCTGACTATATTAATACAGCAGTGGTGTTACACCATATTCTGCCATACAATTTCAGAAGAAACTTTCAACGGTGGAAAACCAGACTTTTAAATATTACATTTTATAAATGTTATGACTGGAATTGTTCGGTTGAAGGGGGTACCAAACTGTGAATCCTGAACAAAACAGTTTGGTGAATACATGTTTATGCATTAGCTTCCACTCAACTGACAAGGGATGAAAGTAGCTACGTGGTTAGCTAGTTAGCTATGAGCTCGTTGTCACGGAGAGCAAAAGATAGACTATTTACTTTCCAGCATTGCGTCTCACCAACTAGGTAACAATGTAGCATGAAATCAACACTCAGCAGACACAATCCACCACCGCACCGTTGTCTGCTGAGCTGCAAAAAGATGCTCTGATGTTTACCTTTCAATATGCTACATTACTGACTGCACTGACAAATTATAGCTGGCGAACATAACAAACAGATGTGATATGGTTGTCAGAGACAGGGTTAATGTTATATTAGCTCTGTACAATTGTAGTGAGCAGAATAGCATCTCAGAATATACAGCACGTTGAACCTTGAGGTGGATGGGCTATAATAGCAGAAGACCACGAGTTCCACTTCTGTCAGCCAAAAACAGAAAGATGAGGCTGCAGTGAGCCAACCATCTGTGTACCTCAGCAGAAATTGAGATTAGTCAGACCAGGCAGCATTTTTCCAAGTCAAGTCAAGTGGTTTTTATTGTCGTCCAACCATATACAGTTAGTACAGTACACAGCAAAACGAGACAACGTTCCTCCGGGACCATGGTGCTACATAAATCAACATATTACAAACACAGAACCAAATGAGACTACACAGACTAAATAGACCTACACATTCCTACATAAAGTGCATGTGCAAACGTGTGCAAAAAGTACAGGACATTACAATAATTACTAAAAAGGAAGAGGACAATAGGCACAGTAAAAGACAGTGCAGTGCCGACCAGTACACATTTCTAATCTGAATAGTGCAAAAAGATGACACTTTCTAAAAATGCCGAATGTAAGTATAACATACTATGAAATAGTGTTCTATGGACATAGCAGTTATTGAGGTAGCAGCCAGGTATAAAATGACAATGAATTAAGTGCAACCCTGGACATGTGCAAAATCCAGTCTTTAAGTGTCCATTTTTGGTGAGCCTGTGCCCACTGCAGCCTCAGCTTTCTCTTCTTGGCTGACAGTAGTGGAACCTGATGTGGTCTTCTACTGTTGTAGCCCATCTGCCTCAATGTTCAACATGTTGTGCATTCTGAGATGCTATTCTGCTCACAACGTTTCTGCAGAACTGCCACTCATTGGATGTTTTTTGTTTTTGGCATCATACTGATACTGTTGTATGTGACAATCCGAGGAGATCAGCAGTTACAGAAATACTCAAACCAGCACATCTGAGTCACATGAATAAGCAGGTGTAAAAGTGTACCTAATAAAGTGATCACTAAGTGTTTTACTTAGTAAATGAAAGTGACCAGATTTTGTGTGAATTTACTGTCATGCCATGTTTAACTATTAAGAGTGTTATACAGGTGAAACTCGAAAAATTAGAATATCGTGCAAAAGTTCATTAATTTCAGTAATTCAACTTAAAAGGTGAAACTAATATATTATATAGACTCATTACAAGCAAAGTAAGATATTTCAAGCCTTTATTTGATATAATTTTTATGATTATGGCTTACAGCTTATGAAAACCCCAAATTCAGAATGTCAGAAAATTAGAATATTGTGAAAAGGTTCAGTATTGTAGGCTCAAAGTGTCACACTCTAATCAGCTAATTAATCCAAAACACCTGCAAAGGGTTCCTGAGCCTTTAAATGGTCTCTCAGTCTGGTTCAGTTGAATTCACAATCATGGGGAAGACTGCTGACCTGACAGTTGTGCAGAAAACCATCATTGACACCCTCCACAAGGAGGGAAAGCCTCAAAAGGTAATTGCAAAAGAAGTTGGATGTTCTCAAAGTGCTGTATCAAAGCACATTAATAGAAAGTTAAGTGGAAGGGAAAAGTGTGGAAGAAAAAGGTGCACAAGCAGCAGGGATGACCGTAGCCTGGAGATGATTGTCAGGAAAAGGCTATTCAAATGTGTGGGGGAGTTTCACAAGGAGTGGACTGAGGCTGGAGTTACTGCATCAAGAGCCACCACACACAGACGGGTCCTGGACATGGGCTTCAAATGTCGTATTCCTCTTGTCAAGCCGCTCCTGAACAACAAACAACGTCAGAAGCGTATCAAGCGCTCTCAAATTCCAAATTTGAGAGCAAATTTTGCATCTCATTTGGAAACCAAGGTCCCAGAATCTGGAGGAAGAATGGAGAGGCACACAATCCAAGATGCTTGAAGTCCAGTGTGAAGTTTCCACAGTCTGTGTTGGTTTGGGGAGCCATGTCATCGGCTGGTGTTGGTCCACTGTGCTTTATTAAGTCCAGAGTCAACGCAGCCGTCTACCGGGACATTTTAGAGCACTTCATGCTTCCTTCAGCAGACAAGCTTTATGGAGATGCTGACTTCATTTTCCAGCAGGACTTGGCACCTGCCCACACTGCCAAAAGTACCAAAACCTGGTTCAATGACCATGGTATTACTGTGCTTGATTGGCCAGCAAACTCGCCTGACCTGAACCCCATAGAGAATCTATGGGGCATTGCCAAGAGAAAGATGAGAGACATGAGACCAAACAATGCAGAAGAGCTGAAGGCCGCTATTGAAGCATCTTGGTCTTCCATAACACCTCAGCAGTGCCACAGGCTGATAGCATCCATGCCACGCCGCATTGAGGCAGTAATTAATGCAAAAGGGGCCCAAACCAAGTACTGAGTACATATGCATGATTATACTTTTCAGAGGGCCGACATTTCTGTATTTAAAATCCTTTTTTTTTTTATTGATTTCATGTAATATTCTAATTTTCTGAGATTCTGAATTTGGGGTTTTCATAAGCTGTAAGCCATAATCATAAAAATTATATCAAATAAAGGCTTGAAATATCTTACTTTGCTTGTAATGAGTCTATATAATATATTAGTTTCACCTTTTAAGTTGAATTACTGAAATTAATGAACTTTTGCACGATATTCTAATTTTTCGAGTTTCACCTGTAGTAAACCTATAATTCTGCAGGCCGTGGTGGTGCATCTATATATGGCAAGCAGTTTGAGGATGAATTGCATCCAGAGTTAAGATTCACTGGTGAGTTTTTTTTAGAAACAATGACCCATCATGATTGTAAACCACAAGAAAAAGCACTTCATTGCTTGGACGATATTTTGCTTATGTGCAAATTGGATTGACGGTCATTTATTGCATTCATGGACATATATTTTTATTAAAGTGCATAGTGCATAGAGTTAGGTTACAACTGTTCTGGAATCAACAAATGCTTGATATTTCTGTGGTTCCTAAATCTGTAGGGAATCTGTATTTATGAAATGTTCTTGGTAACTGTTCTCTTAAGCATTATATAATATGAAATATAATCACATTTAATCTTTTTTTTTTTTGTTATTTCAATGGCCTGTCTGTTTTTCTACAACTTTTTCAAATAATTTTTTTTATTATTGTTTCATGTGATTGTATATTGTAGGTGCTGGTATTCTTGACATGGCCAATGCAGGACCAGAGATATATATATATATATATATATATATATATATATATATACTAATAAGTAATTGCAGCTTAACTGTGGGCTATTAATTTAAAAGGTAGGGATTTGTAATGGCTAAATGTAAATATACTGTACAACAAGTTGGCAATAACAGGAACAAGATCCAAATAAGAACTCATTTTGTTCATAATTCTTCATATAAACAATTAATTATAAACTTAAGGACAAAGACAATGTTAACAAATGCATTACACGCTGTACAACTGCAGTGTCTATTCTGTAATTACCAGTTACATATTAAATGTATGTGTTGTTTTTTTATGTCAGGGTATCCAACAAAGCAAACAGTCTATTTCATTTCAATTTATATTTACTTTGGTGTGTACACAACGTATGGGCTATGATTAATGTAGAGAGACAGGTTGCAAAAACTAAAGTTTTCCATTGCATACAAATATTTCCTTATTAAGGATCACGATGCATGCAAATTGACAAGTCAGTTACCCACCTTCAAAAAGAGAGCAGATCTTTCTCCAACAAGTGATGTTTCCCTGACTGGTGTACTGGCCCAAAGATATCTCAAGCACAAAAAGCAGGATTCCAAATGTTACAAGGTACAGGATGTATAGAATAATAAAGTTCCTTTAAGGATATAAGAGATGGTGATAAAAACAAAATTTGTAGCCAAAAATAAAAGTTTACTTTTTAACCCTAGGAGGCCCATTAAGCATAACTGCATACTCTCTTAAAATGAATACCCATACTTCAATTGGTGATGTAAATTTTCTTCTTTCTTTTGTTTTTCTTTAAATGTTGGATTTTCATTGCAAATCACTAACGTCATTTTGACCTCAGGACACTGGAATTTCTTACTTGATAATTTATCGCATTGGGCAATACTGATTTTGTTTTTTAACCTACTGTATATGCACTACATGCTTCATGTCATCTATATTAACTGGGTTCCTCCAAGTCAAAAATATCATACAACATCACTGAATCAACCTGATTACATCAAGTTACACCAACAAATATAATTTTACATTTATATTTACATTTATTCATATATTTTTATATACTGTATATCAATATAGAACACAAGTGCCTTATGTTTGCTCATGGAAGAGCTGTTTCTTCAGCTTAATGTTGAGAAGGTCTCAACAGATCAAATGGGGGTTAGAAGTGCATTCCACCCCTGAGGAACAGAGAATGTGAATGATCTGGAAAGCAACTTTGTGCCTCTTTGCAATGGAAGCACCAGGCATCATTGATCGCAGGGAACGAGAGGGGATATAGACCTGGAGGAGTAAAGTTGAAAGTCAAAGCCTTGAATTTGATGCTGGCAGCCACAGGTAGCCAGTGGATTGAAATCAAAGTGGGTTGGGGGAGGTAAAGTTGAGCCTCTTTGGTTGGTTGAGGAAACTCTATCTTGTTTGCCCATTGATCTCCCTCTTGAAGACCTCTATCAGTCTGCTCATCCCTGCCCACCTGCAGGAAGAGCCTGCCTTAATCACACTGTTTTAGTATGTGGGAATCTGTGTATAAATGTTTTCGTAGGTGTGCTTGTACAATTCAAAGAAAAAACGGAGTGAATATCTGAAGTTCTGCTGGACTAGATTTGACACATCTTATTTCCATTACCAAGGGGGAGGTGGGCGGTTGGGTTGCCACACTCTTTATCCTAAGGGTGAGAGGTGTGTTAATTTACTGTTCCGTTTAAGCCATTAGTTCTGTGACTGAGGGCATTTAAATAAAAAAATGGCTTAATCTCAGCAGTGTAGCTAACCTTCAAAGGATGATGTCAGTCATGTTCTGACCTGTGCCGTTCTTCCAATGCTCTTTGTTACTGCCATAGATTCTCAGCGTCTGGTAATGCTTCTTGTTGGTCTTACTCTGAAAACATCTCAGTGCCTTTAAGTTGTGAGGTCTGCCAGTTTTTGGATCTCACATTTATTGATAAATACTACAGACTGAGTTAGAGATTTCTGTTTACTTGTGCTTTCCCTCTACGAAGCTAATACTGTATTTGCTTTATGAGAATGTATTAATGTGTTTTAATATTAAAAACAACAACTATAGGGTTCTAAACAGGGTGGTACCGCTCCTGTAGGGGGAGTTCAAAGGATACCAGGGGGCGCTGAGAACAAATTAGAAGAGAGGGGGCGTTTATCACTCATATCAAATCGATCGTCATGTTCGCCTTTGTTTAAAAACGGTGATCTAGACTCGGAATATTAGCCTACCAATTCTCCATTATACGGGTTGGTACTTGGTACGCATTTGTACCACAGTTCATCTGATTCTGAACTGAAGTCTCATGACGAATCTTAAGTATCTGGTTTTGCAGCGTCAAATAGACAAGTGGAGTCACAACCTACGCTAATGCACCTGTATGGCTCTGTGGTTGGATACTGGCGGTGCGAGAACCAGTGAAGCATGGCGCAAGACATAGAAACCATTTGAATTCAGCACAGATTTCTACATCCCCATCCTTGAATTTACTATAGTAACACTAACTATACATTAGACAGAAATAGATTGATAATAAATATTATCATATCACTACTTCAGCTCTATTAAATTTGTAATAGGCAACACAGGGGAGTGAGGGAATATCATTCATTTTTGTTACAACTTATAAATGTTTATATTTGTCACAGTCTGTCTGCACCCTTTTCAAGGACTCTTATTTTGAAGTTCTCTCCCTCACTACACTTCCCAGAAGTCACTGACCTAATTACTCCATTATCCTCACCTGTGTGCCATTCCCTCCTTTAGTTCCTTAGTGTATATATATTCCCTCTAGTTCTGTCAGTCTGGGTCAGTCCTTGAATGTGAGAATTGTGTTTGGTAATGTTGGTATTGTTATGTTTGATCCTACTCCAGTGTTTGCTCTACTCCAGATTTATGATTAAAGGATTTAATGTTCCTACTCCTACGTCTCCAATCCTCCTTGATTCCCAGCACACCCAAACGTTACAATATTTTGCATTTATTGTTTTTAAATGTATTTAGGCCTACGGTTTATAATTACAAAAAATTCTATAATTTGTTTTATAGAAATCAAGTAACATCTAACCATGGTAGTGAAAAGAAATATTCCACGTGCTTACTATGGTCCTGTTACAAATAACACATAAAAAAAAAAAAAAAAAAACTGTGGTAAATTTTTTATAAGGGCAAATGAAAAATGTACATGCAAAAACATTTTTACGATGAAAAAGAATTCCGTAAATCCTAAAATTGTTATTAAAAATAGGCTAAAATATTTTGGGGAGTGTAAGTAAATATAACTGGTTTTGTTTGCTTTCACAAATTCCAAGAGAGAGGAGTCCCAACTCAGTCACACTGTCATTATTTAGTGACATACATTAGGTGTATACTTTTTACTTTTTATAGAGGTTATAGATAACCTCACTGTTGAAAAAATCTGCATCCCCTACTCTAAATCAATGCCATACTGTAGAATGAGCATTTCAGTGGGACAAAATATGCAATATTATTGGTCATTTCACTAATGACCATTAATCTATTTAATATAATAATATTAATATCACTTTTATTATTATTATTATTATCTGTCTTCGCATTTTCATTATATAGGTCCCAGAGATAGCCCTCATTTGCTTGAATCAAAGAAATGCAAGGTTTGGTCTCACATTAATAGTGCAAAAGTCTGCTGAATTTATTAACAAAACTGTAAAATTATTCAATTATTCAACAATAATATTGAGTTTTATGTTTTTTGATAACACAAAGTCTCAGCTTTCAGATTATGTCTGGACTATACTGTATATTAGTTAACAAATAATATTTTTGTCATCTTTTTCTCACCCACATGTTGTTCCAAACTGACACAAAATGTCAGAATGTTGCCTCCATCACCATTCACTTTCATTATATCTTGATTTCTTTCAATGAAAGTGAATGGTGACTGAAACAAACATTGCGTAAATTATAACAGAAAAATGTATTTGCTCTTTAAAATAACTTATGCAAAATCTTTGTGTTTAGTAGACTGAACCTGACCTTTGTACAACACTTGTGATTATATCATCGCAATTAATGACTGTAATTGGGTACATTATACAAAAGCTTCTATAACTCAGGATTTGATGAGATTGAATTTCTTTTCAAAAACATTCCAATTATTTAATACCTTAATTATTTGAGCGATTACAGACAGACTCTTTGGAATTCATCGTTTCATCTGAGTGAGTGAGTGAGTGAGTGAGTGAGTGAGAGAGAGTGCAAGAAGAAGAGCACACATTCAACAAAAAAACAAATACACAAACAAAAAAATCTAAGATCTGTTTGTATTCTAAAAACTTTAATAATTCCTGTCTGGGTAAAGCACATGTATACAGCTTTGTTTTAAAGCTACAGATTTCAGACAAAAATGTGAATAAGAGCTCTAACATAGATTAAACTGGTGAGAAAAAAATGTCACAAAAGTATCAGATCTAATGAATGTATTCCAGGTATTTTTTTGTATTTAACATTAAAATAAATATTATATTAATTGTGTTAATTTATATAATTAAATTCAGGTGTTTTCAATATTCATAATTAAATTCAAAATGATTCTATAATGTTTTGGCATTGATTAGAGCTTTACAACAGCACTCTTACTAAAACACAAAGAAACGCTACCAGTAAACCACTCGCCGGCATTTTATGCATGTATGTGCATGTGTGAGAGAGACAGCAGCCTATGTTAAATTAATTGGGCAGGATTTTTTAGTAAAATATGTTTTGTTATTGGGTAACCAGTAATTGCAAAACACATTACAAAATGATGGATGGCTCTGGATTTTAGTGCTGATAACTAAATTACATTTAAGTTCAATGTGAGGTGTTAAACACCTTTGGAAAATTCTTCTTACTTCTGCCATGCCTGTCAATTTCTGTCATGTTACCTTTGCACAACTTCTGCCTAAGGTGCAACAGTATCTTGCTCAGCCTAGACTTCAGAGCACCTGACTATGCTGCAGCCACACTTGTACGATTCCTTTTTAAATAATAAATGTCTGAAATAAATATGCAACACATTGGTTTTACAGTCAAGCTGTACTGATAAACTGACATAGTGAAATAAAGCCAAACATTGATGAGTTATTTGCACAATGAACAAATGTCTATTTTCTATGAACACGTGCATTTAACAAATAAACAATCATCAAAGGTACTCAAACATGGAGTTATGTGGGAAAGAGAGAAAAAGCTTTGAATCCATCAACGACCTCAGACAGAGATTTGCATTATTCCAAAAGTTGCTCTAATTATTTTCTTTTTTTGTTGTCGTTTTGCTTACCAAAAAATTTGAATCTATCAAAAAAATAAACCTTGCCAATACATGTTTACTCCTTAAAGGCATCAGAACTAAAGCTTCTTTAGTTTAAACGTATCCCCTTTTTATTTCTCGTCAACTCGATTCTTAATAATGACTTTTGTTGTTATCAGGTTGCAAAGCATTTGCATTAATATCACAATAGCATATATTACAGTAAGTGCTACTTCTCTGTAGCACAAATGTTTTGTCTTCTTACTCTTAGTTTTTTAAGCAGTTTTTTTTAATTAACCACTTTGCTGATATTCCTCATGGTTGAAGTTGTTGTCTAGCCTACTGACAGGAATCTTAATTTTGATCTTATCATTTGTTTCCTTTCATTCTCTGCATCCTTCAAATACCTATGTTAGCAAATAGGCAGCAGAACTAGCTAACAGTGATGCTGCTTTAAAAAGGCATTATGATTAAGGTTAGGTTTAGTTACAATCAAAAAAAATATTTCAGCCTATTTTTAAGATTAACGCATTTCAAATTCATAAAAAAACTCCATCAAATTGAACTACATAAAATTAAATTACAAAATTAAAATTAAATTAATAAAACATAAAATATGTAGTTTTTTGATTAAATTGGATAGAATTTTGTTATTAAATTTATTAACAAATTATTTATTTCAAAATAATGTTTTGAAAGTAGATGTAATAAAATCATTAGATATAGCCTATTATATATATATTCTATTCCTATGAAGTTATTATTTATTTTTTAATTATAATTACAATATAATCTTTATAATTATATACAATTATTTTTATTATATAAATATATATATATATTTTTAAATCACCATTCACACATAGGTACTGGAACCATTAAAAAACTGGGAATTCCATTGCATGGGGTGGCGTCTTTTCATTATATGACATTTTAAAATTAGTTTCTCATTGTCTAACAATTCATAGGAATCATTCTTTTTGAAAATAGGCCATTTATAATGAATATGTAATGAAAAACATTTACACTCCTGTCCAAATTTGCCCCTCGCAAACAAAAGTCTGTAGCTTTTGCTGTCACCTAGTGGACTAGACAACTCCCAAATGAAAAGTACAGTACACAGTGAGGTAGACACTGTTTAAAGCATTTTTTGTTTCCTTCAAGAGATAAATCTAACGACTGACCACCGACCAACCAACCAACCATTTATCTAGTTGTCTGTTGTTCAAACTCATATCACAGCAAACACTTCTTTACATTTACAGTTTTAATGTTGACACTTAATCACATTAATTTTTATTATAAGCCTTTCTCTTCAAAAGTTTATAAGATGGGAAATAACATTCAACATGGGGCATGCTTGCTTTGCATTGTAAGAATGGGAAAGCGTTGCAACTGCAACCTCAACAGAATATAGGAGGTGTCTGATCCGTTTATAGAGACTGTAATGTCCATCTAATGGAATGACCATCAAGGTGTTGCTCTTTCTACAAATGGCTGTGGCAAAAGTATAGTGTCTGTTGCATCAACACAAACGAACACATGAGAAGCTGACTGTAACTGCATAACCATATATGTACATACACAGAATTACATACTTACAAGAAAATGTAAATACTGTATATAAAGAAACACAATCCAAAAATTGAATTGAAATTGAGACAAAACATCAACACATCTTTTCATCAGGGAAGATAGAAACATTGAGTGTAAATCACCTCCTCTGAGCATTTTACAAGTCCATCTCTGTGTGGTACATTCATACAGAGAGTAAGACAGTTCGAGAGTAAGACAGTTTGAGAAGCTTCAGAACCGCAGTCTCCAGTTAAGAGTTCATGCATGGCCAGCTCTCTTTCTCTCTTTTGACACATTTGAGACACATTCACATTAATGTACAGTACATCACAGTCATTGAGCTTAGTCTAAGCTTTGTTATGACAATGTAACTCTACCGTCAATACGACAGTTCATTAAAATTTCTTTGTGGTTACTGGATAACCCTCTTCAAGTGGAGCATCATTCCAGGTTAAGATGAAAAACAGAATTATAATATAATCACTTGATGAGAGGTGCTATTCCATAACTAAGTGGTTTATGGTTGCCTTAAAGGGACAGTTCACACAAAAAATGTTGTCCCTCATGTCGTTTCAAACCCATATGACTTAATTTCTTCCATAGAACACAAAAGGCAGCTTCAGTCACTATTCACTTTCATTATATGGAAATCTGTCGTATTGGTTTGGAACAATGAGGGTGAGTAAACAATGTTTTGAGGTGAACTGTTACTTTAATAGAAAACTATCCAACAAAGGTTTAAATCATTTCCCATTCAGTGCAATAAGCAAATTCAGTTATTATTCTCACAGCTAAATTATAAAGAGTCATGATTTTATACAGGGATTTACAGTACTTTCAGATGATTTCTCATCCCGTTACAATTTCAGTGCAGTTAAACTGGGGCTAAGATGTAATGTTAATACATCAAAGGGCTGTTCAGATTTACCCTGTTAATGAATGAATTAATGAGTATGGAAGATATGAAAAAAAAAAACATAACAAAAAACAAAACAAAAAAAAAAACACACTCCAAAGTGTACAATCAAATTCAACACAGGATTCTAGTTAGCATGTGCTACTGTACCTTTAAAATTCCACTATAGCTACACATTATTTTAAAAGAGTGGGCAAAATCACTTTTGGCACAATGAAGTTCTCTATGATCCCACACCAACACACAAAAGGACTAGATTTATTTTCTCACGCCTGGTTTAAATACACCTATGTGTATTTAAACCAGGCGTGAGAAAATACATCTAGAAAATAAATCTTGCATGTTTATCGAGATGAGGCCTGAGAAAAACAGTAAACTCGCTGCTGATCCAGTCACAGACACAAATGTGACTTGTATCACAGAGCATGTTCTAGAACAGCTAAAACACATTTTGATATGAATCCATTAGCTGTTATTGCAAAATGTTTATCATACCACAATATCAAAATATAGATGTTAAAAACTAGATTGATCCTTTGAAAAGTGTCTAAAAGTGTCCAAATAGTTCATCATCGCATTCTTTAAGTACAATAAGTATATGTCATTGTGAGTTTAAAACGTTGATTTTACTTGGATTTACTATTCGGCAGCAATATTGTATTGAACTGCAAGGCTCCCAAAATGTAGATGTCACAATGATAATGCACAAGAGGAGTTAAAAATCTTTAAATAATTTTTAAATTGATTTAAATCTGAAATATTGTTTTGACAAAAAAAAAAAACCACACATCTAAATAGAATAAATATATTTATTAAAGGATATATGCATCCTGATCCTTTAAATATTTTCTTTACATTATTAAGGTTTCTTTCATAAAGTTTTATCTATATTGTTTCTGAGACACTTCAAATAGTTCAAATAGTAAGAATAACTTTAATAAATGTGTGTATAATCAGTCAGGCCAACAAAGCCCTGCACTCAGAACAATATAGCTGCCAGTAAGATTTTGAAAAATGGGGTCTATATCAATGCCCGATAATTAAGGTGAAAACTCAGCATTTGGAGGTCTCCCAGCAACATTTTCAGACTTGTATCATTTCCAGAAGGAAATGTATAGCTACATCATTATCGTTGGTGAGACAAATTAATTTTTAGGGCTGTTAAAGGAACACCAAAAAGAGTGTCATTCATGTTAAAGAATATTAAAGAGGCCCTATTATACTTTTTGGGATTTTACCTTTCCTTTAGTAGTGTGTTATATACAGTACTGTGCAAACGTTTTAGGCACATAAGACGTTTCACAAAAACATTTGTCTAAAGATGGTTATTTATATCTTCAGCTTTAGTGTGTCAATAGGAAAAATACATTTTAAATATTTATTTACCCAATTGAAAAATTAGAACAGAAGAACAGGGAGCCCTGCAACAGATGTCATGGCCCCCACAAAACCCCCCACTGAACATTGTGTCAGTCTGAGATATAGACAGAAGAAATTGAGACAGTTTAAATAGATAGAAGAACTGTGGCAAATTCTCCAAGAAGCTTGGAACATCCTGTCTGCCAACAACCAAGAAAAACAGTGTCCTGATGTACCTAGTAGAATTGGTGCTGCTTTAACGGCGAAGGGGGTCACACCGAATATTGATTTAGCTTTTTTATGTTTACAGCACTTTGTATGATGTTAACTGATAAATGAAAACTATTTATGGCATTATTTTTGAAAACATTCTCACTATGCAAAATTTTTCACAAGTGCCTAAAACTTTTGCACAGTACTGTAGCTGCTTGTGCATGTAAAATGTTTGCAAAGTTACAAAGCACAAAGTCCACACAAAGGGAGTTACACTGTCCCACAGACAACACTGCTCCTGAACTGCCTGAAACACCTGGTTGACAGTCCAGCCATTACTTTCGTGACATAGCTACATCACTATGTAACACATGCCCGCCTCAGGAATGCACGGCTCAGGAAGCCTTGGGAATTGAAACTCGGTTATGGTAAGGGCCGTTACATTTCCGTCACATGCTCTAAACGGTTGACCAATCACAACAAACTGGGTCAGCTGACCAATCAGAGCATACTGGGCTTTTTGGAAAGGGGGGCTTTAAAGAGACAGGAGCTACAACTGAGTGTTTCAGACAGAGGGTGAAAAGAGGTGCTGCAGCAATGTACATTATGTGACAAATAATGTGTTTTTTGAACATTAATGTATGTAAACCTATTCTAGCAGACCCCCCAAATAAAATCACGAACCTGTAAATGAGCATAATATGGGTTCTTTAAATATAATCGTACTAACTAATTTGTAATGATACAATGGGATTTCATTAAGAATACCCAGACATGTCTGGTACTTTAGTGTACTTTTAGACAAAATATTTTATGTAAATGTAGAGAAAAGCTGCATTTATGTTTTACATGTTGCTGATTGTTAGCCCTAAAATTCAACATTTACCAATGGCACAACGTTCAGTGATATAATTCTATTTTTGGCACAACATTCAAATACAGTTATTATTCAACATGAAACTGCAGTTTAAAAAAAATAAAAATACCAAGATATATTCTGTGGTCTCCCATACCACCTTTACTATCTGTAAAACAACTAAACTAATGACATGATATCTACATTTTCTAATATTTAGAATACAAAACTATTTTAAATATAATAAATATTGACAGACAGGTAGATAAATAAAGAATTTTAAATTAAATAAATATGTTTTGCTTCATGATTTCTGGCATGATATTTTTGAGATATAAAAAAATAATTAACATTCTTACCTCTGTATGTGCATATGGTGCTTTACGTAGCTTTACAAAACATAGATGTACATAAATACTCTTGGATTTACAGAGAATTGTAATTCTCATGTACTTTACCATTTTGGGGATGTGAGTATAGCAGTTAATATTGAATATCTTTAGATATACTAAATTGCTGAGTTCATTATTATTCTAATTTAAAATATTTATTTAGGCCTCTTCCTTTACTTTTAAGTGCTAATGCCTGCTTTAAATTGGTGTATAAAACACCCCCCCCTACCTTGACATTGTTCTTGAGATGATAACAGCCGGAGATGTAATAAAATAAAATGACTTGCAATTGTGCTAAGAGCCAAAGTTTGAGAAGATCCTGAATAATCATAACAATAATATATTAACCATATGCTTTGTAAGGAGGACTTTAGCAGTCAAAACAGACAACTCGAAGTAACCCCACCACAAGCCTCTTCTAAATGTACTACGGATCTTCCCTAATGACATCCTTTAACATTATGAATAATTACTTTTAATCATGTAAACTTTCTTTTACCATGCCTCAGTGGGGGTATTATGGAATAATGGGAGGCTCAGTTACAATTTGAGAAAGCTAAGTGCAAACTGAACTGCTTTGATCAATTCCTGAGGATAGTAGATTATATGCTTTAATTACAGGTGGCTTTAAAATACTCAATAATTAGCTGTCTTAATACTTGTTTCAGCCTCCACATAGTTACACATGGGAACTGAAATAGACACCATGATGAAAGCGTGTCTTCACTTGAAAGATATGTTTTTGGGTTGTTTTTCCAGATACATTTTTCTTATAACTATATGTGCTAGTGTTATGTCCTTTCTGAAACTTGACAGCACCCCCATTAGCAGCTTGGACAATCTGTGAAAAACTCTGTTCCATGGAAAAAGAACAATTTTATAGTTTCCACATCAAGAGTGTGAGTAGATGATTACTGAATTTTAATTTTTGGGTTAACTATACCTTTAAATAACCCACTAACTAATCCCAAAGTGATGTCAAATGTATTTAAAAAAAATAAAATAAAGGATTAAGAAGCTTAACTTTGACATTTAAGAAGTAGAAACACTGCAGATAAACTGTTTGTAAACTGTTTGGCCCAAAGCCTAGACAGCAACCAAAAAACACTATAATTTCCCAACCTTTCCACACAAAATGTGAGAAAAAAATGAATACAGCAAATGTTCAATGCTTGGCTCAATGGAGTTTTATCAACTTCTTTTATACTATTTTATCAAGCAGCAGCTGGTATGAGTGTAAATTGTAGAAAATGGGAAAATAGATGCTCCACTATTATGGTGGAAGAAAAATACCACCAGAACTGCCCTTAAAGGAATGTTTTACAAAAAAAATTGAATTCTGTAACCATTTACTCACACTCATGTTGTTCCATATCCATATGAGTTCTTGTCCTCCAGGAAAAACAAAAGCAGATGTTAGGCACAATGTTAGTCTCAGCATCTTTTTTCTATACAATGACAGTAAATGCTGACTAACAAGGTGCACTGCCAAACATCTCTTTCTGCGTTCCATGGAAGAAAGAATGTAATACGGGTTTGGAACAATATGAGGGAGAATAAATAATGACAGAATCCCAACTTTTATTATTTCCCTTTATTTCCCCAATTTCTATTCCTGTCATACCTGTTACTCTCTCTATCCCTCCCTTTCTCTCTCACAGAGGCAAGTCAGTGCTGTTGTGGCGTGTCTTTCGTGAGGTGCCATCGTCCCGAGGGAGAGCTTTCTGTAGGTTGGACATGGCTGCTGTCTTCTTTAGGTCAATCACGGCGTAGAAATCTCCACGCTGGGAGGAGGGAGCTGCGGCAGCAGCAGCCATGCCACGTTTAAGGGGAGGTGGTCTCTGCGGTACTGGAGCCCCGCCCCCATGTCCCAAGCAACCAGAGGGCTCACCCTCCAGGTCCACCTGGATGTAGTTGAGCTGGCGAGATGGAGGAGGCGGCGGGTGATGGCCATGTTGCTCACAGGTGGCTCTGCCACCTCCTGCTCTCTGACGTCTGAAATCGAAGTTGAAAACGTGGTTGGCCCGCTCAGGTGAGTGAGGGCGGGGAGGGCAACCATGACGAAGATGTGTTGGAGGCTGAATCTGTATGGAGTGAATGTCTCAGTGTTAGTAGAGTTACGGGGTTCATTTTGACCAATACATTTCCATCATTTTTTCAGTCGTTTGTGAAGATCTAGCCAATTGAATATTTCGAAGCTGAATACTGTTCACTGTAATAAATGTACATTAAATATAATTTCCCTGACTTTTCTGTTACTTTTTAAGATTTGTTTCATGTCCATGACATCTCAATGCCTGTAAACTACCATTTTAAAGGTGAAGAGTGTAATATTCAAACAGTTTTCAAAAAGAATTCCCAAAACACACCCCTTCTCTGCCATTCCTCTGATAACCAGAAAGTCCCACCCCAAACTCACACCACTGGTTGAGCCAATGTTGCCGCATCAGGTACTTTGGAATTCTCAACAACAAAAATAGTTATTATATGACATTTCTATGCCTGAAAATCCCATTGTTAGAATTCCCAGAGTTTAGAATTTCCAGGTTTTCCATTACTGTGGGAACCCTGAAATTAGATTTGCAGTATTCCCTATACATGCTTGCTTGTGTTTTTGTTTACGTGCCTTTCCAGTGTTGACGTAGTTCTGCAGAGCATCACGATGAGTCCCACCGATTCTGCCACTTCCCTGATGATATCCGTTTGGGGTTACGGGTCTTTCTGAATACTCGTACTCGTCATAATCTTCCTCCTCTTCCTCCTCATACTCGTCCTCGTCCTCATCTTCATCCTGATCTTCTTCTTCCTCCCGCTGAAGTGCACGGTATTCCCAAACTGGTGGTAACGATGGAAGGTTCTCATAGTTGAGCAACGCAGTGCGACGATGACCCCCACCCCCCCCCATTCCCCGGTCACATACATATGACTGCGGAGGCAGTGAGGAAGGGTGCGTGTGCGTGAGCGGGAGGGAGTGCGGATGCGCGTATGTGCGGGAATCACCAGTGGTGCTGCTACTACTGCTTGAGCCCAACGACTGAGACACGGTGCTCGGACTCAGCCTTTGTCTGCGTCCCCCTCTGAGTCCATTGATATTCTCATATGTTAGCTGGCTTTCTGGGCAAGGCTCCATACTCGGGTGTCGGTGCATTTGATGGTGGCAATGGTGGTAGGAGTGTGTGTTGCACATGTGTACAGACTCCTCTCTCTCTGTCTCAGAGCTACCATCTGGTGCTCGAAGCGAGTGAGTGACGTGGCGCTCTCTGTCTCTCTCCATTAAGCGGCGATGTGCTGGCATCGGCCCCAACATGAACTTCACCTCCTGGGCTCCAGGTTGGAGGAAGACCTGAGGGTCTTTGTGAGGGTCGTCCATGGGGCAGCAGTGCAAGCTGGGCTGGCCTTGGACTGGGCCCCCACGTATGGTGGTGGTAGTTGAGGCTTCCGGGTAGGTGGAGGGATGCACTTCCGGCAGGGAGTGGACACAGTGGCGGCTAGAGAGGTCAGTTTCCATCCCCACTGTATTCACATATGTATGGGTCTGAAAAACAAATGAGGAAAGTTAGTTAGCTGCTATCAAAAGGGACTCACAGCACACTAATTGCCTGGATTGTGTGTTATGAGCATTTTAACACATGGCAAAATGTGCTTTAAGGTTACATATTTTATATATGTGTGTGAAGCACTGTAGTCCATTTGCAAATTGTCTACTGTGATCACCTAATTAACACTCTGATGAACACTCTGACGAACTTCAAGTTTGCTAGCATTAATGCTTTATGTCTGGAAGCGAAAGCATGTCATTTCTGGGAGGTAATAGTAGACAATCCTTTTGATTAAAGGCTTTAGCTCCGGCATGACAGATGACATAATTCCAGCATTATTGGAACAGCTTTATACACATGGCTGGCTTGTTGAGGCAAAGTCACATGACTTTTTCAATGCACGTTTATATTAATATAGAAATTCTATAAGAATATTTTCTGTTTATGTGTTTCAGAGGGGTGTGTTGGGCCTTTGAAATGAGGAGGGAGAGAGCATCTCAGGGTTCGTTTTTTATATATATATATATATATATATATATATATATATATATATTTATTTATTTCAGGTCCACTTGATATTTAAATAGCTTTCAGGTTAAACCCATACAAATCTGAAATCTGATTTATCAAAACATATGGTATGAAAAAGTAGGCCTGCATAAAAATATACCGTAGAATATAAAAAGACACATATTTTGCTTTTAAATGCAACAACATAATATCCAAACACTAAACATGGCTGTTATTCTATATGCAACACATTCAGTATTTTCCTTAAATCAGTTTATTATCATCAAATTTGTATAGGCTATGTATATGTATATATAGAAAAAGTTAAAAAAATTCATTCAAAAATGAAAACTCTCACATAATTTACTCATTACTTTATTTCTTCCGCTGAACACAAGTGAAGATTTTAAAACAATCTCTCACCTCCATCGGTCCATATAATGCAAGTGAATGATGGCCAGAACTTTAATGCTACAAAATGCACATAAAGGCATTTTAAAATAATCCATGAAACTCTAGTGAAATTCATGTATTCAGAAGCGATTGGGTAGGTGTGGGTGTGAAACAGATATAATTTAATTAATTTTTTTTTTTTACTATAAATCTACTTTCAAACAGCCCTCCTGCATGTTCATAAGAGTTCTTCTTCTGCTTTTTACAGATTTGCATTATTCGTGCATAACGCCACCAACTGGGCTGTAGTGCAAATATGTTTTATTTATTATTTTGCTTTGCTTTATCCCTCCCTTTATTTTATTTCTCCTCCATGCCCAATAGGTGGTAAAAACAGATGAAGAATAACTCGGTCCTCTCGTGAACACACATAGGAAAGCTGGTGAAAGTGTAGAGTTATAGTAAAAAAAAAAAAAAAGACTTAAATATCTGTTTCTCATACTCACTTAACACATTGCTTCTGAAGATATGGATTAAACCACTGGAGTAGTATGGATTACTTTCCAGTCTGCCTTTATGTACTTTTTGGGGCTTCAAAGTTCTGGCCAGCATTCACTTGCATTGAATGGACCAACAGAGTGGATGTATGTATTTATTTTTTTAATCTTTGTTTGTGTTTTGCAGAAGAAAAAACGTCATACACATCTGTGATGGCATGAAGGTGAGCAAATAATGAGATCATTTTCATTTCTATGTGAACTTTCCCTTTAAGCTGCACTAAAACATTTTTTATTTATGTCAATGCATTAGATAACAAAATATGAAAACAAGTGCCATTTATTTTACAGCAAGATACCACAAACACCTTTCAAGCAAAAAGAAAGACCAAAAAAAGGATTAAATTTTAATCATAAAAAAAGATATATTGTGCAAAATTCAAAAGACAAAGTATTTGGACACTTTCCGGTTGTCAAACTATATATTAGAACATGTTCATAATGCCATGAACTTCACCTGTGTATACTGTGAAACCTGTGTGAAGTTGAGGGTAACTGACTTCATGCATCCACTAAAATTGACCATGGGACTAGTTAATGAAAAGTTGCCAATATGGCTCAGAAACATGAAGTTAGTTCTGAAAAAATATCTAAGATAATTTGTTTGCAGTTGCCACGTTCATCCAAGTGTGATTTAAATGTCCAAATAATTTTTAGGAACACTGAATGTTTGTGCATTTTTGTGTCTCACTTGGTCATCCGGTCCCATGAGGCTGTGTCTGTGGTCGTTAGCGAGAGAGGGCTGTGATGAGTCTCCACTGATTGGGTATCCTGGGTATCCATTAGGAAAACCCTGCATCGGGTATCCAGGGGCTACACAAACAGATCAAAACACAGTAGACATAAGAAGGTGTACTTTCTGAGTTCTCCTAATATGTGGCCAAGATACAGTATGTGTCATCGATACAGTGCGTGCAAAATGAGTCATCCATATTTTGGGTTAGTTTTACCAGAAGAGAAAGACACCTGCATCTGCTAATTGTTTCTTTTGTAAACTTTTAAATTGTGATCAGGCACAGCCCCTAAAAAATAAACTTTCTCTTATACGTTGCTATAGATTTTTGCCTAAATGGCTAAATGTGCAAAAGTGTGTGTGTGGTTGTGTATACTGTATGTGTGTAAGAGAGAGAGAGATTTTTTGCACTGCTATATAATCAATATGATTGACCTGATATAAAAATATCTTGTATATCCATATTTCTCATTGATATCTCAAAAAACTTTTGCCCTAATTACACTGAAAACACACAACAATCTCAACAGCGAACTACAGATTTATGTGTACATTTACACATGCAGATATGATCCCTGTGTGTTCATGTGTGTAGATATTTGTTTGTATATTCCTATGACTCACTATTGGGTGTCTGTGGAGTTCGAGGCATGTCCATCTCTGGTGCGTGCCCGGTCATGATCATAGGCTCCTCCACCACATTGATGCTGTTACACTGCATCAAATCCTGCAGCAGATTAAAGATCTCTTCTGCACGAGAGCACTTGAATGCAAAGATCCCTGTCAAAGCACATACAAGAACAACTCAGAGTAAGATTGACAAAATTATAAATCTTAAGTGGAGGTTCACTTTTGTGTTAAGGAGGACAAAGGAGAGGGACGGGATTCGACAGAAGGCGTATATGAAGTGACATACGCCACAAAAGGTGCTTTTACACAGGTTTTTTAATCCCCAGAGGTGACATAAATGTAATTAAAGGAATAGTTCACCCAAAAATGAAAATTCTGTCCTAATTAACTCCAAAACCCGTATGACTTTCTTTCTTATGCAGAACACAAAAGAAGGATTTTTATTGAATATTCTGGTCCGGTCCCTTGTGTTGTTTACCATTAAAAACAACAAGCTTTTCTCAAAGCGCTCGTGAACTTGCCGAATACAAACAGATTTTCACTGAAAAATTATTTAAATTGTGTCCCAACTAAACCTTTCTTATATCTTCAGAAGATTTGGAATATGACACACGAGCCACACAGACTACTTTTATAAAACTTTTGGATCCTTTTTAAAGCTATAAAGTCACTATCAGCTGCCTTTGTCTTGAAAAGACGGACTGTAATATTCATTAAACAAATTTGGGTGAAATATCCTTTCAAACAGTAATTAATATAAATGTATTAATAAAAATATAAAATACAAATCACAATACAGCACTATTCTACCCAGAACAATATCAACAGTACTCCGCTTCTGAGTAAATGTGAATGGTTCAAAGGGACTGATTTCAATGTTTATCACAGACCGTTTCTCGATAAAGAAGAAAGAATAATCATCTCACCTGTTCCAGTCTGGCAACGGCGGCCACTCTCGAAAGAGAAGAGGTTGGAATCATAACCGTAGCGGCGCAGACAGAGGTACGGCCACCGGATGGCATCATGTTTGCGTGTGTGCAGAATGAGCTCTGTCTGTGTGAGCTCCATTGTTCCTGAGCCCAACTGATTTCCCTCATCATCCACATTAGTCACCTGTCAACATGACCAGATATGAACGGATACAAATACTAAGTGTTGTTTTATCTGAAAGTGTGAATACAGAGGTGTCTTGTGAAATGCACCTTGAATTTATTGGGATGGTTGTCTTGGATAGTGTCTCTGAATAGACAGCTCCAGCAGCTCCCCATGGCTTCAGCAGGCCAGCTGAAAACTTAAACAGGGACAAACAGGCACAAATTTTAAAGGACAACATCAAGACAGCTGCAAGTGAATGGAAGTGGTAAATATTTCAGATAGGAAGTTAGGAACCTTGATATACAGTAAGTTAAGAATCATCCAGAATAGTAGTGAGCAGAAATATATTTTGGAAAAATTGTTCACATTGGCTTGGTTTTGTCTTGTTCTGTTTATCCAGTCTGTAATGTAGCTTTGTGTTTAAGTTTTGCGCGTAATCTAGTGTTTCTCTAGTTTTTTCATTAAAAGCTGCAATTGGATACAGACTTCTCCAGTCTGCCATCATTACAGAAGAACCGACCCAAGAAATGGATCCAGTTGTGGAACTGTTATCTCTGAAGCAGGAGGGTGAAACAATTGATGAGTTCACTGAGCTTTTTTTGTGCCCTCGCAGACTGTGTAAACTGGGGAGAGCTTGTGTTAAAGGACCTATTTCGATTTGGGCTCAATGAGCCCATCAAGTCATGCATGCCAGGAGGCAGCTTTAACTGTACTTTGGAATAGTACATAGATTATGCCCTACTGCTATGTTCCCCCCCTACACAGTGGGGTACTGCTCCAGTCCCCATTCGCTCTCAAGGCTCCCTCCTCAGAGATTCCCATAACAGAGTTCCCTGTGGTCCTTAACACAGTAATCCAGCTGACCACACCTGCAGCAGTCAACAAGCCAGTGCCTGAATCCTCGTCCGTCCCAGTGCCAGTGTCCTTGGCCACAGAGGCTGTTCCCACAGCAGTGCTCCTGGCCATCCGGAAGAGGAGAAGGAGCAGGAGAAGGGCTCCTGCTCCCCTGCCACTGCCTGCACTCATGGCCATGGAGACCGTTCTCCAGATGCTGTCAGCACTCCCGACCACAAAGGCCGTTACCCAGTCACTGCCAGCACTCCCAGCCACGGAGGCCATACCCCAGTCACTGCCAGCACTCCCGGCCAAGGAGACTGTTCACCAGTCACTGCCAGTGCTCCCCGCCATGGAGATTGTTGATACAGTTCCCTGTAGTTATTGAGGCTGTACAGTTCCCTGAGGCTGTCGACAAGTGTGTCCAGTCCCCTGTGACCGACGACGATCATGTCCAGCCCCTGGTGACCTTAGAGCCTGTTCAGTCCCCTGTGACCATCGACTATCCTTTCAGTCCATAGTGGCCAGCGACCAGTCTGTTACTCATCTCAGTAACCAGCACCTATCAGAAGCCAGTGACCAGCTCTTTGTTCAGTCCAGTGGCCAGCACACATCAGACACCAGCTACCAGTCTATGGCTCAGCCCTCTGCCTTGCTCCCCAGCGCCTTGATTCCTAGTGCCTTGCTCCCCAGTGCTATGCTTCCCTTTTCAATGCTTTCCAGGGCCTTGCTCCCCAGTGCCATTCTCCCTGACCCTGAGTCTCCAGCTACTCTGAACTCTGAACCCTTTGAGTCCACAGCTGCCTTGATCTCTGAGCACTCTGAATCCCCAGATGCCATAACCTCTGAGCCCTTGCCTCCTGCAGCTCCATCTCCTGAGCTTCTTGTGGCTCTGCCTCCTGCGGCTCTGCCCCTGGAGCCTACGACTCCTTCGGCTCCACCCTCTGAGACTCCACCTCCTGTGGCTCTGCCTCCTGCGACTCCGCCTTCCAGCAACTTAAGACTTTTAGTTTGAAGTTTGGATTTTTGTTGTGCCTCGGTTCTCTGTGTTTCCTTTGATTCATCCCAGCTGTGTCTTCCTTGTTAGTTCTTGTGTATTTAAAGCCCTCATATTTTCCCTGGCTTAGTCAGTCCTTGTTCTGTTTATCCAGTCTGTAATGTAGCTTTGTGTTCTAGTTTTGCGCTTTTTCTAGAGTTTTTTCATTAAAAGCTGTAACTGGATCCAGCTTTCTCCAGTCTTCCATCATTACAGCGCCAGAGTGTGCATCAGCTGGCAGAAGATTCAATCTCTTCCCCGGTCACTTCACGCAACTCATAGATGCTGACCGTACAGAGAAATGCCAGTTTTGGAGTTTATTTTCATTACCAGCTTCCTTCCTTCCTAATGAAGTATGCTTTAAAGATATAACGCAGGAGTGTTTCACTGCGAAACAGAATACGGCACAATAATAGTTTTATCTCGATTATCTTGATTTCATAATCGTTGGAAGCCAAAATCATAATCTAAAATAACATTTGATTAATCTCCCAGCCCTAACGTTCTTTTTTTTTTACTAATGGCTACATAGAGAGTAGTTATTATAACTATAAATATACTTATGACTATAATAGAAAGAACAAGGAAAAAGCTACACTGGATTCAAGTCGATTTGAGTTGAGGGGGAAATTGATATTTCAGAGTATTGCAATATTGTTGTGGCAGGGCGGAGGGCGGGGCCGGGTCATGATTATACACACCCGGTCCCTTATCAGGCTAATTAAGCCTCTGAGAGGGATAAAGGCCGACTGCGGATGGTGGTGCGACGGAGAGAGATCGTTTACAGGGCAGCTGCTCCGTTATGTGTGTTTGTATCTTTTGTTTAAGTTTATCATTAAAACTATTATTTATATTGTCAAGCCGGTTCTCGCCACCTCCTTTCCCTTACTCCCTTTACACTGGTGCCAAAGACCCGGGAAGGAGGAGGGATACGCCGTAGTAGAGTTCTCGCCACTACCATCCACCCAAATGGAGCAGCCGTGGCCGTCTGCCGGGGGACGGAGGAGCCCGGCCACCTGGAAGCAGAGGAATGGCTGCCGACCACGAGGGGAGAAGGGGCTCCTAACCGACCACCTGGAGCCGCTGCCAGGGGCGGAGGAGTCCCCTACCAGCCGCTGAAATGTGCCAGGTTCTGAGGCCGCCGACCGCGAGCGGGGAGGGGCTCACTGCCGACCGCCTGAAGCAGGAGCGGGGGAGGCCCCTTCTGTTCCCTGAGAACGCGGCGGGGCGTTCCGTCTGCCAGGGGCTGGAGGACTGCCTCCAATCCGCTCGGGGAGGTGTGGCTGTCGTCTGCTCCTTTCCATTGAATCCCTTTACAATTGTCCTTTTTTTTTATTTTAACAAATTCAAAACAGGTAGGTCCTAATAGTGAACACTGCTAATTAAGCTTAGTATAAGGATTAAAGATATAGTTCACCCAAATATTGAAATGTTCTCATCATTACTCACCCTCATGCAATCCCAGATGTGTATGACTTTCTTTCTTCTGCTAAACACAAGATAAAAAAAATATCTCTGCTCTGTTGGTCCATTCAATGCAAGTGAATGGTGGCCAGAACTTTGAAGCTCTAAAAAGAACATAAAGGCCCCATAATAGTAAGCCATATGACTTTTTGGTGATTTGCATTCTTTGTGCATATCACCACCTACTTGGCAGGGAGGAGAATTTATAGCTAAAAATTACTTAAATATTGATCTGTTTCTCACACACACCTATAAACCTGAAGGTATGAATTTACTTTTATGCTGCCTTTATGTGCTTTTTGGAACTTCAAAGTTTTTGTCAACATTCACTTGTATTAAATGGACCAACAGGGCTGAGATATTTTTCAAAAATCTTTTGTCATACACATACACTCTGGGATGGCATGAGGGTGAGTCAATTATGATAGAATTTTAATTTTTGGGTGAACAATTCTGTAAAACAGTTCATTCTCACGGGCAAGGAAGAGGCGAGAAACCGGCTTGACATATAAAATAATAGATTTAATGGAAAACTCAAAAGCCAAAACACATAAGACGACGGAAATGTCCGTGAACAATCTCTCTCTCTCCCATCGCCGTCCGCGAGTGGCCTTTATCCCTCTTGACGGCTTAATTAGCCTAATACGGGACCGGGCGTGCGTAATCACGCCCCGGTCCCGCCCTCCACCGTGCCACAAATTCCTTTAAGGATTTGTATTGAACAAGACATGTTTTATGTATGTAGAATGAATACACATATACATCTATAAGGATGTACAACTGAAAACACTTAAAAATACTTATACATACTCACGTGGTCCAGGCCATCAGTGGGAGTGATGTTTGCGTCAATCCCAGAGTCCTCTGTTGGGTGTCATAGTGGAAGTAGAGTATACTGGTAAAAGCATCCAGTCCCATTGCACAAATGTTTCATTTCTCCTATCAAGCAGAGAATAAAATGACTTGACAAAATCCTCTGAGTATTCTGTCCTCTTTTTCAAAAACTCCTATAACTATGGTGCTGTTATTAAGGCACAGGGAATGAAGTTACTCTGTCTCCTCAGACTCCCACTGGATAATAAAACATAATTACTTTACACTAGGAAACTTTTTCTGAATTGAAATATTTAGCCTTCTGATTTAGCTTAAACCTATACAATGACCAGGGAGAGGATTGGTGACAATTGTAGTAAAAGACTGTCAAATAACTGATTATCACAGCATGTTTATCTGATGGTTTCAAATACCAATTGGATGTCAAGAATGTTATGTTGGGATGCAGAAACACAATAAAAAAGCGATTAGCTATTATTGATTGCAGGACCCCACTATGGGAAGTTTGATATTGCATGTTCAGAATTTACAGTATAATTAAAAAATTATTACAACAATAATATGTGTAAATCAATAACTATCAAGTGGAGACTTAAAATAAATATGCATTACTAACTGCATATAACTACTTTCTACTTAAAGTTGGATATTGTGTACATACCTCTGAGTAAAAAGTACCATATGTAAGCATTGATGTTGTGTTTCTACACTGCACAGCACTTAATGTACTGTAAGAAGACATCTCCATGTTAAAACCATATTAATACCCAAGAACAAAAATTCCAACAGGTCTCATTACTCATATCTCTGTCCTCATTCACTAAGATGAAAAAGTGAACATAACTAAACCTACGTTTGGTGTTCTTAAAAGAAACAACAAAATGTAACTCTTGCATTTAGGTCAGAGCATTGTAGCAGTATAAGTGTCGCAAAGAACCACAGACAAAAAATCATGCTGTATGATGTTGTGCTCTAGAAATAGAACAAAATAGAAAGCTTTAATGTTTTTGTTAAAAAGAATGCTCCGGGTTCAGCACAAGTTAAGCTCAATCAACAGCTTTTGTCGCATAATATTGATTAACACAAAAAATTCATTTTGACTCGTTCTTCCTTTTCTTTCAGTGAGGCACTTACAGTGGAAGTGAATGGGGGCCAATTTTTGAAAGTTTTGAAAATATCCGAGCTTCCAAAGTATATGGGGTGGCTTTGGCTCAGGTCATAGAGAGGGTTGTCCACTAATCACAGGGTTGGTGGTTCGATTCCCAGCCCTCATTTAACTCCACATGCCGAAGTGTCCTTGGGCAAGACACTGAACCCCAACTTACTCCCAATGGCAGGCTAGTGCATTGTATGGCAGCACTGCCATCATTAGTGTGTGAATGTGTGTGGGTGTAGCAGTGTAAACCGCTTTAAATACAGCTAAGGTTAAAAAGGCGCTATATAAGTGCAGACCATTTACCATAGCCACAAGACTTAAAGGCTGTGTGTAAACATGATTTTAGTGTGATAGAATCGCTTACCAACACTTTTCTGTGGAAAGTTATAGCCAATTTTACAACTTCGTTACCATGATGATGTATTGTCAACAAAGCCTAACAAGACAGTAAATTGTAATCACCCCCAAAATTGGCCTCCAAAAAAGTGCCTCACTTTAACCTCGATTTTTGCTTTTTTTTTAAAGAAAAAGAGGGACGAGTTGAAATTTATTTTGGTGGTAATCAACATTATGCCACAAACGCTGTCGATTGAGCTTAAGTTGTAATAAACCTGGAACATTCCTTTAATTGAGCATGTCCATTCAATTAACGCAATGAGAGCAAAGAACAATTTCCACAAGTACACTATGGTGGTAGCTCAAAACACTAGATATTTAAACTAGTATTTCAGGGAATCATTGGCAATTTAGTTTTGCGCTGATCCACTGTTTGAGAATGGATGTGTAACGCGGCAGACAAGGATTAAAGATCTAAATGCAGCTTTTAATCAAACAATAAACGGTAAACAAAGTAACTCAGAATATTAAACAAACACTGGGAACAAGGCACAGAACATAATGGAACACATGCAAAGACTGACAAAGAAACCAGGGGAAAAAAGGGCTTAAATACACAAGGGAAAACAAGGGAACACCTGGGGAAACAATCATGGTAAACCAATCATAAAATGAGATTACAAAAGGACTACAAAACTAACACAGGGTACAGGAACGGGGAACGAAGCAACAAGAATTTCAACAAAATTCTAGGCACAAGCAGGGAATATATGACAGGATGCTGGACTGTATCAGAAATTCTTACATGCAAAGACAATGCATATGTTAAACATATAAGACAACATACTGTATGTTAAAATCTTATAAATGTAAGGAACCTGGATTCTTAAGAAAGTAAGCCTATGGAAATGATAACAGTGTTTCTAAATTGCTCTGAATTTGATATAACATATTAAATTAAGATGACAAGCGAAATACAGAGAAGCATACAACAAAAGCTAAGCATATATATATATATATATATATATATATATATATATATATATATAAATAGTATATATTAATGTAAATAAATGTGGCTTTGTGAAGATTATGCTACTTCAAAATCAAATTGTATATTGTAAAAAGTTTATGAATTTAAGTTTATGTATACAGGGTAATAACAAAGTAAATGTTCATTTATAAGATCACTTCTATTATTCCTATCAGTTAGCCTAATTATTTATATTATTATACTAATATTTCATCATTATTTTAAATTATTAAACAAAATATTAATCAAGCCACATACACTGAAAAATATGCCAACATGTGAGTTTCAAAACACCGCAGCATAATTACACTCAGTAAACTGAAGCATGCATGATTAAATATAAAAATTGTTAATAGTAGATGGCGGCAGAAATATAAATGTGTGCCAGGTGACTTAAATCACAGGCCTTTCAATTTATTCACTTTTACACATGGAACACAAAGTTCCTTTCCAGCTAACCCCAGCTAAAACAAACAGCATAAAAGTGCCATGAAAACTTTAAAAAGCGGAACTATGCAGTGTACTATATGTATACTGGGAGAAAACGCATTGATCATCTTATGCTTTTTTTATAACTGAATGAGCACCTTAATAATACTGTTTAACATCAGGCCACACAATCTCTCTGGCTGTAACTCGCTGCCCCACACTTGCTGTTTGCAAAGTCAAAACTGTAATCCACCTAATATTATCTTAAATCTAGTGTCATGCAGAACCACATGCATTAGAAACCTTTAAAATGAGATTTTTGTCCAAAAGCTTATGCAATAAACAACAGTCTACATCCAAATACTGTATCAGACAACCAAATAGAGGTGTGATAAATATGTCAGGTAGATCTCGTAAAAAAAAAAAAAAAACCCTCATACATATACATATATATGAAAATGGCTATGTTTTAAGTAATTTCAAAATATATGTTGCATTTTATCTCAGTAAAAACATAGATATTGTGTATGTGTCTTACATATTGGCATTTATCAGATTTCTGTATGGGGATGCAAGCATGAATATCTTGTAGCACACATATACGCCACGATGCATTACATAAACGGGACAAATGCTGAATGAATCTGTAAGAATACATTTTCTAACGGCAAGACAGAAAATTCAAATATAGAACTCAATCCAGTAAATACAACACTATCATCAAGCGGCACCGATTCACTTGCGGAGAAAGCTCGCTGTATGTTGCATACAGCCTTCGTATCAACGAAAGTGCAACAGTACCGATTTGCAGCTGGACGCTAGTTACTATTGTGTATGAATCACAATTCACACAAACTAACGGGATGAATGAGACTAGGATGCGATCGCGCTGAACCAGCTGCATTGAAACATGTTTAGGATGCTGCAGAACAATTCAGCTGCGATTGCTACTCACATGTTTGGCAATGATTGCGATAGGAGGCGAGACAGATGAAAGATGCAAACAGCAGTCCACGGCGGATGCTACACCGTAAGATTTGGCGGTCGGTGTGGTGGTCGTTTTTTATGCTTATAATAGTGGCGAAACCAAGAAAAAAATTAATTGCGTACAATTATAACAATAAAGGCAATTGTTCCATAACCCCCCACCCCCCACCCCGGAACGCCCCCTTGCTGCGGAACGGGCCTCTCTGTGACATTTCCCGACCACCAGGGTGAGAGTTCAGGCAGACAACGAGGGCTGCTGGAGCGACAAGAAGGTAGCATGTGCTGGAGGACCAAAAGATGAGGTGTGAATGTGTTTGAGCGTCACACGATGACATGTTGGCAACAGCTCTATTTAAAACCACCTTACTGTGATTTAAAACAGACAAATAAAATCCAGATTCGACTGCTATAAGACGCTGTGGGAAACACATCTTTCAAACAGGTGTTTTATGAGTGCATTAGAAAAATTGAAAAAACGTATTTTTCTGAATCTTTAGACAATTATTTTTGTAACTGCGCCATGTTAGTTTATGATCAACTGTCCAAGAGTTTATTGAGAAAAAAAGATAATAATAGGAATTTAGCTGTAGATTTAGAAGACTTCAGATATCAGTGTCATTTTAAAAAGAAGTATAAATTTGAAAGCAAAGGAACACCACAAACTGAAATGAAAATTGTTTGCCCAAGAGCCCTGAAAAATAAATGTGCTTTATATATATATTTTATTTTTTTTCCCCCCATAAATATACACATTGCTAATCAGATGATTGCGACACGTTTCAAAAAAGTTGAGTGTTTACCACTGTGAAACATCACCATTTCTTCTAATAACACAAGCATTTAGGCACTGAAGACACAGGTTTGTTAAGTTTAGCAAGCAATCTTTCCCCCCCTTCATCCATTATGCAGGTGTTCAACTGTGCAATTGTACAGGGCCTTCGTACTTCTCCACACATACTCATTTGGAGATGGTCAGGACTGCAGGCAGGCCAATCTATCACCCACACTCTCTGCTTATTCGGGCAGTATGTGATTTGGCGTTGTTTGGAGGGGAAATCCCTGGAAAAGACAACGTCTTGATGGCAGCACATGTTGCTTTACAATTTGTACTTATCTTTCTGCATTAATACTCTCACAGATTACCCATGCCAGGCACTGACACATCCCATACCATGACAAACACTGGCTTTTGGATCTAATGCTGATAATAGCTTGAATGGTCCTTTTCCTCTTTGGCCCGGAGAACTCTACAGCTTTTTTTTTTGTTTTTTTTTTACCAAAAACTATTTTTCACACTACAAAACATGAGTCCACTGTTCTACTTTCCATCTCAAATGAGACCAAGCCCGGAGAAATTGGTGGTGCTTTGCTTTGGAAAGAAAAGCCTTAACTTGCATCTGTTGATGCAGCTGTGAATGGTGTTGACTGACAGATGTTTAATATTACCAAACCATGGTAATAATGTCATGATATCCATAAAAGCATAATGGCTTCTTAGGGAATGGAGAATTGTCTGTTGAATAATATTTTTGACTTGAATAAAACCAGTTAATTTATACGTTACCACATTAAGCACTTTTTTAGCGTGTGGGAAGTGTCAAAATTATGGAAAAGAATCAAGATAGTCACAGAATTTTTGTGTATGCATATGTTAAAACTAATATATTTTAAGCAAATATATAGTAATAATAACATGCACAAACAGATGGTTTGGTGGTTGACTTTATCATCGCAATTCACACTGTGTGCAGCTGAGCTAAGTATCCTTTTTAACCTCATATGATTTCTAAGGCTGAGATGATTATAAAAAGATTTCTGTAAATCCTGAATGTCAATTCTGGTCTTTTTTTAGATTCAGTACCAGTGTACCACTATATACAATGTATTTATCAATGTCAACCAGACTGTAAAGTTTATTTAAAATAATAATAATATGATAAATGAAGGAGTTAGTGTCTTTATGTAATCTTAATGTCATCATTATAGAGTCATCTTATAATAAACTGTATTCATCAAAATAACTCAAACTTTCTTATCAAAGTGCAACAGGTTACATATTTATGGCACTGTCAGAATTGCAAGACTGACAAACCTTTCGACCTCCATCTGGTGGCAAGTTTAATTTTATTCTGAGCCAAGACAGAATTCTGGAAGCATGCCCTCAGCTCTCATGTAAAATATTCACAACATAAGTCATGAATTTCAGAAAAGCTTTTTACAATTTTTTTTTTATTGTTCTCATACCTACAGATGGACTGATGATTATTAGGGGTACGGATGCCATGAAGTGATTTTTGGGTCATGGCAGTGCCTTTGAATTTCATAATGCAGTTTAATCATAACTCACAAAAAAAAGGTCTATTTCTCAATTTTAAAAACATTTTGTAGTAATATGATGGTGACTTAAATGCAATCGATATTAATAGATTTTTTCATAATTTGCTCAGTGTTTGCATGAATGTGTATGAGCCACCAAAAAATCTGGAAAAAGATCTACATCAGACAAAGACAGAACTCATAGTAGTGTTCAGCCTTGCAATAGCACATCTGGAGCGAAGTATAAACTGACATCTGAACCCCAGCAGCGCCGCGTTGGTCTTCTTGAACGCCCCTTTCATGCAATACTTTTTTATTTTATTCATGCCAAACTACTGAAATTGTATCAACAAGAACAGAACAACAAAAACAATAAAAATAAGGAAGATATATCATAAATATAATAAAAGTCAAATAAAAACCAAAAGCCACAAAGGAAAGGAAAAAAAAGGCATCTATACAAGTTTAAACATTGAAAGTGACCTTTGACTTTTCAAATACCTTTCATGCAGTACTATGCGTAGTGATCGTTTCACAACAGCTTGCCTAATAACACACTAGGAAGTTGCAAATGTTTACATGCCTCTCTAATGGCTAACGTTTCGTTTCTACGCACAAGCAACCTAGGCCCTACTCTTTTTTTCTACACTTGACCAACCTCATTCTTCACGCACGCCCACTTACAGTTCTAGAAGTTATATCATGATTTCAAGAGCACTCGGGTCATAGAAGGACATCGAGACATCTCTCTCAGCGCAGCATTAAGGAGCGCTTCGATCTGTCGATTCAGGTAAAGAAAACATTGCTATTATTTACTTCAAACGCCTCTGTTTTATTCGAGCTCTTATTAGTTGTATTTTGCCGACAAATTTCACAATTTGTAGCGCGCGTTAAGTAATGTTCTGCAGAGCGCGTGACAAACATTTTGTAGAAAGGCGCGATAATGCTGTAACACTACATTCACGAGGGCAATGCCGTCTTTGTGTGTTTTTTGTTTTGTGCTAATCACAATCGTCACTTTTAAAAATAAGAACGTTTTACTTTAAGAGACATGGGCGAACTCCCAAAGGCTAACAATCTTGAAGGGTCGGGCACTTCGACAACTCCCTCACGTTAAATTCTCTATCGAGTCATGTTAAATTCATGCGAAGTTTGTTCATTCAAGCTAATTGTGAAATATTTAATATAAGTTTAATTTGTCATCGCCAACTAACAGAATAACATAGCAAGTAAAAATACATGAATTCATTTATTGCTACTAATGTATTTTTATGAGTGTTTCTTTATCTTGTGGAATTCTAGTAGATTCTCGTTAAAGGTGCATTCAGTAATTTGGGGCTAATATAACAAATGAATTGTGTTTTTGTGAAGAGTGATCTGAATGGTGTACACTCACATGAGATGAAGATAAATAATAATAGTTTTCTTTAAAAAGTGATTTTATTTTACATGGTGCGGGTCACCCCTTCAATGTGTTTCGCCATGTTGAAATGACATGGTCCGCTGTGTTTAACTAAACGTCGAAGAAGAAAATCATCACACTCATTGGCTGCCGCCTATGTAGATAAGGTTGACTATGCTTAGCGCAGTGTTTTTTGGCGATGCGAAGAGCAAAAACAATGGAACATATTTACTATCGTTCTTTAGAAGCAGAGTCAACGGGAGATACAGTAGCTGTACTGTCGAAGATGTGAAAAAGGTCCGAAGCAAGAAGATAGAAAGACCAGCAAAGGTTGGATCGGTGCGGCATATTGGTGGTGAAAAAGTAAATATCGGTACGGCGCACACAAGGTGAAAAGATTTGATGATGGAGAAAAACAGAGTAATTTGTTTAGACCACTCTGTAAAATAGTGGAATCTACAGTACTCATACATGTTTCCCTCGAGCTTTTGAAAATTACACATGTAGTAGGTGGTCCTGGGTAGCTCATCAAGTAAAGACGCTGACTACCACACCTGGAGTCACAAGGTTGAATCCAGGGCATGCTGAGTGACTCCAGTCAAGGCTTCCTAAGCAACCAATTGGCTAGGGTGGGTAGAGTCACGTTGGGTTAACCTCCTCTTGGTCGCCATAATGTGGTTCTCGCTCTCGGTGGGGCGCATGGTGAGTTGTGCGCATGGTGAGGATGCCGCAGAGAATAGCGTGAAGCCTCCACACATGCTAGGTCTCCGCGGTAACACTCTCAACAAGCCACATGATAATATGCATGGATTTGCCAGTCTCAGATGCGGAGGCAACTGAGATTCATTCTCCGCCACTCGGAATGAGACGAGTCACTATGCCACCACAAGGACTTAGAGCACATTGGGAATTGGGCATTCCAAATTGGGGAGAAAAAGGGAGGGGAAAAAAATTACATGTGTAGTAAATATATGTTAGTAATGGACCGTTTTCACCTGTGTTTACAAACACAACCGGAAAGCAACGTGTAATTTTCATTCCTTTACCACAGCTATAGTAAGGGGGGGCCCATCTACCTCCACCCCTATGAAATGACATAAGTCTTCATTCGTTTAGTAGATTGGAACAGCAATTGTTGTGGATTTTGTGCAAACCACGACATTGGTTTGTTTGGAAACAAAACTAGTTCTTCAAATACAGTATTCATGGACATGCTAAATTTGATAATCAAAAACAATTCTAATCTTTCCTTTACCATAACATTCTGTATCACTAGATAATTGAGGTTTATTTCATGCTAAGCAGTTCTCTAATAGGTAATAACTATTTTTAGAAATAATGTGAAACGTAGACAGTCTCCAAAGATTATTGATATGAGGGACAATAATAATCTGTCCTTAACTCTATAACTTTAGAAATTACCTCAAACTTCCACATTTTCCAGATGCAAATGATATTCCAGAGCTGGAAGAGGCAGCAGATACGATCGTGCTGATCCATAACGATAGATGGAAGTACAGTGTCTAACACCACTGTCGTATCGGTACTTAAATTACATGAAGAGAATGCGAATACTAATTATTTGACTACTAACAATGTCCAAAGGTTCATGCACCACGGGAGATTTATACACTCAAATAATTAAAAAATGTACCCATTTCAATTTCATAACAAAACTCCATCAAGTTGTACTGAGTACTAATAAAATAAAAACAAATATTTAAAATTTTATAAATGTAAATTTGTTAAACATTATTACACAATTCGGTATTATGGAATTTTGTTATGAAATTGAAATGTGTAAATATTAAAAATAAGCTAAAATATTGTTTGGAGTGCCAGATATGATGTTCTTGTATTTTGTTTTTTCTGGAAGTCATGAAGAAAATTTAGTGTGGTTTCCACAACATCTCAAATTCTGTATTGTGTTTAATGGAATTCTGTGGTGGAAGTCAAGTTAACGTCTTGCAACTCTTTATAATTTTTTTTAAGATTTACACATTTCAATTTCATAACTCAATTCCATTCCAACTTAATTGAATCATTTTTAAATAAAATTATACAACAAAACAAAATATTTGAAGTGTTATTCATTTAATTAATTATTGCACAATTCAATTTGATGGAATTTTATTATGAAATTGAAATAAGTAAATCTTAAATTTGTAGCAGATGTATACAAATTGTATACAAATGTGCTCAAATTGTAGCAAATGTACAAATGTAATCATTTGTATTTTTATAATGGATTTTTAGTAAAATATTGAAAGTATGGGCCTTGGGCATGGCTAAAACAATAAAATCGATACAATAAAGGCATTTGAAAAATTAAAAAAAAAAACAAGTTCTGCATGTCGGTTTAATCTACACCTGGGACATGGAATTGCCCGAAGCTAAAGAAACACCCATATTGGAGAGATTTTTCATCAGTCTATGATTTATGATAGTTTTATGAGAGAAGGCTAAGGTCTTAATTATTTTACTGCAAATGAGCTACTGTTGCACTCATTGTCTCTTGCTTTGGAGATAAGCAAACATACTCTGAAATTGCAGATTTGGAGGGTTTAGAACAATTACTCAAAACGATGTCATTCATAAACATTTGCTGAGAAAATTTAATTTGCCAGTTTGCACTAAAAGGATGTGGATTCCCATGCTGAGTTTCACTGCCCTGCCTCACATTGGTGGGATATTTGGAGGTCTTATAACAAGGAAGGAGGTGAAGACTTGGTACACTACGCTCAACAAACCTTCATGGAGGCCACCTAATGCTGCTTTTCCAGTGGTGTGGACCACTCTCTACACTGGCATGGGGTATGTAGAAACAGGGGTCATTTATTTAAATCTGAATCGGACTAGATTTTAGGGTTGCATAGGTGTACATTTGGCAACATTTATAGTTATGCACGTAGACTTTAAAGGAAACTAGTTCAGTTTCCTTCAATGTCATGTTCAAGTTCAGTTCAAGTTAATAAGTAACTAAAGAAATAAAATGTACACTGTGTTTATGCTCCTCTCTCTCTCTCTTTTTTTTTTAAAGATATGGTTCATACCTTGTGTGGAAAGAGCTTGGAGGCTTTACACAGGATGCACTGGTGCCACTGGGGCTCTATGGGTTGCAGTTGGCACTTAACTGGGCATGGACCCCCATCTTCTTTGGAGCACACAACATTAAACTGGTGAGAAGACATGTTTCACTGTCACCTGTAATAATGATTTCATCTAGACAAATGATGCAATAAAAGGTTAAAACAAAACACCCTGCATTCAGTAACATTATGAACATCCAACAGGACTTGAGGGAAATCAGGAGTTCAAAAATAACTGTTTAGTTAGAAAATATAGTGAAACAGTGTTGCCTTACAGGTAAACCAGGAAGTCTCATTGCTTCCAATACTGAGATCGTATCAGAGACTTTTGTGAAGAGACACTTGAATTGAACCTTATTAATATTGTGGCGGGTTGTGAGTTATCAAATAACCTGTTTATCCAGAGTGTGAAATAAAAAATGCGTAATTAAAGCATTAGAACCACAAAAACATTTTCACTCATTATTGTTAATGTACAGATATTTAAAAACGGCAAAAACCTAGGGGGCAAGTATTGACACTGACTACCACCCCTGAAGTCACAAGTTCGAATCCAGGGCGTGCTGAGTGACTCCAGCCCAGTCTCCTAAATAACCAAATTGGCCCGGTTGCTAGGGAGGGTAGAGTAACATGGGGATCTCCTCGTGGTCACTATAATGTGTGGTTCTTACTCTTGGTGGGGCGTGTGGTGGGTTGTGCGCGGATGCTGCAGCTAATAGCATGGGTAACTCGCTCAACAAGCTACGTGATAAGATGTGCAGATTGACATCTCAGACGGGGAGGCAACTGAGATTCGTCCTCATTCCCTTTGGAATTGGGCATTCCAAATTTGGGAGAAAAAAAATTAAATATATATATTTTTTTGTAAAAACCTGATCACATGCAAAAGATTGTACCATTTTAAACATGGATATGTTTGATTAAATGTAGTGCTCTTCTTTTCTATTTAGGCAATGATAGAGATAGTGATGCTCACTGGCACAGTCGCAGCCACCATGGTGACTTGGTATCCCATCAGCCGCACTGCAACATTGCTCATGGCGCCATATATGGCCTGGCTTTGCCTTGCTACCAGCCTCAACTACTGCATCTGGAGAGACAATCCAGAACCAAAAAAAGACTAAAGAGGCCAATAAAAACAAACACCATTCTAACTAACACAACAGACTATTTTTTCTTTAATCCACTATGAAAAAATGCAATCATGATTTCACACTTTGCCATTTTGCAGTTACTGATTAGTAATATAATCAAGAATTAAAGAAATCTTTAGTTAATTTTCTGATAATAAACAATGACTCAAACTTGAGTAAAATAACATTCTATCTCTTAACTCTGCACATTTTACACAAATGTCTCAGTTTACAATCATTCAAACTCAGAATGTCTCCAATTAATAACTGAAAAAGTATTGTTTGCTTGCTTACTTGCCTATTTTTATACAAATAAAATATTTTCATGACCTGCTTCTTTTTTTAAATTATATAAACTTATCAGCCACAACATTAAAACCACCTGCCTAATATCATGTAGGTCCCCCTTTTGATGTCAAAACAGCTCTGACCCGTCAAGGCATGGACTCCACAAGACCTGTGGTATCCGTCTTCAAGAAGTTAGGAGCAGATCCTTTAAGTCCTGTAAGTTGTGAGGTGGGACCTACATAGACCACTATTGTTGGTCCAGCACATCCCATAGATGCTCAATCGGATTGTTATCTGTGGAATTTAGTGGCCAAGTCAACACCCTGAACTCTGTCATGTTCCTCAAACCATTCTTGAACAATTTTTGCAGTGTGGCAGGGTGCATTATCCTGCTGAAAGAGTTCAGGTGCACGTGGTCTGCAACAATTTTAGGTAGGCTGTACATGTCAAAGTAACATCCACATGAATGCCAGGACCCAAAGTTTCCCAGCAGAACATTGTCCAGAGCCTCCGCTGGCCTGCCTTATTGCCATAGTGCATCCTGCTGCCATCTCTTTCCCAGGTAAATGACACACACACACACTCAGCCCTCCACCTGATCTAAAACACAATGTGATTCATCAGACCAGTCCTCTTTCTTCCATTGCTCCATGGTCCAGTTCTGACACTCCCGTACCCACTGTAGGCGCTTTCGGTGGTGGACAGGGGTCAGCATGGGCACTTTGACCAGTCTACGGCTCCACAGCAAGCTGCAATGCACTTTCTTCTGACACCATTCAATCATGGCCAGCATTGTTTTTCAGCAATTTGTGCTACAATAGCTCTTATGCGGAATCGGACCAGAAATGCTAGCCTTTGCTCCACACGCGCATCAGTGAGCCTTGGGCACCCATGACCCTGTTGCCGGTTCACCATCTATCCTTCCTTAGACCACTTTTGGTAGGTACTAACCACTGCATACCGGGAACACCCCAGAAGACCTGCCGTTTTGGAGATGCTCTGACCCAGTTAGCAATCACAATTTGGCCATTGTCAAAGTCGCTCAGATCCTTATGCTTGCCCATTTTTCCTGCTTCCAATAAATGTAATTCAAGAACTGACTTTTGACTTGCTGCCTAATATCTCTCACTGCTTGACATGTGCCATTGTAATGAGAACAAATGTTATTCACTTCACCTGTCAGTGTTGATAAGTGTATAGTTAAATCATTGTATGATTCTATTTTATTCCCAACCAGCTCTATTGACTTGAACTGTGTACACATTACTTTTTGTGTCTATGCAAGGGTGGTGGTCAGGAAGTGTAGCGTTTTATCATCTTTTGTGAACACATTTTACAAGATTGCATGTACCATGTTATCAATAACTGCCAGCGAAATCCAGTGGACACGGTTCAAAATATTTTTTCCCAACTGTTCTATGCAGTTTTCTTTAAACTAATGAATGAACTTCAAAGCATATATTTTTAATCTAAACAATTACAAATGTCCTACAAAGTAAAATATTTATATCCTAGAGCAGAGATAAACTGGCATTTTCAATCCTTCAGTAGTTAAATGTATTTATCAGACACTTAACTAATAAAATGCTAATTGCAATTAATGTAAACCCAAACCAAACTTAAGTGCCTTTCTCAAGGATACAGTAGTAAAAACTTAACTGCCATACTCATTTTTAATGGCTGACTAATCATGCTAATAGGCCCTTAACTGTTATGTTAATGAATAGGAATAAACATTTACCTCAAAGGGAATTTGTTTTTTTACCAAAAAAAAGAAAAAAAAAAAAATAGTAATATATCATCCCAAAAATGAATTTATTTTAAACAAGCATCTCGAGTGAGCCTTTTACCACCAATACTATATATGCAGCTTCTCTCTTAGATAAAAATATTCTCTATTATAAAATGCAGGGCATGAAAAAGATAATTTAAATACACAATTGTGGGAACAGTCTTGTAGGATCATAACTAAGTAGCTATTGGAACATTTTGTGGGAAAAATAAATTACTGCTCTGGCACTTCGGAAAGAAACATTCCATAATACTGGATATTATATGGTGTTTAAAGAGTGTTCTTATTTCCAAACACCAGTTTTACTTTTTCGAAAAATTTCTGTCAAACCATTATGAGCCATTGATGTGATCTAATGTAGAAGTTCGTAGTGAATATTTACATAAATATCTTCATTGTTTTATTTGAAAATATATACGGTCAGTGTGATGATTATTTTTCAGGGGGGCCCATCTTCAGATTTGGAGGAGAATTGCTCCATTAATGTCTTCCACAACCCCTTCTTCTCCTCATCCATTTGTTGCATGTTTCCTGCAAAAAAAAAAAAAAAAAGAATAGTCGGTAATACAGAGAACTAATTAAACTGCTTAGACCTGTGCTTAATAAATGAGAGCTAATAACCCATCCCTTTGGCATGAAAAGTAAAGTTGATCAGAGTAATCCACAATATAGCACAATAACAAAAAGTAAAAGATTAACTCTTCTATTTAAAACATCTGAATGCTTAATTGTTTTCTTTGTACAGCTCACTAGATTACATTATCAAGTTAGGCATGATTCTATATTACAATAATTAACATGTCAATACAGATTTAGTCCAATAAAATACGCTGACCAGACACAGCATTAAAATCACCTGCCTAATATCATGTAGGTATCCCTCATGCAGGCAAAACAGCTTTTTGTAGCAGCAGATCCTTTTAAGTCCTGTAAGTTGCCAGGTGGGGCCTCCATGGATTGGACTTGTTGGTCCAACACATCCCATAGATGCTCAGTCTGATTGAGCTATGGGGAATTTGGATGACAAGTCAACACCTTGAAATCTTTTATCATGTTCATCAAACCATTCTTGAAAAATGTCAGTGTGGCAGGGTGCATTATCCTGCTGAAAGAGGCCACTGTCATCAGGTAATACCATTGCCATGAAGGGGTGTATGTGGTCTGCAACAATCTTTAGGTAGGTGGTACATGACAAAGTAACATCCACATGAATACCAGGACCCAAGAATTCCCAGCAGAATATTGTCCAGAGCATCACACTGCCTCCGCCAGGCTGCCTTCTTCCCATATTGCATCCTGCTGCCATCGCTTCCCCAGGTAATCAACACACAAGCACCCCGCCATCCACATGACCAGACCCGGCCACTTTCTTCCATTGTTCCATGGTCCAGTTCTGATGCTCCCATACCCATTCTAGGCGCTTTCGCCAGTGGACAGTAGTGATGGCCATTCCGGCTCTTTTCAGTGAGCCGGCTCGTTTGTCTCAGCTCACTAAAACAAAAAATCTTTTGGCTCCAAAACAGCTCTTTAAAAAAATATGTTTTGTATTTTTTCCAAAGTCAAACAGTTTGCGATAGTTTGACTATAATTAGTGTTAAAACAATTCTAATTAAATTATTAAATGAAATCATAATCTACCTTAACCACATTGTATTTTAAAATGCATTGGTTTGTTGAGAACATGCGGTGGACTTTCTTTTGCCCTCCTAGGATAAGATTGTGCCCCCAAGTGAGTTGGTACCCTACGCAGACTGCGTAGTATGCGTGTAGGGAGCGGCGGTACTGATATTAGAATATTGCACCATTTCAGAGAAAAATAATTTGCAAATCTGCAGCATCCCACATACTGAAATAAATGTAAAAAGGATGCTATTTCACATGTGCATTTAAAGTAACTTTTTAATGTATATAAACAGTGCATATAAATGTAACAATTAAAAACTAATACAATCTGAAAAACAAACGTTGGCTCCGCCCTCCCTCATGCATCTTTGTTTCATTGGTGGACACTATGTGTCTGATTGACAGGAACAACAGGTGAGGCTGTTAGTCTGAGCAGACGGTCAGAATGTGTGTGCGCTTGAGCATTTAGACCCATATTACTTTATTTCTTTATTCGTTCTTTGAATTAGTTGATTCTATTCATTTAAATCTTTTGATTATTCGTGTCTTAATTTTTTTAATATTTGTATAAATAGATTCGGCTCTTTTGAAGTGCGAGCCGGCTCTTTGAACCGACTCGTTCACGAACGACCCATCACTAGTGGACAGGGGTCAGCATGGGCACTCTGACTGGTCTGCGGCTACGCAGCAAGCTCTGATGCACTGTGTGTTCTGACACCATACTGTCATGGCCAGCATTATGTTTTTCAGCAATTTATGCTACAATAACTCTTCTGTGGGATCGGACCAGATAGGCTAGCCTTCGTTCCCCACGCGCATCAGTAAGCCTTGGGCACCCATGACCCTGTTGCCGGTTCACTGATCGTCCTTCCTTAGACCACTTTTGGTAGGTACTAACCACTGCATACTGGGAACACCCCACAAGACCTGCCGTTTTGGAGATTCTCTGACCCAGTTGTCTAACAAACACAATTTGGCCATTGTCAAAGTCGCTCATTTTTCCTGCTTCCAACACATGAAATTCAAGAACTGACTGTTGACTTGCTGCCTAATATATCCCACTGCTTGAAAGGTGCCATTGTAATGAGATAATATACATGTGTATGTGTATGTGTGTGTGGGGGCTCAACTAAATGAAATAAATTATATTATTCAGTCACTGCATTAAAATGGGTGGACAGGTATTTGGACAGCTGAAAAATAATGTTATTATATTTTTTTATACTGTGTGCTCATTTGGTGAGTCTCTATGCAAGATATGTTTCTCTTTCAGAGTTCAGGGCAAAATGCATATATTATGGAAATACAAATATAATTATACAAATTATGTGAAAACCTTCCAATCAATGCACTCGAGCACTCATTGCATTCCTAGTAATAATAAAAAAAGCTTTGTAGGTCCATTTAACGCAAGTAAATGGTGACCAAAACAGTGAAGCTCCAAAAAGAACATTAAGGCAGTATAAAAGTAATCCATGGTGGATTAATAATGATCTAATCAATGTCTTCAGAAGCAAATCCAATCAGTTTGGCATGAGAACAGACCAAAATGTAACTCCTTTTTCACTGTACATCTTGCCATTGCAGTCTCAAGGTGAAATCATGATTTCACTTTCTAGTACTGGATCTGATGCATGTGCAGGGGGCTAAGAAGTATGTTCATGATCGCCAAGGAAACTAGCTTGGATTAAACCACTCTGTTTTATGGAATACATTTATGCTGCCTGCCTTTTTGGGGCTTCAACGTTTTGGTCACCATTCACTTGCATTGTATGGATTTACAGAGCCAAGATATTCTTCTAAAAAAAAAAATCTAAATTTGTGTTTTGCAGAGGGAAGTCAGACTTAGACATCTGGGACAGCATGAGTGTGAATACATTGAGAGAATTTTCATTTTTGGGTGAATTTAAGATGCCCAGTTTCTACCTCGTTTAAAAGCCAAATTGCTATCTCAATTACTTTTAAAATCTGGATGAAAAAGTATTGGAAAATTACTTCAATTTAGACTCACCATGTCTTTGTACACGTTACTGTGAGCCAAACTTACATACATCTGATCACATTACTCGGGGTCTGCAAACTTGAATGATACATTAAACATTAATGCGTAACAAACGTTGGTAGAAGAGAAAAAATGCAAAGGTTCAAGATACACCTAAATCGTTTCATTTGGAAAAAACAAAACATACAAGGCTCTACCCACATGCAAGAGCACATAAACCTTAAAGGACACTTTGTCGTAAAAACTTTCATATATTCAAATGCTTACAACACCAAACGTATTTACTGATTGTGTAATGAAAATGTGAATATCACGGCGTACAACACGAAAGATGACATGACTTTGTCTTACAAGCTGCAAGGTCTTGAGAACTGGGGTTAAAAAAAAAAAAAAAAGATAAGTCCTTAATTAAAAATGCACCTGTGTATTTTCGCCTTCTCGGAAAGCACCAGCCACTCTTTGACGTAAAAACGTTCCTAAATCTCGACCTTTCTTGGATTCGTCCCTCGGCCATTCCTCGCATAACTTGAGAAATCGACGGCATCTGGTCGCAGACATTTTTACGTAAAGAAATTGTAGGCGCTGCGTTGCGCAACTGTGCTGAAAATCTGTAAACCAGTGAGGGACAAACCGTACGGCGTTTTTAAAATGCAGTCCTCATAAGAAAAGGCCAATCTCGTCATACGGTTTGTCCCATCTACTGATCCGTAGGGCAAAACTGTAACCCTCGTGGTATGCCGTAGAAATTTCTGAGCCCATTGAACGCACATCAAAGACCCTCTGGTTGGAAATCCTTACATTTACAAAATAAAATGAGCGGAAAGAAAGCTGAAGGGCAATCGGGTGGTGTCATGGGATGGATTGGTTCCGCTTGTCGATTTGCGACGGACAGGAATGACTTTAGAAGGTTTGTTAACATTTTACATTATCAAAGCTTGTAAGCGACAAAAAACGGCATAATTGATCAATTGCATTAAATAATCTAGCTAGTAAATGACAAATCAATGGATCGTATGTTTACCTAATGAATGCTGCTATATCTAATCCTCAACTTGGGCTTGTTAAAGACGCTTGTATTGGTCAATATTCTAGGTTGGCGTTGTCAAAAAAGATATCGGATATCGTCGACATGAAACTTAATTGGGATTGAGGTGTTTTGTATGCAACAAAGACTTAATTTTTTATTTTATTTGTTTGACACTCATTAAAATATGTTGGTTTGTCCCTGGTTTAGGAGGTTTCTGAAAGGGATAGCTCACCTTAAATTAAGATTCTCATAATTTACTCACCCTCATGTCATCCCAGACGCGTATGACTATTTATTCTGCAGAACACAATTTTTTTATTTTAATCGCAGCTTTATAGGTCCACACAATGCAATTGAATGCCGACCAGAACTTTGAAGCGCTAAAAAAAGACAAGGGCAGCATAAAAGTAATCCATATGATTTAAGTGGTTAAATCCATGTCTTCATTTACAATATAATAGGTGTGGGTGAGAAACGGATTCATATTCAAGTCCTTTTTACTACAGGACTTAAATATTGATTTTTCTCACTTCTAAAAAAGTCTGTTCTGCAGATGAAAGTCAGTCATACACATTTGGGATGACATGAGTGAGTAACTTATGAGAATTCAAAGTTTTGGGTGAACCAATTCAAGTTTTCAATTTAAGCTTCATAGTCTTTTATAGATTAAGCCATATACAACTTGTAAAACTTCAGCACTTTTCTTATGTCTCTGCAATGTTTGATCTAGTATCTTGTTCTAAATATCCTGACAGTGTTGACTTAACAGCTCTCCCTTTTTTATTACAGGAATCTCCTTGTAAACCTTGGTTTATTTACAGTGGGTGTTTGGGTTGCAAGAAACCTTTCAGATTTTGACTTGATGTCTCCACAACCAGTCACTTAGTGCCCAGTTACCTAAAAAGGACTTTTACAGGTAAAAGGCAAATGTGTTGAATTCAGCGTTTCCCCCACCCCTCTAAAATGTATGCTAGACTAACTTTCCATTTCAATACAGGTGGTGCTGCAATCGAAGAACATAAATTCTGCAGTGGATCTTGAACAAGACCATTCAACATTGAAGGGAATAAATCCCAGCAAATGGATAATTACTATAAAGTCTCTTCTGTATACTTAGTGTTATGCTGAAATAAAAGCTCACATGTCAGGATGCAATACGTATGAAATTTATTTAAGAATTGCATTTCACCAGGAAGGATTAAAATGAATATTCTGGGTTCAATACACATTAAGCTAAATCAACAGTTTTATGGCATAATGTTGATCACCACAAAATGTTTGACGTGTCCCAGCGAGGCAAAAATCTGGGTAACAGTGAGGCACTTAGAAGTGGATGAGGCCAATCTGTAAACGTCTCGCAAAGTATTAACCATTTCAAAAGTGAAGCCACAAGATGTAAACGGTGTTTTAATATGATTTGCGTGATAAAATTGCTAACCTTTTCTGTGTTAAGTTATATTAAGTTTACAACTTTGTTGCTAGTGATGATGTGCCAAACCCTAAAGCTACCATAAAACAATTTAAACAACTTCAGCTCAAATGATACACAAGTTTTAACAGAGGAACTCATTTGTGCTTTAAGATTATACGCTTCACATTTCTGCCTTTAAACTCGCTAAACATTTGCCCATTTCACTTCCATTGTAAGTGCCTCACTGTAACCTTGATTTTTACTTTTTTTGAAAGGAGTGATGAGTCTAAATATTTTGTGATAATCAACATCGTCACATGCTGTTGATTGATCTTAGTAGTACTGAACCTGGAATATTCAATTTAGTTAAAATTTGTCAATAAAATTTAAGTCCACAACTTGCTACATACATTGATTTCTAAGAATATACTTTTACATTCTACAACTGCAGTCTCCTAGGTTGAAGTTAACACTTTGATCCAGGACTCTTTCTCCAACCTGAGGATATAAAAAAAAACCACATGAATCACACATCAAGTAAAATATTTTTACAACCTAGTCAAACCCAATTTTTCATGCACACGTGTGCAACACTGCCTGCCCACTTTTCAGCTGTCTTGAGTTCAAGAAGTATTTTCCCATGTGGTTCTCATAAAATCCTTCATAAGAGTTCCAAGCTATGAACCAAAGCAACTAGCTCAGAGGTGAAATCACAACGTTTAAAATCTTTGAAGAAAGAAAAGAAAACTCAAGGTACAAGACTGTGCTTGGCATCTTCCATGAGGACGTGAACGTCTCCATTGAACCTCATGAGCATTGACAAATTACAAAACTGAATTAAAGATGGAAAAGCTATTGTTTAGATGTACAGAATCAAAATCAACACATTTGTATTTATTGCAAAATAACAAATTATAGTGTGCAATGTAAGTTACCGTGTTCGTGCAGACAGTATCAGGGTTGAGGAAGATGTATTGTGATTCTTGGTCAGATGGAGCATGAAGCAGTCCGGGGGCAGTCCCAAAATGACAGTTTTTATTTCCTCTACTCGTACATTAGCAGGGAACAGAGCATGGTCCTGCACAATGAACCTGTGTGCACTAAAGTGGAGTACACTAGAATAAGAGCTATAATGATGTCACACCTTAAACACCAAAACTAGGAGATTGCAAGTAAAGAGAGCTCTCAAAATGTACAAACTATTGACAATTAAAATATAATTTACAATGGGACTGATTGCCCCCATTAAATCTACCCATTTAGTAGTAAAATAAGGGCAGAACACAAATAATTATTACCAGATCATACCTCCTAAGAGAGAGCAGCAACAGGTCATTGAAAAGGTGAATGTAAACATCTTTGCGGGAGACTGAGACTTTGTGAAGGCCAAGGAGAATTTGTTTCAAAGCTCCCTCTTGAAGCAAATGACGCCCTCTGGTGATCAGTGGAATTGACTAATTCAGAAAATATTCATATAAATTTACATAAATATACAAGAGGGAGGGGTTGAAAGAGCAGGTTATGAAAAATACATTTTACCTTGACATTACCAAAGTCTACCAGCTTGTCCAAACAGACAAGCAGCTCGGTTCTTTTCAGTTGTTGGACATTTCTGTCACACTCTTTCACTATCTGTAGAATCAGACTTATTAATTTGCTTGTGCATTATTTGGGATGTAGAAGCATCAAGATTGCTGAAGTAAAACATGGCCTACCTCACGCACAGCTTCCATGGCTTCCTTCAGATTAGGAACGTTGAGGGAAACCCCTCTAGTTCGCTTGATGATGTTCTAATCCGGATGACAGAAAATGTTCATGCTCACTATAATAAATGGCATTTAAGGTTAACAGACTAGGTAGGGATTTAAACTCTAGAAGATCAACCTCTATTAAGAGTGACAATCGTGTGATTCTCTGGAAGGGAAGAATCAAGAAGGACTTGAGTGTCTGTCTCTGGCATTGTGGATCCTTCTCTAGTTTCTTCAGGATTGGTGCAAATTTCTTGTTCTCCTGCCTGGTTAGGAGTGTAAATTGCCAATCAATATATCTGCATAACACATGATTAGAGAAATTTTTATATATGTTCAAATAGCAGATACAACAAAACAGAACAAACAGCAGCTGAGTGATGAGGGTCTCCTGGTACATCATGTTGGTGATATACGGCACATAGACTTGATGGAAGCCTTGCTGGTGGTTCAAAACAATATCACCAACTTGTGACATCACCAATTTCTGCCCAAGATGGGACTCCAGATCCTGCAGAAACCTGACAGAATTGAATTGGAATGAAAGGCAAATCAAAATAAAAAGCATCCTGCAATTAACTTGGAAGCTCATGTTCAAGAAAAAGCAGAATAATGTCTCTGTTGGACTGATATTAAAGTTTTCAGTCAATACCATTCACTAACTCTGCAGACTTCCTTTAGGTTGGAAAACAGAACATGATGCTGTACACGTGAAAGGACCCGTTTAAGTTCTGTTGAGCACTGGAAAACATTCACTGCCACTATTAGACTCTTCTGATAAGAGGCTTCTGAAATAATCAGCTCAAACATGGCCTAGCATGAAAACATAAAAGCAGAGGGAGAAGTGGTGAGACGGCATCATGACCAAGATCAGGATTTGGAAGCGTGCACAACACACCTCCTGAAGCTGGATCTCATGTGCAGTGATGGAGTTTAGAAGACTCTTCACTTGTGGAAGCTCCTGCCATAGAGCATATGACTTGACCTGCAGAGCTGGTGGGCTCTGTATAGAGGTAGGGCTTGAAGGAGGAGGAGTTTTCAGACCAGGAAGACAAACGGATGTCACCAATTCAGAAAGCCCGGTCTTCTGTGCCCTGAGTAAGTCCTTCTTCACAAAATTTATCCAATACTCCTGATATAAAGGCACCGCTAGGAAAATTAAATCATATGAAGAGAATATAATATTCCTAGAATGTTACAATTAATTTTAGGATAATTATTGGTAAAAATCAACATTTTGGCAAAGATGTCCTGTGATGAGAATGCAAGGAAAAATCTAATATATATATATATATATATATATATATATATATATATATATATATATATATATATATATATATATATATATATATATATATATATATATATATATAATTTCTCATTACTGTAATGTGTCTAGATGTTTTACTTTTTTTTTATTATTAACATTACTCCCAGTGGTGATTTGTATGACTGTATTTTTTTTTTTCCTCAACTACGGCGTTTAAAAAAAAAAAACCCTGATGTTTAAGTCATTTACAATTAATTACTAGATCATAGGGCTGACTTTGCATTACATTAATGAGAATGATATGTTTTGCATTACTAGAAAAAGAATTGGGGGACAGGGTTGCGTTATTTTCATGAAAAATGTAACAAATTATAAAAACACTGAATTGTCCAAACAATGAGTTCACTATCATGCAAAATAGAACTTTTAATTTGTGGGATGAAATATTAAATGTTGCTGGCAGGTTTAATGAGATTCACCCATACACTTACAACTGTTGATGTACTCGGATTCAAACTTGGCAACATATGTTTCCTCTTGTTGAGTGTTGCCATCCATTGCATCTACCCTGATGAAAACAAAGAAAAAAAAAAAAAAGTGTTGTATGCAGACAAATATGAGCAGTTGTTGGATGCCTGACCTAGACTGTTACTGTCATTATTGATACCTTTTCACCTCATTGTCATCACAGTGCATGTGAGAGGAGTCCAGCTGACTGCAGCTGCCCAGAGAGAAGAGAGATGGCACAGGCAGCGAAAGCCCAACAAAGTTCCATAACTGCGAGCTTGCAACAGCTCGAAGAGCTTCATTAATTCCTCCAGAGGTGCTGAGTAAGAAAGTTGTCTGATTTAAAGATAACTTAACTAAAGCTTAAAAAAAAAAAGAAGTTGAATTGGAAATAAAATTATGCTCTGAGCCCACATTAGAAAACAAGTATAATAATAATAATAATAATAATATAGAATTTATTATTTTGTTAGCTTTTGCATACCAATAAAGTCCTCCAGACGCCCCAGAATCTTCCACATTTGCTTTAGGATTGTATTCATCCAACCCAGGACTTGTTGTGCCTCCATCCAATGCTTCTGTTGCAACGGAGATCGCATCTCTGTCCTCCAATGTCCTCTCCATGACATGAGCCATATGGAAAGGTCTACAGTATATTTCCCTCACAGTTTGTCACCTTGAAAGCGTTAAAGACAGCAGGGAAATCAGGTGCTACAGCTGATTAGGGCTATAATTAATATATAGCCTATATATATTATTTAATTTTAGGTTCTTTGTACAAAAATCTACAGTACTCTGATACGAAAACCAACGGAATGACCTGTAAATACGCTTAACCATGTGAATCTAATTGATTTAGAAGAGTGTTCTCACCTGTCCGGCTTCGGCCAATCAATGTCATTGGGCGTGTCTATTATTAAGTGAATCTCACGAAAAATAAGAACGAAAAAAATGTCCGTGTTATGTAAGAGACTATAATCCATTATATAGAAAACACAAGGCGAAAATGATATATTTTTTGAATTGCAAAGTATACAAAAATGTTAATTAATTTATTAAGTTTAACCCTCACACTCGATTTTGAAATTGCCTGAAACACTGGTAAACTATTTATTTCTTCCTGAAATGTTGTGGCCTTTCCTCATTTAGGGGCCTCCTGAGTGTGCATGCAAAGTTTCGACAGACAGACAGTTCAACATTTGTTGCCTACAACGGTGTTAGGAGTCAAATTGATCCACATTTCATTGAACATTTTCACCAACTTTAACCATCAACTTAATTTAACTTCAAATTTCAAAAGCTTATTGTATGTCCTGGACTTGGTTACAGAATACCGTGCTGGGCCTATGGCCAGTTTGATAACACTGGAAGCTGGCAATCTTGGCTTTGTTTTGGTGTAGATGACCATTCTTTATTACCATCTTTTGATTTCCACGGTCCCACACTTGATGGTTGTTGTGTTCCTTCATTGCTATCTGAAGGCAGACTCATCCGCTGAATCGTCCAGGGAGAATTCAGGTTCTAAATTGACAGCTTCTAAATTTTCAGCTACATTGCCCTGTCTCTGAAACCTCTTGATCCATGGAAAAATGGGGATTTGGATCCCCAACATTTCCCCGTCTATGCTTCTTCATCTATTTGAGTTTCACAGTCAAAAATCTGTGAAAGGACATATGCAGTTGTAAATCTTTTTCTTTCTTTGTCTGACAAAAGTCTGATGCAGCATTGAAAAGAAGTGAGAAACCCTCATAGGGCAGTGAGAACCAGTCATTAAAAAGCAAACATCAAATAAATGCTTATTTTAATATGTCTGTGTAGCTAACTTTAAACATAAAAACATGTGGGTCAAATTAACCCCTAACACAAAGGAAGGACCTATATTTTTTTTTTCAACACAATAGGAGGGTTAATTTATATAATATATATATATATATATGTTTTTTATTATTATTATTGTGTCCAGACAGGGTGGTTTTCATTGCTGTATTTCAATAATGAAAATATTAATTAAGCCAGCATTTTAATTTTATATGAATATAAATACATTTATACACAATGCTAAGAAACAAACACTTGCACATGAAATATAAAGAAACACTTTTTCATTTTATTTGTTTTTTAACCTGTATACAAGATGAAACTGTGTATTTCAATAGTTTGAACACAACTGATATATGACCCAGAGATAACATTTAAAATATGACAAGGGGATAGACTACAACTGATAACAGAAAGCTGGAAAGGGCATGTCATGACTACACTGAAATCAAAAGTGTTTAGACAAGCAACAACAAATAATGGTATTAAAACACAGACAACTCAATGTAGTGGTAGCTGCTTGGAGGGCAGATGGGCAAAAAAAAAAAAAAGGACTTTTTCTATAGACTACTTGTCAGCACCAACATTTGTCAGTTTCACTCAAAAACACAATTTAAAATACAACAAAATCCTGATACTGATTAAAAACAAACAAACAAAAAAACAGATACTACTGATGATCAAAGTATTTCTTCAACAGTTTTGTGATGCATCATACCTTTCGCTTTCAGATTTGTTCATATATCATTCACAAATCTATAATGTGTGTTCTACCGGTTTACTCTCAATCAAATTGGTACAACATTAGCTAATTTATATACTTTTTCTAAGTATTACCTTCTATTGAAGGTCAGTAAACATCAGGCACAAAATCACTTTTGAGATCTAAAACCATGCAGTAGTTGAATGAATGGAAACAAGCCTATTTCTGACAAGGCAGAAGATCATGTTCGCTTCAACCACACAATATGTTACTGAAATATTTGTGTAAATTGTCGATCGATTTATTGTGCTAATTCAGCCCAAAAAAATTAAACCAACAATGCGTCAAGGAACTATTGAACCAACATGCAAAACTTAAAAAAAGACTGCATAGCATAATTGTTCTGTTAAAAGGCAGATATGGCTAGCTAATTACACATTTTATTTGAACATTGTGTATGTTGGCAAAGTATACAGCCAGAATAAGGACATAAAGTACAAAACAACGGAGGACTGTCAAAGGAAATCATGTGATCAAAAAAAAAGGATCAAATGTTGACTGATGCCACCACTGCAGGTTAATTAGGGGTCGAGGTGGGCACAGTGATCTTTCTTGCTAGCAGCACCAATAAGGCAAGCTCCACACTGCCTTGAGCTTGTTCCAGTGCCTCAGCAGCCTCCAGGGCAGAGAATCCTGATGCTTGGATCCTCTGAATGTGCTCTAGTGGAAACTGTCCCATTGAGGGCTGCATTGAATTCTCTAAGAAAAGAGCATCAATCTCAGGGGCTTGTGTTTGAGGATGAGGAGATGCAACTTGCCCAAGACTGGAATCAGTTGTTGAACCAGCTGCTACAGAAAAAAAACACTGAGACGGGTCGGCCGAATTGGAGATGTCAATGCCTGAGGTGTTTCCGTCTGAAATGTCCTGCCCTTTCTGACCCTCAGGGTTTTCTTAAAACTCAAGATCTCTTGGAAAGGCAATATCTCTGCTAACGCTGATCCAAAACCTCTCTCATCACAAAGATCCTGGTTTCCCTCAGGGGTATAAGGGCACTGAATCCCTTGTTCCTCTCTGGGATCTACAACACTAGTAGTTTGCTTTGATGTAGTAGTTTGCGATGCCTTGAATTGCTTGATGTTGGCAAGTCTGGAGTTTCCTGCAATGATTGATAAGTAAAGACAGCTTAGGCAACTCTGTCCTCCATGTCATTTTCTGTGGCAGTATAAGAGGATGCTTCAACTGTTGGGTTCAGAGTGACATGGTTTCTTGAAGTAGGATCCTGGTCCACCCTATCAGCATTCTGTCTAGGAATTGGAGTATTGGAGTCAGACAAATGGCTCCTCACACACACTTAGAAGTTTATGGAGCTCCTTAAGGGTCTGAGCCAAGGATGGTATTATCTGCATCAAGTTGGTTTCTCTCAGAGGGCATTTCACTGTTCATGCTCTTTTCTGAGTCTGACTGGACAGGAGAGTGCCCAGAAGAAGTGGCTGGCTTAGCATGACAGGGTTGAAGGTTCAAGTCTGGAACAGGCATGAATTGTGGTTGAGCCCCTGAAACATCTTCCATCACACAAACTTGTTCTCTCTGGGACTGTTCCAGAAAGTCGTGGTCAACTTCGTGTTTTGCATTGGAAGAAACATCCATGTCCATTTCCTGATCTAATGTTTGAGTGTTTGGTTTAAAGAGAGTAAAGGGAGATTCTGCTGCAACATTCCCAGAGGAAATTATGTTTTTTCCCAAAACTGTATCTAACTGACTGTCAGAATCTCCTGTAATGATGCCACTGGTCACTTCATTGTTCTCAGACACAGTATTAGAGAATGGTTCCTGAGAGGAAAGACTGCTTGAGCAGGGAGCATCAGCAGTCTTTTCACAAGAGGAGTTTGAATCAGCCAGTTCTTGGGACTGAGATCTAAAGGTGCCATTGGAGGGATCTGGAGAGGGTTCTTCTACTTTCACAGGTGGAAACTGCAAGGATTCAGTTGATTCCTGGGTGGAATATGGGTGGCATAGATCTGGTTGGGGAATTTCAATTGGAGATACTCCCTGGTTTATAGAGGCTGGGGCAGACTTGGAACGATCCAGGGCGAGACTATGTGGATAACTTGAGGTTGAATATGGTGATGTGAATGGCAGGGATTGTGGTGAGGTAGTTTTTCCATCTTCAATATCTATGAGAGTTATGGTATTTATTGATTACATTTAAACTCTACATTAAATACTCATCTCCTTAGACATGTTATTTAAACCATGCAAATTCAACAAATGCACCATGCAAAAAACCTGGCAAGAAAATTCTAATGTAGTGGAAGATATAGAGGGTCTTACTCACAAAATGGATGCTCTTCCTGTGCGTACCAATGTATATCATACATTTGCCATTTACATTTCTGAGATATTGTTTTAGATTAACTCAACAAATAATTTTGCAAATGTGATTGCAGTACCTGGTATGTAGAGCCCTCTCCAGCTGCCTGTCTGTATGACATCAGTTCTGTTCTGCTCAGTTAGGGCAAACCCCACACATTTCATGCAATAAGAGGTAGAAAATTAGCAATAATGCATCCAGAGAAAGTGAGAGAGACAGGAAGCATGCACCTATCAATAACATTAGTTGCACAAGGTGGTATTCAGCCCATATAACTCCAACCTACCACCATTTGAGGGTAGTGTGAGGTTCTATCCTGTAAGTTAGTCTTCCAACTTCCAGAAATGAACAAACACACTACTGTAAAACATTCAAGTTTTGAAGTATAAACCCTCAAGCCTTTGATTTCTAGATTGAGTCGATAGTTTCACCATGTCTTATCAGGTTTAATGTTAAATCTGAAACAATAGAATTCCAATGTTTTAACTCATGGTTTACTCTGTTTATTTTCTCATTGACAGTGTTAAAGAAATATTCCGGGTTCAATACAATTTAAGCTCAACTGACAGCATTTGTGGCATAATGTTGATTACCACAAATAATTTTTTACTTGTCCCTATTTTACTTAAAATTATTTTATTTTATTTTTTAAAAACAACAGCGGGTTACAGTGAGGCATTTACAATAGAAGTGAATGGGGGCCAATTTTTAGAGGGCTTTTAAAGAGACATAAGAAGCTTATAATTTTATAAAAGCACTTTGTAGCAGATACTCACATTTGGATCAAAAGGAGGAAGCGGGACACGGCGAGATCCAACTCAAAAGGGCTTTATTTCGCACAGCTTCACTGTCTATATATATATATTTAACTTTTCAGTGGTCACACTTAAATAATTATTTTCAGCACAATACAAATCACACTCAGGAACACTCTTCTCTGTGCAGCTCTCTCCCTCTCTTTCAGTGAACTGGGCCTTCTTTTACCTCCCCTGACTCTCACTGTGAACATGGAAATGGTAATTAGTCACAATTCATCTCAGGTGAATGTCCTTACCGCTTTCTCTCTCCCCAGATGGGCGCTTGACCACGCCCTCACCTCCACAGCCCGACTCAAGCCGGGGGAAACATCCAGACTGCCTACTCCCCCGGTCTGTGGACCACCTCAAACTTAAATGGCTGGAGTCCCAGATACCAACGGGTGATCCAGGCATTGGCATCCATGCGGTGGAGTCATTGGAGCGGGGCGTGGTCCGAACAGAGGATGAATGCTTGTCCCAACAAAGAGTAGCGAGTGAGGAGAGTGAGGACCACCCACTTGATGGCCAAACACTCCTCCTCTATGGTGCTGTACATTGTCTCTCTCATAGAGCGCATTCGACTAATGTACAGCTCCGGGCGCTCCTCCCCTCCACTACTAGGGACAGAATAGCACCCAGCCCCCTGTCCGATGCGTCCATCTGTAAAACAAAAGGGAGAGAGAAATCAGGGGAATGCAGAAGCGGCCCGACTCAAAATGTGCAGCTTTTACCTGCGTGAAAGCTTATTGGCATGGCTCCGTCCACTGGAACGGGTCTGGGGCTCCCTTTTTAGTGAGATCAGTCAGCCAGCTGGTGATGTCAGAAATATAGGCACAAACCTTCGATAGTAGCTTGCCACCCACAGAAACTGTCGCACCTTTTTGGTCTTTGGTCTTGAGCAGGTTGCGACTGCAGCGCTTTAATCAATCTGGGGTCACACCTGCCATGACCTAAGTGGAACCCCAGATACCGTACATCCACCTGCCCAATTGCGCACTTCTTCAGGTTTGCTGTGAGTCCCGCTTGTCGTAGCGACCTCAGAACCGCCCTCAGATACTGCATATGCCATTGCCAATCATTAGTGTAAATAATGATATCATCCAAATAAGCAGCGGCATAAGCAGTGTGCTGTCTGAGGACTCAGTCCATAAGTAGCTGGGGCCCCAAACAAACTAAACAGAAGGGTCACAAATTGGTATAATCCAAACGGTGTGGAGAAGGCCATTTTCTCATGTGACAGCGATGTTAAGGGGATCTGCCAATATACCTTTTTTTTTCAAATCCAGTGTCGAATAAATGCAAGCCGAGCCCCAACCGATTGAGCAGTTCGTCAATACGGGGCATTGGATAAGCATCAAATTTCGACACCACGTTGACCTTTTTATAATCCACACAGATCCGAATTATCGCTCTTAGGCACCAGAACCACCAGGCTGGACCAATCGCTGTGGGATCCTTCTATTACGCTCATATCAAGCATGGCCATTAATTCTTCTTGTACTATTTGTTTCTATTTGGGTAAGCGGTAGGGACGACTATCTACCACTACCCCTTTATGAGATTAGTGTGGCTGGGGAGAGGCAAGAACACAGAGAAATTATTTTGCAACCTGGCAACCTCCTCGCATTGTGACGGCGAGAGGTAGGGTGAACTGATTGGCTTTTAGCCTCACCTCTGGGCCGAGCTCCTCCCTCTCCAGAACTACTGTCGCAAGGATATGGGGACCGCCTCTCTCCATGATTTTTGTAGGTTGAGGGGGTAAATGTGATGAGCCCTGCCTCTATCCGAATGCACTACCACATAATCGACTTCCCCAAATCGCCGTGTGACCTCAAAGTGCCCTCTGTGTAGGTCCCTCCACCCAATTTTCCTTCATGACGTAGACGCCACGAGGCTTGCGGCTTAGTTGACCACATTGTTTGAATCTCTATGATAATGAGGTACGTACTGTTATTTTTTGAATTTGTCCCTAATTAATTGTTCACATTGAGAGTAACTGAATGATGAGATACTTGCTTCTGATTGTTAACAGGTGTACACAATCTGTGTGTTTGAAACCAGGATATTTAATGAAGTGCTGCCTATGTGAGTCTAATGAAGACCACTCTGATTGAAACATTTCTTTTTTTTATACAAATAAAAAGGAAGTGTAAAAGTGTGGATTTTCTTTGTTTCATTTTCAGAAATTTTGGATGTGCCTAATTTCTCTTTTCCATATAACTTTACACAGAAAAGGTTGGTAAACCATTTTATCACACTAAAATCACGTTTACACTGCATACTGTCGATTGACTGTAATTCTTATTTAGGGCTGCAACTTTTAATCTTCGCTTGTTCGGACAAACGTTTTATTAAAATGGGAGGGGTTTGACTTTCAGGACATATGCAAAATGGTTCCTTTCCATTACTTGTAAAATGTAAGGTACTGTTTGTTAAATTAAACGATCCATCGGTGAGTCAGTGGAACAAAAAAAAGGCAATTGTGACACCAGAATATAAATATTTAATGAGTCTGCCCAGCTGAATAATGCATAATTATGTTACGGAATAGTCTATGATTCCATTCATTTTTTTAAAAATTATTTTTATTAATTGGACGTTTTAAATGGTATTGTAACTGACTACATGTTTCTAACATATTTAATGAAAAACAAAATGGTGTATGATTATCCAGTGAAGTATGATTGCCATATTTTACTGGTGAAATAAGACATTACATTTGGCATTATCAGGACGACTATCAAATATCAGATCCCTTAGCATTATTATTATATTTGGCATTATAGCCTATAAAGTTTAATATTGTACAATCATCTGTAAACGTAGCGCAGACTCAGTCGCGCAGAAAAGTCGCATCCCGGCGGTGCTCATTCTATTACATGCGCTTACATGATGAGAAGCGATATAAAACCATTAAAACTGCATTCTTTGAACTCTAAGACATCAGTGTGACATCAATGAGAGTTTGATTACATTGCATTTGAAATCAATGTATGCCGTTCTTGAGTTTAATCAAAATTACTGCGCTCCATTTCTCAACTGCGTTCGGTTTGATCGACGCGGATGGGTGTCTCGTTTGGTACAGGCGAATCGTTTTGGGGAAACGCGCGAAAATACGCGCCTGATTTTGAATTCATAATATATATACACACATTATAAAACATAGAAAATATCAGTTAAAAGTAGGTTGTACACCGGAGAGAAACAGCACACGCCCTCTTTCAATGCAGCAACCACTCCACAACCGTATGCTTATGATCTTCTTGAAGTGTTTCTAAAGTGCTGCTTTGGGTAATGTTTCCCCGATGATGCTGCGTTCACACTGCCAGCGACAACACGATCTCATTCATTTTCAATGAGAGCTGGCGACTTCCGTCAACAACGCTTCTGAGCGACGGCGACCGGGTGTGGGCGCGTCCAGCGACGCGACAAAGTTTAAACGTTTAAGTTTATGCAAATGAAGAGCGACCGCCAATACGAGAGAAGATGGTAGAGCACACGTGATCCTAATATTTTAAAAATAATATTAATTGTAAAGACTCTCCATACACACCACTAGCTACCTAACCGCCAGCCACTGGCGACATGCAGCGACAAAGTAGCTGGCAGTGTGAACGCAGCTTCACTTTGTCTTTTTTAAAGCGAGTTTCTTCATGCAACACAATTTTCACTGGGCTGTTAAGTGATGTCACTACGTTTCCATCCAAGGATTTTTTTCCACACCAAAATAAAGCTGATGGAAACTTCACAATTTATCACTAAAATTTCACAAGTGACGCCATAATATTTTTTCCATTTAACTCTGGCGCATAAACTCTGTCATTATTTTTTTTTCTAACACAAATATCTCACATGCACATTGACAAGTGCACAGAGAACAAATGAGTGGCCAATGTTTGTGATAAATTTAATCATGGCAGACATCCGTTTGTTTATTAATGTTGCTTTTCCACACTATTCAAAATAATAGACGGTAGAATGCGGTTGTGATGGCAATGCTTTAGATGATTGTTCAAAATAGCCTATTGAATATCAGAAATGTATCTTATGTAAACCCTGATATTCCACTGCATCAATTTTTCTTTAATAGCTGTGCACACTGAATACACATGGATAGATGGTCCTTATACTAAGACTGAATGTTTCCCCCACTACTTGGTGCAGGTTGCCAGCTTGAACAGGGCCATGACGATGCTCTTTTGGGACAGAACCCATGTCAACCTGCGATATGCGCAACATCAGGACCAATATTACAGTCCTATCAAAGGGGCAACAGCTCCCTTTTGATTTCATTTCCTCGTCTTCTGATTGCATTTATTTGTGAAATTAAAATGATAGTAAACTGTCTTATTTCAATTAATTGTCTCAATACACTCCCCATTTTACCAAAACTTCAGATTAAAAAAAATTAAGAACATCTGGGTGTTGAAAGGTACACAAATAGCGATAAACACATTTCTGTATGGAAACGGCTTAAGGGCAGATTCCTTTTGCGATAAACCAAAACTTATGCGACAAAGTATTTTTTTAAGCACAATGTCATCATGCACACCTTTTTTTATCAATAAAAGAGCCATTTGAATGGAAACTGGCAGAAGATGGCAAATTTCCCCAACTTTTTTTTATGCATTTTCACTTTGTCGATAAAATGTTGTTGTGCACGTTAGTTATACGGTCTGTTCCACACACGTGCAAAAAATTCTCAAAAACCTGTTGCATTTACACAGCCATATAAGCTGCGTTCTCCGGGAGAATTCCCAGCGCGTTAAACCGCCTTCTCTTAATCCCTTAACCGGTGTAAGAAAAATGAAATTTCCTTTTACATGACATTTCAGAATGCCACTTTCCTCCAAAACCTCGGATTAAACAGTTTTTTTAGTGCATGTTAACTTTGTCATAGTATGGTACACCACCTTGTGAACTGTTACTAGGTGAGTAATTGGTTCTACACAGCAAACAGGACAAACCAACTATACAAATGCAAGGGTCTTATATATATATATATATATATATATATATATATATATATATATATATATAATATTATTATTATTATTATTTCCTCATGTTTTTGACTTATCAGTATTGTTATAGTCTGCACAATCCCAAAGAAGTCAATCCTCATAGTTCTACAATAGACCTTTGAGGATTAATGACTTGCATTAACATTCCAAATTTAAATTTGATTACAACCAGTTAGCCAAGCCACCTCAAGACATGCATCTCACCGCTGTCCCGCACAGATCTTTGCATTGCCTCTGCCAGCTCTCTGTCTGCAATCTCCTCAGGTCTGGTCTCCTCTCGTCCCTCTGCCCCATATGCCATCCTGGCACAATCGGGCAGCTCTGCCTCAGGCAGAAAACGTGTCTCTGTACCCGTTGTCCCAATTAGGAGGACATTTTTCTTTAAATCTATGGAGCACTGAATTAGAACATGTCAAGCTATAAGATGAGAATTAGTTGAAGCATTCATAGCTGAAACATCTAATGAAAACTAAATTTTTCCTACAACTTAAATCTTATGTTCAACCAGATTCAAATATATTACTGTAAACGTTGAAGGTAACAAGCTAGTTGGGCTACATTTATAAGGTTGCTGGAGATCTGGTATATACAAATTTGTGGACAAGGAATTTCACTAGCCAAAGGTAAAGGTGGCTTCTTAATAAGGAAAAGTCTGCATCCAATGACAATACTCAATCTATTACATCAGCAAAACTGGCAAATAACACAGAAATAGAGAAACTAGGTAAAATAGACAATAAACCACAGTTTTTAGCAGACCTGGTGTCTCTTCAACATGTCAAGGCCTAGCAGCATGTCCATTGGTTGATCCTCCAAAATGGAGAAAGAACAAGGGAGGAAATCTCCTTCAATCTGCACCTGGGCTGGACAGTGCAAAGGCACAAACAGAAAAAAAATAAAACTCAATGCTATACATACTTTTTTTTTTTTAAAGTCTATCCAAGCTCTATCCTCAAGGTAAATGGTAGAACTCAACATAAAATGTCATTAAAGTAATATAAAGGTATCTAAAAGGAGTAGCATAGATAAAAGCCTTACCCAAATGGACTCTACCAATAATTTTCTGTGTGCCAACACCTTTGGCAATGCCTGCCCAGCGTCTGTCTACCAGACGCATGATATTGCACCGCTCTGCACATGCTTGGCTCATAATGGTCATCTGAGCTCCTAAAAATAATAGATAATTAACTAAAAAACTATTAACAAAATATTATTAGATATTTAAATGGATTGAAGCGCCAAAAATGAATACAGAATCAAGCAACTGAAATCAAATGTAAAGTCAAATAATTATGAATTTATATGCAAGTATGCTGCATTTGTGATTAAACATTTTTTGGATGATATATGACAAAATGTAATTAAATTATTTAATAGTCATAAGGATTATGGCATGACATTTTAAATATAATTTATTTGTTCCATGCACACCCATATATTATTAAAGAGTAAACGCTGTATACATGTGCAAGTCGCACAAAATATAATTGAATACCTGAGTCAACAAATGCTTTTACAGGGTGCCCATTGACTTTGCAATTAATGTAGAGCATGACCACCTGGCCAAAACTCTCAGGTGCTTCTTCCATAGCAATAGTCATATTCTCCTCAATGTTGTGATTTCTGGAATTGGGAGTTAAAAAGAGTAATGCATTCTACATATTTATTTTTGCCAAAAATGTTGTGTGAATGACCTGTGTGCCATAGACCAAGTTTTTGCTAACAATTCCTCCCCTTTGTTACCTGATTTCCTCCTCAATCTTGGCCTGGGCCTCCAGATCAAAAGGATCTGCAGTCAGCAGTTTAATTCTCTCCTGCTCTCTCTTGGCTCGGTCCTGCTGCTGCTCCAATAGCACCTTGGTGAAGCGCTCTGTGAAAGTGAATCCAAATTATTCTCCATCAAAGGAGAACATTCAATAATTCACACCGATACATTTAGGCTTGTCTTCTCCATTTACCAAGGTCTCCACTCAGTAGAGCCTCAGCAAGGGGAGGGTTTCGCTCCTTCAGCAATGACAACTCATGTGGGTTTGCCAGCAACATTTCTCGTAGCAAGGCGGGATTGTCCAATCCCTGAGGAGAAAGGGCTGAGCCTGAGCCTGGGTTGGTGGCTTGGGGCAGCTCTGACGAGGTGGCACTGGGACGCTGGGTTTGATGCGGTCTGTTTTGGCCTGAGGAGGTCCCGGGTACAGCAATGGAACTGAAATCTATGCGTGGCAGCCCTAAGAGATTAAGAGTAATTGTTAGCAATTCCAATTTAAGCTTAAAGTTTTATTAACCCATTTTTAGATCAGATCTTGAAATGCTGGTTTACCTGGAATCATGGGTTGTGGCGGTAGTATCCTCTCTTCCTGTCTTAACACCACCACGTCACCATCCTTCAGGCCAAAGTTCCCCAGGGCACGGGTAGGGTCTTGTAAAGGCTGTTCTGCGTATGAGATCTATGCCAAGTGTTGGAAATGGTTAAATATCTTTTGCTCAGTACTTGTTTAAACAGTAAGTCACTTTTCAGATATCAATAAAATTACTAATTTAAGTTAAATCAAATCTTAAATTTGAGTTTAATAAAATACAAATTCTTGAAGAAAGGGTAGGATTTCTAGGTTAACTTTTCAAAGCTTGCAGTTTCAGTTACAACACCTTTAAATAGACCATGTATACATAATAGCAGTCAACCGTTTTTTTTATTTCCAATGCTGATATCCAGAGAGCAGGGTGGCTGATAGGCCGATATAATGCCGATCTATTACACAATTTAATACAGTAAATAACAAACATAAAATTGAAAAAAAAAGAAAAACTCTTATTACTCAATTTCACAAAAAAAGTATATTGTATTTTAAATGGTAGATAGCAGTTTTGTCAGATTTCTGATTAGTCATCAAATTTCAGTCATTTATTTGCACATGAAGAAATTGTTAAATACATAAGAAAGAAGGAAATAACAGTACACACAGTCCTCCAGCAACCATGGATGCATTTACTCACAATATTCTAAATCAAACAGATTGTACACACAGTGCATAGAGAATAAGACATTTACTTGTAGCACATGTGAAGCACTTTTACCTTGGGCTGCATCTGAAAACGTAGGCAGCTGACTTGCTACCTTGCTGCATAATCGGTTAATGGCTTAACTGACAGCTGTTTGAATGAATAGAACTTTTAAGGAATCTGGTCTCCGAACAGTTTGAAAAGCAGCTTATATTCATTCTACCTCAATATACAGCCTTGAACTTGTGCGAATCCAAAGCCTCAATCTCCTGACAGTTAAAATGTCCTGGATCACCTCCTTGGTTTGTCACAGGTCAGACCATCATGATTTGTAAATGAAAAGAACTTTTGATCCTGATCCTGATTCTGGCTGATAGAATAAGCACTTCAGAGGAATATATTAGATGAGCGTTTGACGGGAAGAAAACGCTAGATTTTCTTGAGGTTTTGAATTAGGCTACATCTGTTTAAACGAGATATATGCATACTTGCAGACGGTATGATATTAGCTTTATTGATATTTGCCTTTTTATCAATAGACAACAGTGAAAAGTTACAGGGAACTGTTGAGGAGAGAGAGGGAAAATGAAACAGGCGAGCACATTAACATTATGAGCTCAAACGCTTCTGTCATGACTCCGATATGCAGACTGTTTAAATGACACTGTGGTGCACACCGGTCTATTATTGTTAAGACGAAGGCACGCTATGGGAAAAAATATCTCAGCTCTGTAGGTCCATTCAATGCAAGTGAATGGTGGCCAGGCAGTCAGTCTAAAGGTAATCCATAAGTCTCCAGTGGTTCAATCTTCTGAAGCAATCCAGTTAGTTTAGGGTGTCAAAATATAACTCCTTTTCACTATACATCTTGTCATTGCTGTCTTAAGGCACGAACGTTATTTCAAGCTCGATTACACTTCCTAGTGCTTGAAGTATGCGCATAGCATTATCCGAAGTGTAATCGAGCTTGAAATCATGATCACCAAAAAGACTGTTGTCAAGATTTATAGTGTAAAAGGAATTACTTTTTGGTCTGTTCTCACCACAAAACCAATTAGAACACTTCAGGTGGCATTAGTCACGTTCTCCACTGTTGGGCCAAATGAAGGTGTGCTAGTGCTTGTGAAATGGGCGGGGTGTGCGATGTTTGCACCAGGGCAGCATATTAGAGGTAGTTTTAAGGCAAAGCTCTGGGGCTTTTGGCCTGATGGTGGTAATGCTGGGCGATTTTGGTCTCTGGGTCCAAGGCTATTGGCCCTGGCCAGATAGTGGAAAAGAAGCTATTGAATATACCACTGGAATCGTATGGATTACTTTTATGATGCCTTTGTGAGATATCTGGAGCTTCAGACTTTTGGCCTCCATTAACTTACATTGTGTGAACCTACAAAGATGACATATTCTTAATATATATATATATATATATATATATATATATATATATATATTCTCGAGTTCAGCAGAAGAAAGTCTTAAGACATTTTGGATGGCATGAGAGTGGGTAAATATTGAGAATTTTGGGGTTAACTATCCCTTTAAGTTTCTCTTTTGATTTGTTTCAACAAGCTTCAGTTGGTTTTTCAGCTTGTACCTCCACAAAGGCGCACACGGACACACTTAAAAGTAGTTTTGTGTTTTTAAAACATTATTCCGTATCAGGAAGCAGTTGGTAGGTGTTCTACAGTAGTTTCAGCAAAACAACACACCTTTCCTTGGAATGATAGCAAGGCAAATACTAGCCATCGGACCTGTTAAAATTTCTAGATTTTGGGGTGTCCAGAAGGGTTGAAATGGGGTCAGCAAGCTATTAATAGCATGGACGTGTTGTTTGGACCTAATGTAAATCAGTTCGCTTAGCATATTGGCTAACTAACTGTTGCAACACTTCTGCAAGATGTTTACCTGAATTTCCCCTGCAGGTACTCCTGATTCTAGTTCGCAAAGAGCTAGAAAATCCCTGAGTTCAAGCTCCGGGGACACGTCCAGGGCAAACGTGGTTTCCGAGCGGTTTCTCGGTACACAAAACACGGTGAGCAGCATTGCGCTCGGGGTCACTGGAACCCGATTACTGCTTCTATCGCAGTCAAAAACTGCATTTATTGCAAATTTTTTCAATAATAAATGTACCCAAGTGTATTATGTTAAAATTCAATGAGAAAATAATGTATGTAAAATGTAAAAACTACTGTGTAAGCAACTACAATTCACCGATACAGAAAATCTTCCTTCGCTCACTTCCTTTCCTTAGCGCTCCTGCCACTGCCGTAAAGCGATTGCGTGTGTCGTACCTCAGTGAGCCATGAAGCCTGTGGCAAGAGATTTTTAAATGTATTCCTTAAAACTGACTAGCATGTATTTTTAAGTTTCAATAACATTTAAGTAGCATTTTTAGTGACTAATAAATATTCCAAATGTGAATTGTAATTCGATACTTATTTCTTTGCTACAAATTACTATTCCAGTAATGGCAAGTATCTATTCCATTGTAACTGGTAACACATTGCAAAATGTTGTCATTGAATTCTAAAGGAATCTGTGGTCAGAAATCAACTATTTCACATCTGACTAGTATTTTCTATAATTTCTTTACTCACAACTAGTCATTAGATTCTATTACTTATCACACGGCGCTCTGGAATACTCAATTCTGATTGGTTAATGGCACCATCTGGCATTCTGATATTTCTGAGCAACTGCACATCCACATGTCAAGTCAGTCATCTTATTGCGAGAAATCTTTTCTCTTTTCCTGATCACTGTGCGATCTTTACAAGTAAAGCTAGTGAAATAATTTCAACTCAAATCAGTGATTCATGTCCATTTATTTGGCAAGTCTTGTAAAAGGCTGGGTATTGAGGGGTGCATCTCAGCTGTTCAATAATTAGATTTTCATCAAATTATAACATAATTTTAACCTAGATCACTATTTTATTTCTATTTATTTATTTATTTGGTTTGTAGCCATGTAATAAGCTGTATGATGTACAGTCAGGTGGATGTTATCACAAAATAAACCCCAACAGCGTAATCAGGTTTATATTGCGATAACAACCGGATGATAGTACATTATCCCTTACTTACTACAGTTGTGACTAGTGTCTATTCCAATTGTTACTAGTAAAAAAAAAATATATATTTACTAGTAAAATTTAGTTTGAACTGCATTATATTTGACAAGTTAAAAAGCAGTAGTAACTAGTGAGACATTTTTTACTAATAATATGAATAGACACTATAGTGTCTAATAAGTAGTAAACTGAAACAGTCACTATCAAAATATTAGTCTCATAAATAGTGGAGACACTAGCCACTATTGAAATACCTTATATCTAAAAAATAAGTGCTAGGAACATAAACTTAATGAGATTTAAGAAATACATTTGAAAAGGGCTTGCCTTTGCCTTGACTGTCCGCTAAACCGCCATATATTTAGGTATTTCTTTATTAATGTTCTTTTATTATGAGATGTCAATATGTTGTCGAATAAATAACTGTACTAATAACAAAGTACATTCTATATTTATTCTATATTAAAATAAAATTCTACAATTAATATTTTAATGACAATATTAATCGAGTATTATTCAATATTAATATCTAAAGTGTAATTACTTAAATTTTTGTTCTTTATCATAATTTTCAATGTGCAAATAATTGTCAGTGAATGAGGCAGACTTGAAATTTGGCGTGAACGTACATGAGGTGATCTTCTGAGTTTCACCAGCAGGAGGCGACACACCCCAATCACCGTGATGCAGCGAGCAACAGCACATGCAGTTCAACTCCTCTGGCAAGATTATAGTGTTTTAATGGTGTTTTTAATCACATCACTATTAATTGATGTTACATAAATAATTAAATTGCTATTTTATAATACATATGATCTGCTGTCAAGTATACAGACCAACCAGGAGGGATAAATGTTTCATTTATTACATTATATAGATAGAATAATACAGCATATATTCATGCATTATATTTTACTGTAAGACAATGCTTAAGGATAAAATTGTAACATTGAATGACTGCTGTATTGCCTTCACAAAACAACACTGGCATTCAAATAAATCAATTAATAAAATGATAGTAGAATATTATCTTTGTTCTTATGTATATCATTATTACAGAAAACCTAAAAGGCAAGCAAAGATCAAAATTGAGTGAAAATACAAATTAAAGTACACATCAGTTCTCACCACTGAAATATTTATTGGACACTGTGAATTTTATCATCCTAATACAGAGACTTGATATTGATCATCTGCTCTTAATACTTAAATTTTATTTAAAAATCATCTTAAATGCAGCAACAATGTACACACTAAAACATCAAACACAAAGCTAAGATTATATTATATTGGAAGAACTATATATCTGTACCAGATACAGACTTATTTCAAACAAATTAAAAGACAATATATTCATCTAACACTTTACAAAGCTTACACAAAGGATCAACACATTGTAGTTGATCCTGTGTGTAAACACAATTATTACAGAACACACACATCCCTGGAACAGACACATCATAGCAGAAATGTACAACATAAATACGACTGTAGCATGCACATATTAACAAATACATATCATATTAACTCATACAAATCAACACATCAATTTAAACAATATCTGCATAAATTCTGTCCTATTTTCTTTTTTTACACATCTTTGAACTGCTTTTCTCCCAAACTGGACAAACAGCACTTTCCCTGCACTCTTAACTGTCAAGTTTGTACAAACTTAGCAAAGTTATTTTTAGACACCCTAAATTTACAAGGACAAGTTATAAATTGCACTGAGATTGGGTCACCGTAAGTCCAACATACTGCAATCAAGTATTTAAAGGGCTCCTTTAGAAGCATACTGTCAAGATTTCTTTTCTCGTTAAATAAGATTTGAGGACTTTTAAAGGAATAGTTCACCCAAAAATGAAAATTCTGTCTTCATTTACTCACCCTCATGTTATTCTGAACCCTTATGTCTTTCTTTATTCCGTGGAACACAAAAGGAGATGTTAGGCAGAATGTTATGGAAAAAATATGAAATGAAAGTGAATGGTGACTGTTGCCATCATTTTGCCTAACAACCTCCCTTTGTATGTAACATACGAAAATAAGTTATTTATACCGGTATGGCAAAAAATGAGCGAGCAAATGATGAATTGTGAGAGCGCTCATTGTTGGTTTGGATGTTGCAGTATACAGTACTGTCAGAATACTATGATCACAATATATCTTATTCTTCTTGATCACAGCAATTGTAAATGTCACTTTTTCAAAAGATGCTCCATTTTCGGATTAATGAATGAGAAGCCTGCGAAAGCGCTCTGGTCCATGGAATCAATTAGGCCTTTCTCGCAGTGTGAGAGGCGGGGTTTCTCACTTAAAAACTCCCGGTCGAAGTTACTGCAGTCATTTGGAGCGTTCTGCAATTAGATGAGAGCAGAATAAAATTATGAAACAAACAGAGACAAAAAAAAAGGAAGAATTAGATGTAAGACGAGAGAGAAAACATACCACTTTTGGCTTAAAGGGGGGCTCGACTTCCCTCTTTTCCAAAGCAGACCAATTGACAGTCTTGAAGAACAGGTGAGCTTGTATTTTACCAACAATCCCTAAACGGAGTGACGGATCACGCTCCAAGAGCTGTACACAAATTGAAGAAAGAGGGAAAACAAAGGATGACAAATTGAATAAATTGTGCATTGTGAAAATATGTGTAATTTTTTGGATGTGTGTACCCTTTCTAGCATGTCTTTTGTATCCACTGTGATCCAGCGGGGGTAATGGGGTGTGTCCATTCGGATCGATTCAAACAGCTCGTCCTCGTCATCACCGTGGAATGGAGATTGACCAATCAGCATCTCATACACCAGCACACCAAATGACCACCAGTCTACTGAGAAAGTGTACTGCTGGCCTAATAGAATCTGTGATTTAACATACAAAAACATCAAGTCCTGAATGACTGGCCCATGAGTCAAGGGAACTGTTGGTTTGAGAGTAAGCCTACATAAGAGGGTGTTTCAAACCTCTGGTGCGATGTAATCTGGAGTTCCACAGAAGGTTGTGGCGATATTGTCCCCAAACACATTTTCCTTACACATCCCAAAATCAGCTATTTTTATGTGACCGTCACAGTCTAACATCACGTTATCCAGCTTAAGATCCCTAGCAAAAGGAGAGAGCAACAGTGAAAATCACGTAAAAGAAAGCAGTCCAATGAATTTCCTATGAAGTCATGTGTAAGTAATACAAAATTGTGTATATGTGTGTACCTGTAAATAACCCCTTTGGAATGGAGGAACTGCAGGCCACACACTATTTCAGCTGCATAGAACCTGGCAGTAGATTTTATACAATTACTCTTTAAACCAGTTCAGTCTATGAGCTTGTGCCCATTAACAAAGTAAGGGATCACAAACAGACAAACTATTGTTATGGTGTATACGTGTATGACATACGTGGTTCTGTAAAGGTCAAAGCGGCCCTTTTCCTGTATATGAAACATCAGGTCTCCTCCATTCAAATACTCCATCACAAAGAACAAGTGCTCCTTTTAGAGATAAATTTGCAGTGAATACATTTAAATAGTAATGCTAACAACAAAATGGCACTTATAGCTAGTCAAATAATGAATACATGTGTGACCTTGTAACATCTGGTTCCATCATGTTTATATTAGACACTCGGTTGATTGGAAAGATCTATTGCAGTGGTTGTTTAATTCACCCAAATGAGGTAGGTGAAGATTCCTGTGATGATTTGTGGTATAAGTGCAGAATGAATTTCACTTATAACTTGTGCATTTCACTAGAGGTCTGGAACTTCCACAGAACCGGATTAGATTTTTTGAAATACTTGATTACATTTTCGAGTTGAAGGTGGGAGCAGAAAGTACATCAATGAGTTGTGAGCGGGTAGACAGAGAATAGCCTGAAAAATCCAATGTGGATATATACGTTTTGTTTTATGAATTAATACAAATGTTTTTTTATTATTTTCTAATAATTATTTGATTATACCATTAATTTATTTTTGATAACAATAAACAGAAATACAACACAAAAATGTGCACACAGTACATGCATCAAATTATCCAATATTTAGAGCAGGCCATGCAGGTAGTCAACGGCGCTTTGAAAGAATGGCAGAACAAAGCGTGGACACACTGTGACATCAAAGGATGTGAAACTTCAATTTGGTTAATTTAGTGTTGAAAATCAACCTCACGCTAGTCAGATGGGCATCGTGTTCCACATCATTTGATAATAGCAATAATAGACAAATAAATCATTCTTTGTGTACACTTGTTGTCTATTTGTTTGGCTTTTGCTCTATGTGAAAACAAATGCGGCATTGTGGGAATGAGAACAGGAGCAGTCATGAAGTAAATCACTACATGCAGGAAACGGGTGAACATTGAACCTTCGGGAGCAGGATAGAAACTTGAGAGTGGGCGAGTACGGGATGGAAAAAAACATCTACCTTTCACCTTTTCACCAATTATTTGGTGGTCCTTTGTCAGTCGTCAATTGGTTTTAAACCGAGGTGTTGCCTTATCAGTGTTGTTGTGCTTGGCTTTGAAAAAACATCAATGTTTGTTAAATACCAAGACATCAATGTTTGTTAAATGAGTAGTTGGCAATGTCCATTAAACTGTTTGCACATTGTGACTAGGGCTGGGCGATATGGTTCTAAATATTACACCATGATATTTTTCAGCTTATTGACGATATTCAATGTGATGTATATCTTAATAATTATGTATTTTTTCTGAAATGGCATTACGTGTTTGTTTTTTGTTTTTATCAGAGGACCTCCATTTTTTTTACCCTTGTAGCTAAGTATACTCAAAATGTTTAATGCATGAAATACAAATCTAAAAATAAAGACATGTTTTTTTCCCTAAATTAACACAAGAACGACATTTTAATAATTTTCATTTTGATGCACTAATACAACAATACAGTAATAAAATCAACAATATTTACTTTTATGTGAATGAACATGTTTTGCAGAAACTAGTTCACTCATATTTGGAGCCAGTTGAATATTCTCATGATACATGATAAGGACCCTATTGAATCTGTTAGTATTATTATTATTAGGGGCCAAGCACCTAAGTTGCTAAGGACCCTATTGTATCCATTATTATTATTATTCCTCCCCAATGAGAGTCTAAGGCAGCCCAAAGTACCGTACTTAGGAAAATTATTACATTTGGCAGACTGATAGGGGTGGGCATGAATAAAGCCCACACCTATCATGCTAATATGTTAGCATGCTAATTGGTAAGTATGCTGATTGACGCTTTTGAGCACTCTCAAACTTGGCATGTCCATTTGGCTATGTTGAGATGTGTAAGCTGTTTGGCCCAGTAGTTAAAGCCTTGGGCATTGGTTCAGAAGACCAGATGAAACTTGGTTTGAATCCCACCTCAGCTAGTCTTAAAGTTTGTCAATGTTATCCCAGAGCTCACTGCTTTGTGCTTAATGAATGTCAGAAGGGCTTGGCCCTGTGATTGTTGCTTGCAGCTATATTTATTTTTGTTGTTATTATTATTATTATTATTATTATTATTTTATTTTTGTCATATTTACTTCACAAGGGAACTTATGCATAAAACTCTGCGTAGATTTCATCCTAAATGTGTGCATAAGCACAAAAGGTGAATTTTGCGCACAGGCAAATAAAAAGCACCACAAACATTGCAATATTTATGGTATTGTTTAATTTTATATCAGCAGCAATATCAAGATAATATTGTGAATATTCTATACTATATATTGCTTTGTTCTAATTGTGATTTTTTTCAACTCTCTTACTCTGAGAGATTAAACTTGTTTGTTTAAACAATTTTTTTAAAATTTGTTTGGGTGTGCAGGTGTACCTTGGTCTGAAAAGTGGAGTATAGGTGTGTAAGAAATGGATTGTCCCAGGCGAGAGCCAGCACTCGTTTCTCCACCATGGTGCACTCCACATCATCATCTATCAACACCACATCTTTCTTTAACGCCTTCACCGCAAACCATTCTCCAGTGCCCTTTAGCTCAGCCAACAACACCTGACAGAAAGCAAGACAGAATGTAAACCTGTGTGCGCATGATCTTCAGCATGTGTGCATATGACCATGCGTGTTTGAGAGAAAGTATGTTTTACCTTGCCAAAACTTCCCTTTCCCAGGACTTTATGGAAAGTAAATTGCTCAGCAGTGATACGTGTTTGGTGGGTGATTCGAGAGGGGGGGCGTGGACTCGAACCCTCCCATAGTTGACCATAAGGAGCCCCATCTAGAATAAAACATTATTACTATCAGACCACCATCATATTTGCAATTATCATAATCATCAAAACAAATACTCACCATTAGCATCAGGTCCAGGGATTCTGTTAAAATCTTGGTAAACAGCAACATCCTGGGTGTTGGGTCTTTCTTCAGGTCTTTTGGTGGATTTCTATGGCAGCATGCATACAAAATGTATCTCAATTCCTGATCATTTTCTTTCTGTACTCTAAACCGCAACTGTGCGCATATACACACCTGACTGACTTGAGTAAGAGCCTCTGCCAGTAGTTTTTGGTTAATGCCACAAAGGTTGGCCACTTTAGTTTGGCACTTGTGATGGACATTCATGGAACAGTCTGAGAGAAAGTAGACAATTACAAACATAAAATGAGGATGCAAAATGAACTTGCCAAGTGCCAAATGTAAGTTAAAGTTTGCTTTGCATAGTAGATTTTGTAGAAATTGCAACAACAAATGCTTAAAATGCTTTAAATTGTAAAGAAATAACTCATAGCTCAAAGACATAAGTGACATCAGCAAATCAAATCAAAGTGATTCAACCAGTCTTTTAAAGACAAGATCAGTGACTATCATTTAACTCAATGGACAATTTACTAATTTAAAATGTATACATTTTCTTCATGTGGGGACACATTTTACCAAAACGATAATACGTGGACAAAATCATGGCAAAAGCGGACAAATAAATTAATAATGAAAATACAGTTTGATGGCAATTTAATTTTGGACATCCTTTCATAGGGCTGGGTAAAATTATAGATTTTCTGATTAATCATAATATTAATTTGAACAATCCTGATATCGAATCTTAAAATCTCAAAATCAATCTTTTACTTTTTACTTAATTTAGATAAATTTTGGTTGTGCTGATTATTATATCCATTAAATAAATAGCAATTGAACTGTAGTTTGGACCTAGTTAAAAATTATATTAATTACAAAAATATTTTGCATAATGTACTAAGTTACAGGGCTCCAGACTAAAAAAAATGACTTAGGAGCCATTGACTCCTTAACTGAAACATTAAGGAGCCAAATGGCTGTTTTTAGTCACCAAATCACATAATTGCTTGATTTAGGTTGTTGTTCAGAAACTAGATCGAAAGCAGAAGGAAGACAGCTGATATCTCATTAATTGGACTTTTAATAAACAGTGTATATAGTTGAAAAGATACATAAGTTTGCATTCCCCTTTTGTCTCAATGTTCACACCCCTTTCATAATAATTATACAAATATAAGAGGTAAAATATTTTTATTTAGTACTTCCCTTCAAGTGGTGTGGGACATTTAATTATAAAGAAGCCCGAAATACACATGGGACTCCTATTTTAATTCTGATTCAAACTCCTAACCCGAGCTCCTGAGTTCACTTCACACCCTCAGCTCTTTTCGGGAGATTCATAAAAAACACCCAGTTCAAAAGAGTCATTTGGTCACGACTCTCTCGGACCTCCGTGAAGTTGGCACCCCATAAAACGAAATAATCTCCAAAACTATGCCATTGGTTTGTGCTGCGTTTGTGCTGATTTGTGCCGGAAAAACGAACGTTTGTGCTGGTTTGGTGTTTGAGATATTGAACATAATTTTTTGGTTGTGTTACGTCACTCTCCACCCCATGTCGTTCAAATCGCTCCAAACCGGTTTCATTCGTTTGTGCTTGGTTTGTGCCGTTAAAATAAACATTGTATCTATTTTCCTTTCGCAGATATAGCAAATTTAATTCGGGAGCTGTGACGTCACTCTCCACCCCATGTCGTTCAAATCGCTCCAATCCGGTTTCATTCGTTTGTGCTCGGTTTGTGCTGGTTTGTGCCGTAGAAAGAACCATCATAAATTATTCCATTCTTCAGACATAACAAAATCTTTGGAGGAGTAGTGACGTCACACAAGCAAGCCGAGCTCTCCATCCATCTCGTCTACAAACCTGTCTGGTGCGTTTGTGCTCGCACATAGGGCCGCTGCTGTCTTTGTCTTTTCTTCTTTAGATAGCCTACTGAAATGTTTTAGTTTAGATTTGTGCTAGATATTGACATTTGGTCTTTATAAAATCACCAATGCACTATGATATGTAGGCCTAATGTACTGTCAATACTCTGGCTCAAGGCTACGTGTGACTGATGCTTTAATTTTGTCAAAAAAAAAAAAAAAAAAAAGTTGTGTACTGTCTTAAGTTTTCGGAATACTTCAGCTTCAGTTTACAGACATTTAAAGTCTTTCTGCACCCTTAAAAACATTTGTTTACCCTAAGCACTGCATAGTGGGAAAACAAAACAGGAAAAGGTATCTGGCTGTGAAAAAGGTAAGCATGTGCTCTGAGATAAAATACTAAAAAAAGTACTAAAATCATGTGTGCAGGTCAATACAATTTACAGGATAATTTGAACAAATAAGAAATTGACAGAGCGTGAAGTTGACCCCCACCCAACGCAAAACGTCGGCAAAATAGTCTCAATCGTTTGTGCTGTAAAAATTTTAGTTTGTGCTGCTTCGGTTTTTTAGATATTAAAAGAATATTTATAGGTCAATCTGAGGTCAGTCAGCCCCCCCACATGCTCCAAATTCACCCAAAATAGTCTTGTTTGTTTGTGCTGGTTTGTGCCGGTAAAAGTTTCGTTTGTGCTGCTTCGGATTTTTAAATATTAGAAATTGAATTATTGGCGATGACGTCACCAACCCCCCCACATGCTCCAAATTCATCCAAAATAGTCTCAATCATTTGTGCTGGTTTGTGCCGATAAAAGTTTCGTTTTGCGAATGTCTTTTTTTAACAACACAGTTCAAGAAAAAGGGTAAGATCCAAATGGCAAACCAAATCACATATAGTTGAATTCACTTAACTGTCTGTTACCTATCTACTGTTCGTTTTCAACTTGTAGGATGAGTGGAATGTAACAGAAACTCCAAGGTAAGTGTTTTAACTTGTCACTGTATGTATTGTAATGTCTTGTTCAATAATCTTGTTATGTGAATGACAGTAGTAATATTAAAATTGTCATAAATATAGGCACCATAATCTGTTTGCTGTAGCTCTGTGTTTATACACACATTGGCTGTGCGTTCACACAGTTTTTGTTTTGGTGCCCATATTAACGGATGACACCGTTTACATTGCAAGCGTGAATCGAGAAGTGACGCATCCCAGACACGGCAGTAAGTGGATAGTTTCGGTGTTGAGCTCACGCTGAGCTCAGCGGCTCTGTGTGCAGTACAAAACTAAAATAATCAGGAGATTATTGAAAATATACCAAAGCAAATAAAATTATTCAAACCGAACCTATAATACACTACAGTTTGTATGTCTGCATGCAAGTAAACTGAATAAAATATATTATTAAACTGCCAGACATTTTGCCATTCTGTGTATATAGGTGTATAGATACACAACCAAGTGTGCTAATAAAGATGAAGTGCACGTGGCTGCCCGATGTTGTCCTTGAAGCAGCGATAACCTCAGCTAATTATGACCTTAATAAAGAAAACATTTGGCATAGGACGCCATAGATAACTTTATTTTCTGTGCAGAAGCGCTGCTGTTTCTAGCAGATGATATGCGGCCAGTGTGAACAACGGATGTGTGAACAACGGATGTGTGAACCCGGCGTTATAGGTCCAGGGGGAGGTGGGGTTCAAAGAGGGGTAAGTCTCTGAACCAATTCTTACAGTAGATGGCGGTAATGCACTATTTGTGCGGTGCAGTGAGCTCCTCACAACAGAATGGGTGAAAATCGGCTCGAGACACACTGGTGGTGCGCACTCTAAAGATTTATTCAATAACTCACAAAATTATATCTGACGAAACCGCATATGAACACACCCAACCCGACTGTCGCCATTGGTGACTAGATTTAAAATTATTGTCGCAATCAATTATTTTTTTTGTCATATTTGCAACCATTTTAGTCACAGTCTGGAGCCTCGAGTTAGAAAGGTACCTGTATACTTTACAGCATTAGCTGAGATAGTTGATTTAATATGTAATCAAAATTGGCATTATAACTAAAATATACCTAAATTAATTAATTAGAATCAAATTGTATTGAAATTAAATTGAGAGCTTGTGAATCCGAATCCAATCAAGTTGGGAAATCTGACTCAATGACAAGCCCTATGTCCACAAATGGTATACTCACCCTCACATTTGAGGCCCTGTTTGACAAGACCCCACAGCAGACTGCCACAATGGTCACAAAAGGTGGGACTCATGTAATTGTAGTTCTTAAAGCGATGAGGCATGTCAATTTTAAAACGCTCCTTCTGAAACTGTATGCACACACAAACATTAAATTAGTTTTGTAAAACTAAAAATGTATTATGAAAAACTGTCATACACCTTATACACTATATACCATGGTGTCTCGACTGTTGGTTGCCGTGCCAGTGCACCTTCCAATAATTATATCGATACACTTCTTGTGGATGGCCGCATTGCATTCTGTGGGAGAAAAATATTACTGTTAAGATGGGCACATTACGGAGACAAGCTTTCAGAGGCTGTGCAGGCGTATAATGTTGGCTTTGTTCTAGATAAAGCGAATAACCAATGAACAAAGCCAAGCAACAATTTTCATATGCCCCTCTTTAAAGTCCATTCTTACTAACAACATATTTGTTTGTCTGCCAGTGTTTGTCACATACTTTTTGACCAATGAATTTCCATTACTTTTCCATGACCTTTCCCGTCGCTGATTATAGGATAATGCTTTTTTTTATTATTAATTATTCAAATTTATACAGATCAAGTTCAGACTGATTTGTGAACAGTTTGAATGATTCATTGAAATGAACCAACACAAATCAACAATTTGCTCAGACATTACTATGGCTTACAACTAGTTTTACTGTATAAAAAAAAATGTCTAGTCCATGAAATATGAAAAAATAAAATAAAAATGTAATACAAATTGTGACTGGAGATTTTATTAATTTCCATTTCTTTTCCAGGCCTGGAAAACACAGTTTAAATAATCAGATATTTTTGGGTTTCCCATGACTGAGGAAATCTTAGTACTATGTGGGTGAGTGTTCAGCATTTTAGCATAAAACAGCAATATATACTTACGTCGACACTTGTAACCTTGTTTATTGAGACCCCTGTGGATCATAAAGAGGATATTTTAAGTATATCTGTCAAATCTAAATAATAAAATCCAGAACAAAATTCTACTCTAGCACACACAACACACACATACTGTATATGATCACTGAAACCTCACCAAACAAAATCTCTGCAGACAGAGCAGAAAGTGGGCTGTCTGAAGAAGGTGGCGATGAACTCATGGTTCTTGATGAAGTGAATCTTAGCCTGTTTAATAGCTCCACGACGACGATTAAGTGTCGGTGCCTCCTTCTCTGACACTATTGACTGATGACACTCTAAGAATAAAAGAGAACACGAAAGACTAGACAGGATGAAAGTAGAACTACGTGCCAGGGCCATAATAACCACCATATACTGTATATTGAGCGAAATGTCCTGCCCCAGCATTCAGAACAGCAATTGATCAAAATGGGGTTTTTAATGTTTATTAATCTTAAAGTTTTACATTTGACCATCTCCCCTGAAACAATTAAAATATTTGGTTACATCTTTGCTGTGCCATGTGCATTATTTTAAACAAATGTAAACTCTACAGTGGAATATTTGGAGTTGTGTTCTTAAAAGTGAACAACAATAAAACACAAGAGAGGAAAGGGTGCAAAGAATGAAGGAGGGACTGATTGAAAAAGACCAGAGAAATGCAAAGAGACATTCATATGCTCTGAACTTTAAGGGAGTTCAAATGGATTCACACACACACAAATGTGATCAAATAAAAATGACTCCTCCCACAGCTCACAGCAATTAATGCAACCATTCTTGGCATTCAGGATCGTGAACACTAAATTACATAACTGTAGAAAGAGAGAAAAAGCATGTTTTATTCATGAGAAAGAGTGGTAGTGTCTAACCTGTATCTGCATCCCCCAAAAAGAGCTGTACAGACATCATAACCTTCCCTGAAGGCTGCAAATCAACCTAAAATGAGAATTTTAATCATGCATAGTTGAGAAAGCAAATACACACAAATACAAGTACCACATTTTTATCACATACCCAAAATTCTACACGTCCGTTAGCTTTCTTGCATCTTTCTGCCAATACGGAAATGCCCACTGTGACTTCAGCTAATGGTTCCTCTGCAGTTCTCATGAGTAGCACTTGTATGACACGTCCCTCGTAAATATGTGCATCAAAACTGGATCGCCAGGCAGGAAACATGGTGGGCTTTTTCTGGATCAAAGTTTTTCCTCGCTCTTAAGAGAAAAGGGGGACATTTACTTAAGTTATCAGTCAAAATCTTAACAAAGGCATTGTATCCTCCCTACGTTTGCTTTAAAAGTTGTATGTAAAGCAGTATGCAATATGCAGTGATAAACATTTCAAACTGTAGTATGCTACATTATTGTGATATGACCTCATTACTTACATTAAATTCAATGGCATCTGGTTATCTTAGAAATTAAGTTTTTGGCAGACCAATCAAATAATGCATCAAGAAATTTTTTTTAATTGCAGTTGATATTGCCTCCAATTTTAATTTACACACATACATAAATTACACAAAAATTTACCCACCAGTGCTAAGAGCTTCCTTCATTTTGACGGCACAGAAAGGTGCCTCAGACATTGGAGAGAATGTGCCAAGATCATAGGCATTAAATTCAATTCTCAAGAAAGGGCCCATGGCAACACCACAGACACAGCCTAAAAAAACAAAACACAGACAATCAATCTTATGACTTTTCTGTTAGGTGATTTGTTCAGTAATGAATCAAAACATCAGTATTTTTGTGTACAGCACTAAGGAAATAATGACAATACTCTCTTGCAAAAATGTTGCTTCATTATCAGTTTACCAGATCATAATATCGCAATATAGGAATCTGCTGTGTACTTAAAAGCACACTCTAACCTAATTCGTGCTAACAAGTTTGCTGCAGACGTGCAGAGCATACAATTGTCACAGAGATCCTCTCTATATGAATTTCTGCGTGGTCTGTCATTTTACCTAATAGATGCTTGTTCTATTCTGGTAATAATTCAGTAATACTTTGTCATTCTTCTCGGGTTTTGCATTCAACATTGTGACTGAGGATTGCAAGGATGAAGAGTTAAACGTGTATTTTATTCCATACCAACCTCTGCAGTTAATTTACTTCTTAATCTATACCTTAAAATATTTTTAGTTCAACAAATAAATAATCACGTTTCTGAAGCTTGTCCTTCAGTTGTTCTTCGAAGCATTTTAAATATGATGGAGTATGGTTAAAGGGCAACTATTATGCCCCTTTTCACAAGATGTAATTTAAATCTTTGAGGTCCCCAGAATGTGTTTGTTTCGGCTCAAAATACCCTACAGATCATTTATTATACCATGTTGAAAATGCCAATTTTTGGGTGGGAATAAAAACAAGCTGTGTGCATGTCTTTAAATGAGCTGGTGCTCCCCACCCTGTAACCAGAATAGTGCAGAGTTTTGACATCTCTGCTTCAGAAAACTAGACATCATAAGCAATATGGCTGACAGCAAAAATAGTGGTGTTCAGCCCTATATGTTTGAACCAGAGTCAGAGACTGATGAGGGAGAGACTCCATCAGAAGTAACAACTGAGAATGAACCAGGAAGTTTCTGAATGGTTATTTGATAAATGTATTTATTTGTTGTAGTTTTTTCAGCAGTTTTGCAAAGATGGATGAGCAACACACAAAAAAATTATGTTACAACGTTCGGTATGCTCTACAACGAAACAACACACACAAACAAACATGTCTGTCGGCAGTGTCCGTCAACAGTAGTGGACAGGGCCTTTACAAAGTGACGTTACTTTATACAGAATCTGTGATCGGCTTGTTCTGAGACAGCGATTATGATTAATGTGGATTAAAAAAAAAGTACAGGGTGGATTTTATCATTATAGGGTGGTTGTGTACACACTCTGCCAACACACATTTATGTTCAAACACCATGTAAAAGTGAATTTTGCATAATAGGTCCCCTTTAAGAAAAAACATTTTCATGCAATTAGAACCCTTGTAATACTACTTTGATAAATTAGCAGCAATTAATATTTATAGCTGTAAAAAAAAAAAAAAAACCTTTTGTTGCTAAATAAGGAGTATTTTCAGCCAATATTCCTTCAGTGTACGAGAACAATTAAGCATTTGAAATATAGGCATGATCTTAAATTACCACAGGTTTCAAATAGAATCGTGAGGGTGTGCAACCAAAGATCATAAACAGCAAAATTACTTTTTAAAGAGACCATAATAAGTAGACTTCACTGCCTTGAAAAAGGGCCCTTTGTGAAGGGATTTAGTTGTTTACCTTTGCCAAGAATGACCCTATGAGTAGCATGCCATTCAGAATTTGCCCCAAAGGAACCTTTATGGGTGCTGCCCCTTAGCACTTTTTTGTACAATCGTGCTCCTTAAGTTCTCATGCAAAGGTAATCTGTAACCTTACTGCAGTAAAAGTAATGACTACAAACAATAAAATTCAACTACATACAACACACTAGGTATTATTTTTCAATTTTGAGACTTGAGTTATTGTGGAATTTAAGTTGGAATTTCTCAACATGACCAAGATGAGGTTTATAGGTTATCGTAATAATTGAAGTCCAATTAATTATGAGGCTCACTTGTCAAAACATACCCAAATCCAGCCGAGAAAATTCAAATGGGCAAAAGTACCTTATTCTAAAAGCCTAAATCTGTGCACATGTGTTTGTATCAGGGTAAGAAATGAACCAGGGCTTGGGACAATAATGCCACTGAACATGACAAAAATGCCCCAGATATTTAAAACATGGGGGCAAAATTTTTTCCTATTAGTGACAGTACCAGCCAACTAATTAAAATGTATTCGGCAAACTATTTTTTCATTGTGCATTAATTTTTGCTTCTTTGAATTTCAATGTTGATTTAATTCAATAGGTAACACCTATACTTATTCAGCTTGAGAACTAAGTATAGTGAGAACTTATTCTTTTTTAATGAAATTAAATTGAAGTATTAGTCATAAATGTATGTACGCTTTTAATTTCTGACATGGGTCTGATATGTGTCTGCGTTTGTAAGAGCTAGTGAATCAGCTGTGTGGAAGACTGTGTCAATAACATAAGCTTGCAGCACAGTACGAAATCGATTTTGAAACAACCCATGACATGCCAGAGCCACTCTAACAAAGATTATCATGAACACACGCACAAAATGAATCATGTCTATTTTTGATTCTTCTCATTTGATTCTACCAAAGAAAGACTGTCTAAGTGTGAGAGCAAGAGAGAGAGTAATAAAAAGGCAGAGATGCTGGGTTGGCAGGTTTGGTTAAAAATGTATGTGCATAAATACAATAATCATTTTTATAGGCACATACTTACAATTTTCACCTGGTGAATGATAAAATGGGCAATATCAAAAATCTCATTAGACGGACACTAAAGGAGGGACCAGAGCCATATCTAGGAATGAAGGGGTGGACTTTCTATTTTTTTTTAGAAGTTCTTAGTTCTTCGCACAGAGCCAAAAAGAAGTTCGAAACAGCTGAGCAACAGCATACTGTTTGTGAACATTCAGACACCTGCCACGCTGCAGTAGCAGTTTAGAGGAGCATTTAAATACAAGGACACACAAGACTACATGTAAAACAAATGGGACAAAAAAATTTGTTATCAATTCATGCCTCATGAGTAGAATTCACATGAGATCAGTAAAAGAAGCGGTTTGAACTATTAGATGATGACAAAGTAACATATAATTTTTTTTTAAGTCGAGCACTCTAACCCACAAAAAAAAAAACATTTGTAATCGATTACTCAAATTAAATGCACATTAAAAAATAACACGCATACGGTTATCTAAAATTTCTTTTTATTTCACAAACATTACTAAGAAGGGTTTCAAAAATAAGAACTTCAACAAACTATGCTTTTCTTTTGGGAAAAATGTAATTAACCTGCATGAATAAAACAGAATAATAAAAAAAAGATTTTAAAATAACAGCAAAAACATTTCCACACACCCAGAGCTTACATATAGAAACCAATACTGATAGCACAAGGGTAATACACATACATAAACTCTGAGTCTACATAAGGCTATCACACTTATATTATTTCTACATACGGCTATAACACTTTTATCATTTCATATATTATTATATACTAAAACAAGTGTTTTGCTTTTTATAAAATGCACTCTGCCGGTGTTCAGATTTAAACCACCATACATGCACACACTGTTTGACTTTGCTGTAATTTCTACAGTTACTTACAGCAAAATGCCCAATAAAACACAATTTTTTTTTAACTGTAATATGCATTGCATTATGGGTATTTATAACGTTTCATGTAATTTACAGTGACTTACTCTATACTGGGAATTTGCAGTATTCTGCTGTTTACACAACAGCAGTAGTGCTACTGTAGTTGAAGCTGACAGACTTCTAGTTTTTTTTATCAAGTCAAGTGGTTTTTATTGTCGTTTCAACCATATACAGTTAGTACAGTACACAGCGAAACGAGACAACGTTCCTCCAGGAACATGGTGCTACATAAAACAACATAGGACAACCACAGAACCACGTGAGACTGCACAGACTAAATAACATACTTATATAAAGTGCACGTGCAAACGTGTGCAAAAAGTACAGGACAGTACAATAAATTACTGACAATGAACAGGACAATAAACACAGTAAGAGACAGTGCAGCGCCGACCAGTACACAGTAGTGCAAAGATGACAGTTTCTAAAAATGCCAAATGTAAACATGAGATAGTGTTCTATAGACATAGCAGTTATTGAGGTAGCAGCCAGTAATAAAGAGACAATAATTAAAGTGCAACTCAGGACACGTGTGTGTGTGTGTGTGTGTGTGTGTGTGTGTGTGTGTCAAACTAGTCTGAGTATTGAGGAGTCTAATGGCTTGGGGGAAGAAGCTGTTACACAGTCTGGCCGTGATGGTCCAAATGCTTTGGTACCTCTTGCCAGACGGCAGGAGGGTGAAGAGTTTGTGTGAGGGGTGTGTGGGGTCATCCACAATGCTGGTGACTTTGCAGATGCAGTGTTTTTTGTAAATGTCTTTGATGGAGGGAAGAGAGACCCCAATGATCTTCTCAGCTGTCCTCACTATCCTCTGCAGGGCTTTGCGGTCCGAAATGGTGCAAGTCCCAAACCAGGCAGTTATGTGCGACACTAGGGGTCCAATTTAAATCACGCCATGCGCTGAGCCATGTATGTGTACTGCTGACACAGGAGCGGGCAGGTATTTTACGTGCCAAAGCGACCAGCTGTGTCAGACTGCACGTTCCCTTCCCCAATGCTCCATAAAATCGTCAAAGCCTTCTGGTCCTTTACCCTGGCAAATTCAATTGCATAACCAAGTCGAATGGTCCTGGCCAGCCAGTGTGACGGATTGGGAAGTGAGAGCCATGCATCCAAACTCCGAGCTAGGGGCACTACGTGGAACCTCGCAGCGGGGCGGAGCAGGAAATGTGGCGTCGGGAGGCAAGGGTGCGTCCCGAGGCTCTGGTGCTGAGAAAAGACTCGAAGCACTTACCTTGCTCCGCACACCCGTCAGGGGATGGGTTAGTGACTGAGGAGGTGGTCCCGTGGAGGCGTCCTCTGAACTGTCAGAACCGGCTGGCTGGGGAACAGTCGTGGGGCTGAAGGTGAGAGGTCTGCATCCAGCATTCTGGGACTGTTGAGGTGTAGTGGCAGAGTGCTGTGAGAACGGCATTTGTGGGCCAGGAGACCCAGAGACAAAGGAAATAGCTCTTTTATTGAGCATCTGGGTACCGCAGCCCGAAGGGGGTGTGGCTAATGAAATAAATTTAACAAAGAACTCTCCTCCCGGCCCTCCACCAGGGGATGGAGTGGTCTTACCAGCTCCAGAGCGAACGTCTTGGTCTCTGGGTCGGGCGTCTCAGGACCACTTGGGAGCATTCCGGGTCCTCAAAGGGGTCTGGAAGACGGAGGGCGTGCACCTCCGCAGGGGCTGAGAGCTGGGCCCGGCTTGAGGCGGAGCTGCACGTTTCTTAGCCGCAGGAGGACGCCCTCGGCAAGCAGACGGAGCCTGGCCCGTGGCGGCAGGTTTGCAGTGGGGCAGGATGTGTGAGATGGCCTCCGTCTGCTTCTTCACCGTGGAGAACTGTTGGGCGAAGTCCTCGACGGTGTCGCCGAAAAGGCCGAACTGGCAGACAGGTGCGTCGAAGAAACGTGTCTTGTCCACTTCGTGCATCTCGATCAAGTTCAGCCACAGATGACGTTCCTGAACCACGAGAGTGGCCATTGCCTGCCCGAGTGACTGCGCTGTGACCTTCGTGGCCTGGAGGGCGAGGTCGGTCGCTGAGCGCAGATCCTGCAGCACGTCGGGATCAGGGCTACCCAAGTGCAGATATTTAAGTGCCTTGGCCTGGTGGACTTGCAGGAGGGCCATGGCATGCAAGGCGGAAGCGGCCTGTCCGGTGGCGCTGTAGGCTTTGGAGGTCAGTGAAGACGTCATCCTACAGGTCTTGGAGGGGAGCACAGGGCGACCCCGCCAGGTGGTGGCGTTTTCGGGGCACAGATTGATCGCAACCGCTCTATCCACCTGGGGGACCGCCGTGTACCAGTGGGCCACTCCGCCATCAAAGGTAGTGAGAGTGCATGAGCGAGAGGCAGGGTGACGGGTGGAGAAGGGTGCCCCCTCCACAACTCGTCAGCTCATCATGCACTTCCGGGAAGAAAGGGACCGGGTGGGGCGCAGCTGTGAGCGGTGCGCAGACCCGAGGAACCATTCTTCCAGCCGCGAATACTGTGGGGAAGATGGTTGGTTCCAGGCAGCCCAGTTGAGTCATCCGCATCAGACGCCGGATCGCTCTCCGATGCAGCGGCGAGCTCATCCGGCTCGGGGGGCTCAAGAGGATAGGTAGGCTGGCTGTGAGGCCAGCTGCTGTTGCCTCGAGACCGGACGGAAGTCAACGAGCGTGCCCCAGATTGCCTCCATTGCCAGCCGCGTCATCCTCAATCCCGGGAAGGAGCGACGCGGGGGGCGGCTGGAGTGGCCTTCCTTCTGTTGGAAAGCCGCGACCGCAATGTTGCCATGGTCATGTTCTCACAGTGAGAACATGAAACATCCACAAATGCTGCCTCGGTGTGATTGCTGCCTAGACACACGAGACAGCGTCTGTGGCCATCAGGAGCGGAGAGCACTCTACCGCATCCAGGAACAACACAGGGGCAGAAGGGCATCTTTATAAAGACGCGTCCTGAAAAGGACATTCAACAGCAGCTGTGTATATGCTCTTTTAGAGGAAATAACTCTTTTTGCCAGGGGCAAAGCTGCACTGCCGTACAGAGGAGAAAGCCGCTGATATGCACCGTAGATCCAACAGCAATCACTCAGAGATGGGAGGAACAGTGTGTGACTTGCAGCTCGCTGCATACACAACCAGTCGGCTCCGAAGAAATTTTCTGAATGAAACAGATGCATTTCCCTCTCTTTATACCCGTATGTCTGGGGGCTGGACATGCAAATTGTGTCTGCCAATTTCTCATTGGCCTTATCTCATAGATGCAAAAGGTGCTCAAGAGAGACCCCTAGTGTCGCTTCTTCAAAACAACATCGAAGTGAGCGACAGACGGGGGAACCCAAAATAGTAGCAGTCAATAGGTCAGTAACTGATAAACCTAACCTAGCTATTGAGCTTGCTGGTGCTGCATTTTAGGTAAGGTTAGCAATAGTTTTAATAACATTTACATTTTTAAGAAATAAACTTATAAAAAGTAATGTTAAAAAAAGAAAAGTTATGTCAGGTGACAGTGAAGCATCTTTAATAATGTGGTCCATGGAAAAGGCAAAAGAATCCTGGTAGTATTTTTAGTTGAAAAAAGGACACTTGTACTAAATAGCTGACTAATGTTAACCTTATTTAGCTTGTTTTGGCAGTGAAATCAGTGACTCGAGGCTTTGTGAAGTCTAACTACCTCCAGCTTAAGTGTTTAAGTGTCCTATAATATCAAAATTTTCAGTGTAAGGCTCATTTGAAACATGACTACAGAATAAAAAAAAAGATGTCTCCCTGCATCACGCAATGTGCTCTTTTTAAACCATTACAGGCATGGATGCTGCAAACCTACAACGTGAAATTAATGACATTACCTGATCTGGAAGATGAGAAACTGGGGACACTTGTTGTGCACCTGAGAGACGCTTCTGGTGTCAGAAAGAGAGAAGACCTTGTGTTTGTTGGAACTGATGACATTAATCCTTTAACTAAACTCCAAAACAGAGCCGAAAACTCATTCAAGCCTTCAAATATGGTGAGAGCATATTATTATTATTATTATTATTAACCTATATTTAACAGAGGCACATGATAAATACTTGACCCCCTCCCAGTCTATACGAAATTGAAGATCAGTGGCCTTTTCTCTTCACTTAAAGAGGTCTCTGCAGTCATTTCCACATGCTTACGGACATTGATGTTGACATACGCATCCATGAAGCTTTCCTTTCCAAGGGCAGGAGGATCTTGAACTATTTCCCAAACCAGAGACTTAAATGGAACAAAGACATTCAGACTCTTCTTTGTGAGATGAACCACCACCAGGTTGCCATCGCTGCCATCCTTCTGTTGAAGTTCTTCCAAGAGAAAGAGGACCAAATCTTCATCTTGATAGATGTAATAGCCCTTTCTTCTTTAAGAATTTACCTTCACTCTGAGTTCTAATCTCACATTTTGAAATGTCATATTGTTTCTTCTTAAATATAAATGACAATATCTGAGAGGCTATTCTTATTTGGTTTGCAGCCAACCTTGACCAAGATGTCCATTAAGTAGGAGGTGACATTGCCCACCACACCACGGGTGATCGTGCTAGGTATGAGAAATAGTGGCATAGTTTCAAGGAGAGGAGGATGTTTTAATAGCAATGTACAGTATGTTGTGGTTTTCTATTACATGCTGCAAATGAGCTGAAGATGCCTTTTTTTTAGGGAGTAGTTTGATGTCTGCAACCCACTGGATGGTCAGCATTGAGGCGATGATCTTCTAAGGTTACTGTGACAGGGCGGAGACGAGTAGTGATGTTACACACCCGGCCCCTAATCAGGCTAATCAAGCCTCAGAGATGGATAAAGTCTGACTGGAGACTGCAGTGGGACAGAGAGAGAAAATTACTGGCAGCTGCCCTGTGTGTGTGTCTTTTTATTTAAATGTTATTTATATTGTTAAGCCGGTTCTCCTCCTCCTTGCCCATTTAAACCCGCTTACATTGGTACTGAAAATCTCTCTCTCTGTCCCACTGCAGTCTCCAGTTGGCTTTTATCGCTCTCTGAGGCTTGATTAGCCTGATTAGGAGCTGGGTGTGTAGCATCTCAACCCGGCCCCTCCCGAGTCAGCATCCACGATGCTGGAGATGATACTGAGGTGAATAATTCATTGCATAAACCATTTAATAAGTACTGGTACATATATGGACCGTATGAGCAATCCATTCATATACCTAGTACATGGCCAAATTTGGCACAAGCCGCAAGATGGGAAGTGTTGTCCAGAGAAAGGTGACAAGCGTCAGCTCCCGGGTCACAACTTTCCACCAGCGGCTCACCGAATTTGAGTGGAAGACTTCGAACTAGGCAATTATTTTCTCATGCAGGGCTGGACTGGGACAAAAAATTGTCCCTGGCATTTTAGGCCTAGACGGCCCACTACAATTGGTCAGCCACCCACAAGCACACCGTCCATGCGATCCCCTTAAATATGCTTACCTACTGTACTACTCCCACAAACCACTACAAAGCTGAATAGTAAGTGCCGTGGACAAGTGTATTAGTGCAAGTGGACCTGTTTTGCTCTAATATTTACAAACAATACAAATGTAAACAAACCTTTCATGGCTTTAAAGTACATCTAACACTCATTTTAGCCCTTACAAACTGATATTCCTTGTATCAAGAGCTCTGTCACAGCTAAAGAAAACTTTAAGATGTAAAAAGTTTGTTTACATTTGAAGGGCCGTAAAAAAAATATGTTACTCAATTTACCTTTAACATGATTATACATTCAGGTCTAGAATTTTTGGAATACCCTGACAAAGAGGTGCAAAAAGCTGTACAATTTAAACAATACTATACTGGTAAATGACTGCTGTATTTTGGGCTATTGCACATGTTGTTAGCCTGTCTGTCCATCAACAATTTAGATGAGATAAACCCATGACCATTTCTCACACATTTTCCCTCGGTTTCTCTTCAGATCAGCTGTCAGCAACGTACCAGTCTAGCCAGCCTAGGATGGACTCTGTAAGCTTGGTGCATGTAGGCGAACACATAAGCTAAACCAACTGTGGTGTTTTGTTATATTCCTTATCTTATTCTCTTTCTGTTCTGGAGACATTCATTCTCAGGGTGGACGTAGAAGTTAAATCTCTTTACATTTTGTCCAATTCTGATGAAACTTATAGAGGTGATGCAGCTTGTTAAGCTTGGGATCTTAAGAGGTTATGAACCTACATTAAGTAATGGCTGTTCTCGCTTTTATAGTGTTCGACTTACTGTCAAATTATTCTTAAAGATACTGTTAAATTGTTATGATTTCATCAGTTGTCAGAAGTATTTGTACGCACTGCTGAATCACATTGTTCAATAAGCCATTAAAAAATTGACATAATTAATGATGATTACTGTTGTACATGGACTACTGTCACTTCTTTGGAATTTATTAACATCAATAGCACGCATGTAAAATATAAAACAAAGATTTTGTACTGCCAGTGCCAAATAGTGTAAAATACTGTGAAACACAATTACAGTAAAAGTATTCTGCAGCACAACAATTACAGTATCATTCAGCAAATTATAATTACAGTACAATTACTGTAAGGTTATTATGCTGTAAAACTAAGTTGCAGTAAGGGTATTACACAGTAAAAGGAAGTTGCATTAGGGGTATTTACTGTAAAAAGAAGTTCCGGTAAGGGTATTTGTGATGAGGAGGGGGGCATGGCTGGGCTGTGGGGATGCGAGCCCGGCACTGACTTGCCAATCAGTGTGAGAGGGATAAAGGAGAAGCCGGGGATGCCAGAGAGAGAGAGAGAGAGAGAGAGAGAGAGAGAGAGAGAGGCATCTGTGTGTGTATCGGAGTTGTGTGAGTGTGTGTGTATCAATGTTTATTGTTATTTTTTCAGTTCAGCATTTTTGTTGGAATTAAAGTCTTTTTAACTGATAATTGTTATCCCGGTTCCCGCTTCCTCCTTTCCCGATGAACGAGAGGCTTGTCTGTCACACTGGTGCTGAAACCTGGGACTGGAGGAATACTCACAGTCAGAGCCCTCGCCGCTGACGGAGGATCACAATGCCGTGGAGAGGATTGGTTCGATGTTACTTGAGTGGTCCACCAGGAGATGGAGGAGACGCTGCCATCCACCAGGAGGTGGAGGAGCGGTTAGCATCAACAGGGGACAGAGGAGTCACTGTCCCTTCTGCCGCCATTGTTTTTTTTCTTCAGCTCAACTGTTGTGGAGCAGAGCACACAGGATTGTAGGATTTCATAGGAAACGATGAAATCCTACGATGCTTTCAAAAATCAATCAGATGAAGGCATCTCAGTAGACAAGATGTTACGCGAACATTGGATTCAGACGTGCCTTGATTGATTTCAGAGGCAGCATTTTGCTGGTTTCGAACACAGCCATGGGGTTTAGCAGCCAGTAACTTTTCCTGAAACTTTGCGCTGGCGAGCGGTTATGAACCACTGAAACAAACTCAAAAACACTTTCATTTTGGACAGATTTTGTTCTAAATTATATCACATCTCTTTTATTTCTTCGAATATATATGAAGTATAACAGGGCCTTAACAATGCTGTGGCAAGTGGAACAACCCAGAACACCCAAGCAACATTGCAACACAATAAGAAACACTCAAAAACACCATAGCATTGTGGCAGCAATGCTACTTGTGCAAGCACCACTAATATTTTCTCAAAAATAATAAATAAAATAAAATAATTTAAAACTTGTGTAGCTCATAAAGTAAACATAACTTCACTGTGTGTTATCTATCACCAGGACAGCACGATTATGATAAAAATCTAATCTTGGTTTTACTGATAAATCGGTGCCAAGAGTTGCTTTTTGGAACTATCAGTTATCGGCTAAATCTATAGCAATATTTGCAGATAGTTTTTTTCATCTTTTCGTCATTTCAAAATAAGATTCCCTTCTGTTTTGGGCTTGTTTATACTTAAGAGTCACACGTTTTGCACCATCATGTTTTTTTGGGGGTTATTTTGGGGATTTTGGATGAACAAAAATCTGCATCTGGGATTTTATTCATTTAGGACTATTTGACTGTACCCGTCATATTAAAGAAAGAATATGATTTTTTTTTAACATTCTATCATTCGTTTTAAAAACTATCGGCAGATTTATCTGCCTTTCCCACCACCTTAGCTATCCGTTTCGGCAAAATCCACTATCAGTCGACCTCTACTAAGAACTGTTGTAAAAAATTTCAAAAATGACTTAATTGCTGCTTTATTAATGCATTATAATGCAAGCGTTCTAGCTTTGATATTTCACTACTACTGATAGGTTAATGTACTGTAATTGACACTTTCACGATTAGTAAATTATAGCAGGCATAATAGTGATCTTGATTATATATGATTAATTTTGCAGCCCTATCTGCAACAGTGTGTTATTATCGAATTGTCTGTCACAGGACATTTGATGGTTAAACAAAGTCAGTGTCACCAGCCACAAACAGTCACTGTCAGACATTAAATACTCAAGTATACTTTTCAAATTTCTGCAGATGGTTTTGTTTCTTACAAGACAAACCTGGGGCCTTTCTATTCATTTACAGTAGGTAAGGCTGGTATCCTATCAACACAAGAGAAATGTGCATGCAATTCACAATTGGCCTATGCATTCTGACAATTTCATCACTCTTGCCCACACACACACACACACAGTATCTAATGTACGGGACAGGAAGGAACTATCAACACCCCTGAAAGAGTGGTATGGTGTAAAGTGAACTGTTCAACCACAGCAGGATGCATGTCTCAACAGCAAACAGTTGTCACACAAGCCACAAATGATAAATATGTATTGTAATAAGAAAGTAAAAAGATAAAAACCTGTGCCATTTCATTCATTTGAGTAAGTCTGTCTACAATCACACACCAACAAAAGTAAATGTTCAACATGCACACCCCTCACCCATCCTCAAAACACAGGCATACTCAGTCATCTAGTTTCTAAAACCATGCTCCATCTGCACGGTTTTAGATCAATAATCATTGATATTTTGTAGAATAGAGTGTGGTTTTTCACTTCAGTGTCATCAACTTGTCTACTGGGTGTGAACAATTTATGGACTGTGAATACGAGAAAAGCAATACTTACCAATAACCTAGACAGCAGGTTTGGGCACTATGGGCAGAATTTTTTGCCAACCACCAACCACCTGGTGCCGTCCAAATGCTGAACGCCAGCTATAATGCCCAATATTCAGCCTACTTAGCTAGGTTTGCTTTATTTTCTAATACGAGTTGTTAGAATTACTATCAGATAAAATAATTAAAACATTTTCTATACTATCTGTCAAGGTCCAGTTGACAGAAGCATACATGAGTATTTACGGATGGTAGCAAAGTCTGACGCTGCGGGTTACACTAGGTCCTAACTTAAAATATTACATCAAAAGTTATCCTAAGTAGCAGGTTTCTTTAGGGAAAACACGCTGCGGTACAAAACCTACACTATCAGCCAACTAAAAAGCACTGAAATATCTCGGCGCGAATACTGTTTGAGGTCTAGTGAGGCAGTAAAATACAGTCTACCTCCGCCAAAAGCGCTCGAGGCTCATCAATCATAAAATTACGATGAAATAGATTAGTCAAACATTTAATTAACGAGGTTCTGTCATATTCAAGGAACACTCGATCAAATTATATAAGAAGAATCAGGCAAACTACTTGCCTCTCCTCCGAAGAAAGGGACTTTTCTCCGAGCCGCCTGCTTTCTTCAGTGATTGAGTTGTTTGAGGAAGTATACGCCGCTCTCTGAGTTCTGCAAGTAAAGTAGGGCGGAGTGACGTCGCACAGGTGCGCTCTTCATGCGACCCTTCTCTCCAGCTGAACAGAATCAGCGCATGTGTGCTTTTACAGTCGGTAATACTCCGTTCAGTATGTAGGTGAATTTTAAGTTTGTTTATGACTTATTGGCAAAGGGATCGTGTATCGGACACCAGTGGTCCACCTTAACCCAGATGCCTTTCTATTGATATTATGCCAGCCAGGGGCGTATATTCCATGGGGGTGGGGGGAGGTAACCCGCCATAAAAAAAACAAGCAAGCAAGTACAACCCACAACTTGTACCTAGAATTATAAGCTGATTTCCTATTATTAGTCTACTCAAGGCAATGGGTGTAGAGCAGTGAGATGCAATCAAACATGACCAAATGTGTTTGTGAAAGTTTTCTCAAATCAGGCTCTTTCTAAAACAAGTACATTTGCATGAACCCAGACTGAGTGTTTGCTGGAAATGTGAAAGTGAAGAGCAAAAAGTAAAGAGTGCTTATTTGTCATCGTCCAGACTAATGCACTTAAAAACAGTTGACAGGAAAACAAACTGCTGTGAAAATGTTCACAAATCAGACTGGTCAAGATGAGAGTGGTTTCAGTCTTCTAGTTGTTCAACTTTTGGAGCTATATGCATTAGAAAATGAAGAGTTGTAAATTTTAAACGACCGATTGAAAAGCAGAGTATGATGAATGATTCACAAATCACAAAAAATAACAGGCAACATTATTTACAACCGTGCATAGCGGGTTTATGGCCAGAATCCGCTAACTATATTTACCACGGTGTCTTGTCCTGCTTTCCTCGTATTGGTCCGCAGTGCTGTGTGTGTCCTAGATTTAAGTGTGTGGGTGAGATTTAAAAAAAAAAAAAAAAAAAAAAAAAGGAAACAACAGTATGTTGCAGAGCCTATGTGTGTAGATATCTGGTGCAGAACTGATGGTGTTGAGGGAGTTGATTTGCTTACACTTTGCTGAATATAGCACCTGTGAGCAGACCTACACAGATTGTGTATTGTTAAATGTAACATTACCAGAACATTAATGATAATAATATTAATAATTAATCATATTAAATAATACATATTTGTGTGTTAGTACATCTATAAACCTATAAACCATCTATAAATATAATCTATTCACTTAAAAACAGTATAGTAGAGAAGCTGGATGGCATCTGCATTCAGAAATAATGTACACATAATACATTGCCTGTGTAGATTTTTAGTTACCACTGAAAATTCTTACATATGATGTGTTAGACTACAGAAAGACTAACCTGGAAGAGTTCTACGAAAAAGAGCAAGAAAAGATCATATATAATGAAAATACATTGCCTTTTATCCATTGTTGGAAGATGAAGGATATTTGCCTCTCCCTCCCCAAACTCTTTCTACTGCAATGCAGAGTAGACACTTAAAAGACCCGAATGTGTCATGACAATGTCACTGTGACACTGCCACGCACACAATTTCTGTGCCTCTATAGAACTGCAGTCCAATTTTCTCACTCTAGAAGTGTGAAATACTCAGATATCAAACGTTACAAAAAAGCATTATTGTATATGTGTACCTTGGCCTTTGACCTTTACATATTTGTCACTTAATGACTTAATGGAGCCCCTCCGCACCTCTGTGGACATTACACCTGGAAAATGAAGCTAACACGTGCCCATACACTCAATACTTATGGCTCAATACCACTGGGGGGGCAGAGTATTGAATTTCAGTAAGCACAGGCTGATTTTTTTATGATTAACATTTTTATTGATTCCACACAGACAAAGAAAAATAAAACATATATACAATGAACAGGGTTGGGGAGTAACAAAATACATGTAACTGGATTACGTATTTAAAATACAAAATATAAGTAACCTTATTCCAGTAAAGTTACAATTTAAATAATTGTTATTTAGAATACAGTTACATTCAAAAAGTATTTTGATTACTGAATAGATTAATTTGCATTTTATTGTCATTTGTTTAAATTCATATTTAGTCCTTTCAGATGGAAAACATTTATACATATAATGGATGTGATCCAAAGTGCATTTGAACAGCAGTGAAACACTTTCTTATGACGTGTTACATTCATACGAGAAGACAGAGAAGTAAGTTTGGAGCAGAAGAAATAAAAATAAACCATGTAAATTGTTAGCTTTACACTAAGCTAACATTTTATTTCTATCCATTTTATATGCACGTTACCAGGCACAATCATATGTTTATATCAAGATAATTCACATTATGTCATAATTGCTTTTTTCTGGTAATCATACAACTCTAAACTATGCCTCTCTTTCCATAGTTCCACTCCGAGAGCCCCCCAAAAATATCTACACTATTTCCCATTATATGAATCCCATATCCCCAGCCTTCTACACATGGCCTCTTTGAAGACTGCCACCCTCCCCATCTCCTCACACCACTCCCAAATTGAGGGCACTCCTAGTGATTTCCAACCCCTTTAAACAATCTGCCTGCTTATCATCGCAATGGTCAGGACCCAATTTTTTATGGATTTGTCTCCTACTTCGATAACCGCACCATCACCCAAAACACAGGGTCTGGGGCAAAATGAAACCCGAATACCCAACATGTCACACAGAAAACTTTGTACCTTCAACCAAAATTCCTGGATCTCAGTGCACCACCCTCCATTCTCCAATTGGCATCACCAGCAGGTGGGTGTGTCTTAAAGGCCAGGCCTACACAGACTAGAGGGAGTCCAATAGAATCGATGTAAAATCTTGAATTGCATAAGGCGCACCCTTGCATCTCTAGATGCAGACTTGATGTTTTTTAGAATCATAGCCGACACTCCCTCCTCCAATACCAAATTAAAATCTTTCTCCCATAATCTCTTGATAGAAGATAAAGCTCCATCACACAGACTCTGAACTAGCAGGGAGTAATACACTGTTGCTACATTACCTTTTTCAAAAGCAGTCATCACCACTCCCAGAGTTTCTGCTGCTTTAGTGCAGTGAATGCTACTCCCAAAAATAGTACAGAGCAGGTGGAGCAGCTGTAAATACCTAAAGTACTGAGAATGGGAATCCCAAAATGTTGAACCAAATTATCAAAGTATCTCAACACTCCACTCTCATATAGGTCACAGAACGTAGAAACCTCACTCACAATCCACTCTGACCAGCAGAAGGGGAACTTGTCAATAAATAATTTTAGGTTCAGCCATATGCTCGAGGCAACATTTAAATAAATGTCTGGATCAAACACTCTGGACACTTTTGTCCACACTGAGTGCAAATGCAATATAACGGGGTGTATCTTAACTTCTCTGGTTAGTTTAATAGAAAGGCTTTGCAATGGAAAAATAGGGGCAAGAACTTCCTGTTCAATCCAAAACCAGGGAGGGGCTCTCTCAGGTGGAAGCAACCAATGAGCTAAATGTCTGAAACTGAATGCATAATAATAAAACTAAATCTTGGGTAGGCCTAGCCCACCTTTGTTAATCTGCCTATGTTACTTATTGAAATGTAATCTGGGACATTTACCATTCCAAATGAAGGACTTCACTATGCTCTCAAATTGCTTGAATTAGGAGAGGGGGTCATCTACAGGGATAGACTGTAGCAGGAAGTTGAATTTTGGAATACAAAGCACAGGTTTTGTTTAGCTAAAGAAAATTCAACATACTGTTTCTAATTTCACTGTGAGATCATTCTTTTTCGTGGATGCAACATGTGGAGTGGAGGGGGGCGGGGCCGGGCCGGGCTGGAATGTCACACGCCCGGTCCCCGATCGGCCTGATGGGGCGCGCGAGGGATAAAGTCGGCCGGTGACGACGGTTCCAGAGAGAGAGACACGTTTACGGACATGTCCGTTGTGTGTGGGTGTGTGTGTGTGTGTGTGTGTGCTTTTTGTTTTAAGTTTATTATTAAACTATTATTTATTGTCAAGCCAGTTCTCGCCTCCTCCTTGCCCATCTTAACCCTGTGTTACATTGGTGCCGAAACCTGGGAAGGAGGAGGGATGCCCATCGCAGAGTCCTCAACACTGCCGTCCACCCAGGGGAGCGCCGCTGCCATCTGCCAGGTGACGGAGTGGCCCGACCGCCCGGACACGGAGAACGGCCGCTGTCCGCGGGACGAGTGGGGACTGGATTCCCCGATCGCTTGGAACGAGGGAGCCGCTGCCGGGGGTGGAGGAGTGCCCTGCCATCTCCAGAGATGTGGAGGGGTCGAGGGAAGACCGCCGTCTGCGAGGGGAGGAGGGAAGTAACTCCCTGACCGCCCGCCGCTGCCAGAGGCGGAGGAATGTCCCCACACGTCACCAGGAAAGCGGAGGGGTGTTCTGTCCACTGAGGGTTGGAGGTTGACTACGGTTCACCCAGAGAGGAGCAGCTGTCGTCCGCCGGAGAGTGTGGAGGAGTGTTCGAGGACCACACGATGGTACATCAGAGAACCGGTGAGTGAGCTTTTTCTCTCTCTCCTCTCTCTCTCTCTCTCTCTCGCTCTTTCGCACCGTGTTGGCCTTTTCCGTCGCCTATTTTGTTTTTTTGTTGTTGTTTCCCCTCCTGTATCCTCCCAGGTCGAGGAAGGCGGGGATAACCAGCCGGCAGATGGGTCATAAAGCACGCACCTCCCCAGGGAAAATGGAGGGCGGGAGGGGGGGGGTTTGTATGTCATGCCGGTTGTACCCCGGCCTGAGGTAACCCCGGGAGGAGTGTGGAGTGGAGGGGGCGGGGCCAGGCTGGAATGTCGCACACCCGGTCCCCAATTGGCCTGATGGGGCGCACGAGGGATAAAGGCAGCCGGTGACGACAGTTCGAGAGGGAGAGATCGTTTACGGACATGTCCGTTGTGTGTGTGTGTTTGTGCTTTTTGTTTAAGTTCTCATTAAAATATTATTTACGTTGACAAGCCGGTTCTCACCCTCCTCCTTGGTCATCATAACCCCGTGTTACACAACAGTATAATAAAAATACAGACTCCAGAAAGGATGCCACCTTGACTGTGATATTTCAAACCAAACATAGTAAAGAAAAAAAAATAAATTTCTTTATTGTCTCAATTTTTTATCCTATACAGCAATGAAATGAATGCTTAAGTCTCCTGCTTCTTATATTTTTCTCCCCAAAGAGAACTAAGGAAATGTTCACTTAATAATGAAAATTCTGTCATAATTTACTCACACTAATGTGAGTAAATAATAACATACTGTAATTTTATCTATTGCATGAACTAACCCATTAAGGCATAACACAACCTGTGTACAATCTCCTGGAATACATATAGTACATGTAAAAAAAAAAAAGGGGGAAAAAAAGGAATGGTGAAAAGAGAAAAATTATTTAAATCGCCATCTGTCTCGTTATGGTACACCACACTGCTGATGCTCTTTCATCTAAACTACCAACCTAGTCACAATTAGCTGTGTTATTTCTAATGTCCATTTTCCCTCAGATATCATTGCCTGTGCTATGTAACTAATAACCTTGCAATTGCTATGCTGAACAGACATTTCAAGGTGGTGTGGACATAATGTATTATATAATGCTTTTACGTAAGTGTTATTTTGATGTTTACATCCTCTTATGGAGTTTATGAATATGCAAATGCATTCAATATATAATGAAATTAGGATCATAAAAGTGAACTGGAAAACGATAAATGAGTTGACATAAGAGTTTATTTGAGGGAGCATATTTACATCTTAAGTAACAAACCCGTCAACCACAGTATCAGACCTGACTGGATTGGAATTAAGACGGTTTGTTCTAAAACCACACAACAGCCCACAAAGTTACATAGGTGTGCATACATGCAATAAAAATAGACCTTTAAAATAAGCTTTATTAAATGAAAAAACCCACAAGCATGCAGAGTAAGGGAAACGCTAGAGCAAGAGAGCAGAGTGACTTGGGAGGAGAAAATGGAAAGAAAATAATAGAGGAATTTAAAATGATGAATGTGTCTCTTGTATTTGGGACAAGGTGTCTGTAACTTTCAGGTACTCCAGAAAACAAACTCCTTGCTCTCTCACTCTATTCTGGGTCACACAGTCTTCTGGGAATGTGGAAACAGGGCAATGCCACCCTTTCCTTTTCATCATATCTCTCTCTCTCTCACACACACACACACACACAAAACTGTAAAATACTGTTTAATTACTGAGCTGAAGCTACTTAATCACAGAATCTGAAATAAATGATTTGCTCTCTGAGGACACAGTGAAAACGGTACTTATTCCCCCTCCCCCTTTTCTCCCCAATTTGGAATGCCCCATTCCAAATACACTCTATGTCCTCATGGTCAGGGACGGATTACCGACCTGGCCAATGGGGCCAGCGCCCAGGGGCCCTTGACTGCTCGGGGGTGCCCTGGGCTTTAAGGCTGCGCAATATAGTTTGGTGATAGTTTGGTGGTGACTTGCCTCAAGTACGGAGAACGAATCTCAGTTGCCTCAGTTGTGGGGCTAGTTGTCCCACTTTTAACTCCAGACAATATTTCTCATATTAGGGAGCAGGGAGGTGAATTTATAGATAAAAAATAATTAAATATGGATCTGATTTTCACCTACATCGTACACTATCATATTGTTTCTGAAGATATGGATTTAACTGGAGTCGTAAGGTCTTTATATGCTTTTTTGACCTTCAAAGTTCTGGCCACTATTCACTTGTACAGATGTACAGAGCTGAGATATTTTTCTAAAAATAAATGTTTGCATTCAGCAGAAGAAAGCAAGTCAAACACATCTGGAATGGTATGTGGGTGAGTAAATTATGAGAATTAGCATTTTTGGGTGAACTATCCCTTTCAAATGTTGGCTTCAAAAAGCTATTTGACATTTCAACCATTATATTTGCCAGTAATTTAACACAGCAGTAAAAAAGATACAGTTAATTTTACACATGTTGACCCAACAGCAGACATGTTGCCTTGTCACACTATACAAGGGAAGTTGTTGCAACGGAACTTTCCTTTAAATCACCTTTCTTTTATGTCTTTTAAACAAAATTTAAACAGAAAAAAATTATGAAACAGTAAAAACGTAAAAGGTAATGTACAAAAAACAAAAGCATTGTTTTGTCAAACAAATATAGTAATTAAATTATATATTTAAAATGTATTTGACAACTTGCCCTGACCTTACATTTTGAAAAATACCTTTGTCGTTGGAACATAATTCAACTTTTTGGTTAAAATTTACCTTCATTATATAGTCGACCCTTGCCTATGTTTATTTGCCAGTGTGGTTTTATAACTCCTAACCTGTAGCAACAATATGATGATTTTAAAATTGTACTTTAGAGGATAAAATTCACACAAAAATTAGTCATATTTAAACCCAACATACAATACAACTGGTAGAGAAAATATCTTTATGTGTATAGACTTTTGACTCAAAACCTTCTAGTTAGAGAGATACAGCCCCTGTGACAACTAGCCCGTCTCCCATGCATAGATTTGACTTCTTTGTTGTCAAAGTTTGATTTCAACATTGTTCTGAATGTTCACTGGCAGCCAAATGTTTGGAATAATGTACAGATTTTGCTCTCATGGAAAGAAATTGGCACGTTTATTCACCAAAGTGGCATTCAACTGATCACAATGTATAGTCAGGAAATTAATAATGTAAAAATTACTATTACTATTTGAATTTTTTTTTCAGAACTTCTGAAACTACTTCAAAGAGTTAGCATCAAAAAAAAAAAATCCTCCACGTGCAGCAATGACAGCTTTGCTGATCCTTGGCATTGTAGCTGTCAGTTTGTCCAGATACTCAGGTGACATTTCACCCCACGCTTCCTGTAGCACTTGCCATAGATGTGGCTGTCTTGTCGGACACTTCTCACGCAACTTACAGTCTAGCTGATCTCACAAAAGCTCAATGTGGTTATGATCCATTACATTTACATTTACATTTATGCATTTGGCAGACGCTTTTATCCAAAGCGACTTACAGAGCCCTTATTACAGGGACAATCCCCCCGGAGCAACCTGGAGTTAAGTGCCTTGCTCAAGGGCACAACGGTGGTGGCCGTGGGGTTTGAACAAGCGACCTTCTGGTTAGCAGCCTGAAAGCTGTTCCTTTTTTGACAATTTTGACCTAATATTGGCCTTAAGACATGCCAGTCTATTGCATACTGTGGCAACTCAAAAACAAACACAAAAGACAATGTTAAGCTTCATTTAATGATCCAAATAGCTTTCAACTGTGTTTGATATAATATAAAGTGATTTTCTAGGACCAAATTAGCAATTTAGCATAATAACTCAAGGAAAAGGTGTTGAGTGATGGCTGCTGGAAATGGGGCCTTTTTTATTTTTATCATAAATTACTTTTTTCAAATAGTGATGCTGTGTTTTTACATTAGTAATGTCCTGACTATACTTTGTTATCAGTTGAATGCCACTTTGGTGAATTAAAGTACCATTTTCCTTCTGAAACAGCAAAATCCGTACATTATTCCAAACTTTTGGCCGACAGTGTTTGTCATATCACCTCATTTACAGAAGCGACTGTTCATATGCACCAGGAAATAAAAGAAAAAGGGGAAGTTGAGGTTCCGGAGAGGACTAAAAACCCACACTGAACACATGCTTTCTTAAATCAAGAAATAGCAGCTAACGAAAGTTTATTTCTTCCAGCAGACACACTGCTTGTACATTCAAGCACAATTAAGTCCTCATATTTCAGATTGTAATACTGCAAGTTAACAGAATGTTAGCCTGTTGATACAGAATGGAAAAGCATTTTCTCATTATTAAATCACCCCGGGTGCAACGAGAACGCAGCTCTGTTGCTAGATAGAAATCGATCCAAATAATAAGTGCAAGTCATTGTCCAAATGACTTTGAAATAAATACACTCCAAACATGAAATGACAGCATGCAAATGTCACTCATTAGACTCACATCAAACAATGGGCTTAGAAGTGTGGGCCAACCTGTTCTCATCTCATCATCTCATTTATGAATAGAATAGAATCTGATTACCATAAATTAAGCTTTCCCAATAATATATTTTAGCACTCAGAGATATGGTTTAATATTCAGTATATTGCATTGTATAAGGAATGACACTTACAAATCTGTTTGTTAAAGGGAGTTCTGGCCACCATTTACTTGCATTGTATGGACCAACAGATCTGAAATATTCTTCTAAAAATCTTTGTTTGTGTTCTACAGAAGAAAAAGAGTCATACACATCTAGGATGGCATAAGGGTAAATGAGAGAAATGTCATTTTTGGGTGAACTATCCCTTTAAATTAAGCAGTATCTGGTTTAAAAATGTTCTGAGCAGTAAACTAAAAAAGAGCTGGAAGTGCTACAGTGTGATTTTTACAGCGTGTCCACAGCTCAACAAGGTCTTTGGAGGAAGAATTTGGCACAAAATACATGTCTGAATGTGAGCGTTTTGTTCCCTTGGCATTCCAAAAATATATCTGTTACGTCACGCCGACGCTCTTCGAGAGTCTTGCTGGTCACACAGTGCTTTTTAAGTATGACATGAAAATGCATTTATTTTAGATGCTGAAAAATGGATATAACTGCAATGAGAAGATGGCACACCAATAACAGCTGATGCTACAGGACTGTGGCCTCCTCCATGGCGTTGACCCACCTAAAACACAACATCCATAAAATCTTAATATTGTGGAATCAAACAAAGCATGTTACATTAACATGCTATAGCCATACTGTGTGGAGACATACTGTAGAGGTGCCAGCACACTAGCATCCAAAACACAACAATGCTGGTATTTTCCGCAGGGTATGAGCAGATGTGTGTGTACATATGTATACCTCTGAGCAGTGTGACAATCCTGGGCTCTAAAAGTGTAGAAGAGAGTGCTTTTGCAGTACAGCTGAAACATACTGCTCTCTCCTTCAACCTCTGACCTCACGGAAAAACCCAATAGAGGGAGAGTCTCGCATGCAACCCTCTCCTTATGTCACAGAAAAAGACACAGAGACAAAGAGATATGGTTTAACTGCATGCTGCAAGTTTTGTGCACAAAAACTGAGACTAGACGCATTACCTCAGGCTGTGGGTACGTATAGAGAACTTTGTCTTTAAGGAGGAACCACAGGTTTTTCCAACTTCTCTTGCTGTTTCTGCATCTCTGCAGGGTCCCACTCATCACGCCCTCGGACCCTGACACCTAGGGAACAGTGCATGACATTGCATGTGGCCCCATTCTTGAGCCAAACTTAAAATGTATGAATGTCATGGCATTAGATATCAAAAAATCAAACCAAGTGGCATCTGTAAACAAATGATCCCAGAACTAGCTTCACTTTTTGTAGCCATTTTTCAATTACTTTTAACCAACTAATCTCAAGGATATTGCCGTGGACGTATTCGTTCATTTACCCTCCAGTTCCCACAGGTGCTTTTGCAGGTGTAGATCTTTGCATTAACTACTGACATGTTCCACTAAATCCGATAACCAGAAAGTGTCCAAATATGTATAATATAGTATTATACAATATATTGTAATCGAGGAAAAAAAAAAAAAAAGATTTATAATACAGTTGAAGTCAGAAGTGTACATACACGTAGGTTAAAGTCATTAAAACAATTTTTTCAGCCACTCCACAGATTTCATATTAGCAAAGTATAGATTTGGAAAGTCGTTTAGGACATCTACTTTGTGCATGACAAGTAATTTTTCCAACAGTTTTATCCAGACAGATTGTTTCACTTTTAGGGTGCTTTCACACCGGCACTTTAGTTCGAAACAAAGCACATTATAATATTTATATATTTATATATAATAATATTATAAATGGTCAAATCCATGGTAAAAACAAACAGTTCAGATCTATTATGTTTGTACAATGTATAAAGAGATCCACTGAGAGATAAATTGATATTTAGTCCAGAGGCATATTAAAACCGAGACATAGAGAGATCTGAATGGAAGGGTTTACCTGGTTAAAAGACAGCTGGCCTTTGCGGCTCTTCCACAGACTGGACGGATGAATGTTTTGAAACACAGCAGAGAGTGGCCGACTGGAGCTCTCCGTTATAGTGGCAACATCTTTTAAACAAATCCAGCAGACGATGAGAAATCTTCATGTTGTAGGAGAAGAACTTGCATGTATTTTTAAAGCAAAGATCATGAGCTTCTGAACGTGTAAGTAATAACACAACCTCATAAAGCTATAAGAAATTGATGCGTACATTACATAGCCAAAAGTACATGTTTTGGTTATTTCAGATACCCCCATTACTAACAGGTCAAATATACAGTCTTATATTCTCATAAGACAAACAATTAAATGTTCAGCAAACACATAGAGTTATATTGTTCAGATGTCCCTATACTTTTTACCATGTAGTGTATTATGTAAGAAAGTTACAATACATTTTACAGTGCAATAGTTTAAAAAACATATCAGAGATATATGGTTGTACCATGCTTACGAAGCTCAGTGTAACATTGATCACACACTTTGGCCCGCCTGTTCTTCATGTATTTAAGGGGGAACTTCTTCCTGCAACAATCTCTGCAAACAACCTATAACCAACACAAAACCATTTTTAGCCATAAACAATTTAAAAGAGCTTATAAGAAGTTATCTATGCGTGTGTGTTTCAAGTGTCTCCGTCTTTGTACCTTGCCACAGGCATGGCAGTGATGTCGTCTATTTGTGAGGCTAAAATGAGAGGGACAGTTCATGCAAACTGTCACCTGAGAGACGCACAAAAGTGGAGGAGCATTCTCGCCAAGACAAACCTCTGGCACCTCTAAGAGCTAAAAGTATGACAACAGCTTAAGTTTGTAAAACAAACAACATCAAATATAAATACTTGGCAACATTGTCACACTGACACTTTATCACTATCATTTATTGTTTAACACAATATATTTGAAGCGTTCTCACCTCAAGACAGTCCACTGGGACTTCTGGTGCTGGGACAAGGTCCAGCAACGTCCGATTCAGTGTAAAAAACCAACTGTCTCGTTCGATGCAGGAGCTGCACGCAGGAACACATGCATCAGTCACATTGCATACAGACTGACATATGGGAAGGATGGTGTGCTTGACTGAGTTAGTGTGCATATATCCCTTGCCTGGCAGTCAAAGTGATGCTTATGTCTTTCACATCAATTTTCAATGCATTCTGAGCATTTTCTATCATTGGCTTGCTGACCTGAAAGACAACAGTCAAGGGATTTTAATCATTATAAATTATTATAATTAGAATTGGTCTCTTGTGCCTTCATTTTGGGAATTAGTTTTAAGCCTAACGGGCCTAGGGTGTTTCTAAGAAATACCATCATGCTTGAATAAACGGTGAATGTGTCAATGGATGGAGTAGGTCCTACCTCCATCCCTGCCAGTGGTAATGTGTTGATGAGTCTATATTTGCCATCTTGCTGAGGATATGTGTAGAGCATAATGTCATTCATCTAAAATGTAAAAAATTGAAGACTTGTTACATATAATACATTTTAAATACGAGCACAATTAATTTCTTCGAAACTGTATAAAGCTGTAAAGCTTTGTAAAGGTATTTTTGAATGCTTGTTGTAATCATTTCTACCAGAAGAGGGCATTGTGACATAAGGTCTTCTTTACCAAACACTAGTTTAACTCTACAAATAAACACTTGCACACAGCAAACACACAAAGCCTTTTTTTCACTCAGACAGCAACCACGTGCACACATTTTGGCAACAGTACAGCATGTGTTATAAGGCATTGACAATTTAAAGACCATTATTTCAGCACACTCTCTCAATTCCATGTCTTGTCATCACTGGACATCACTGGGACGTCACTGCTCATTAATGGTAACGTAATGTAATTTTGAAACATAAGTATAAAATCATGCCCACTTACATTAGATGAGGACTTAAGTCATATTAGTATAACCTTATAAAAGCTGTTTTATTCTACATGGGGGAGGGTGCCAATATGGTGGCTGCTATTTTAGAATCACGTGACAAGCTGAATACTACTCGCTTAATCTCAGTAACTGTCTTTTTATTGGACACTTTCTATTTCTACAATGCCATCTGTAACTGAAAACAATTGATTTTGAATGATACTGCATCCACACCAATAGATGTCAGTGTAAGTAAAAGATGACACAAACAAAACGTTACTGAGTGCACCTTTAAACAAGAATGTGGTGAATACCATGTTTTGTCGGGCTGGACGGGTCACTCAAACAAAATTTTCATAGATCTATAGAGACACAGGGCAAGCACAGTGCTAAAATAGCCATGCAGTTTTGGTATTCTTGCGCCTTATGAAATGTTAGTCTCAGCCTCAAAGGGCACAACAGTCAAAAGTCTGTTAATGGATGGTCTAATGCATTGGCAAACAAAATAAAAAGAGCTTTCTCAAAACAGCAAGCTCCAATATGATGCAAATTCCAGGAGCCAGGGGTACAGGTTTTTGTCAGTCCACTGGAAAACAGAATCCTATTGGTACTGGAGGAACTAGCTGGCGTGTTTGCAAAAGTTTGCAAGGTCAGTGCCATCTTTGAGGAATCTGAAAGAGTTTATTTCTACACTGGTCTGATTCTAAACTTTTGGCCACCAGTATAAATGCATGAGATTTGAGTGCAACACTCTCACTGCACAACTATCCCTTTGGCTAAGAACTCTACAATAGTCCTGCCACCCCCAGTTCTGTTATCTCAACACATCACTCTGCCCCTGTTCCCACAGGCTAATTCTGGGGTGTGAGCAGCATGGAAAAACTATAGCACATGTAGAGACATAAACACACACACACACACAGAAAAACATCCTGCCAGGAAACACTAAAAACAATTATAATAGCGAACACTCACACACACACACACACACACACACACAAACAAACACTCACACACACACACACACACAAAGACATTACAGACTATGCAGAAAGAAAGCAAATTTGTCTCTTCTAGGCTCAACAGCTCAGCTCTCACAATCTCATCATACCAAATAACAATTATATACAATATGAAACCAAATGACTTGTACCAGGAAAAGGTGACGGGGCTGCTTGCAATTCCTGCTGACCTTCATGAGGGTACCTTCTTTCACAAAAACCTAGGGCACAAACCGATAAAGATTTTCACCATTACAGCAACTGTTTTACCTATTAATCATAAAATTATTTAACAGATTTTAATTTAATTACTCACCCTCCCAGGCTGTAGGAGATCCATCAGACCTAGAACACTGTGTTCAATATAGACCAATCGCAAAAGATCTGCCTGAATGTGAGAGAGTGTTAAGATGATTAAAATTGATAACTCATGAGTTTGACGCAAGTATAGACTGATTTGTGAGTTTTTTTTGACTGATTCATTAAAATTACTGGCTTATAAGAGTCATTTGTTTGTGAACTGGACCACACTGGTGATCAGTGTGTTTACTGCTGCATGCAACCAGTAAGGACAGAAAAATTGAAAGATGTAGAGATTGTCAGAAGATCGTCAGATTGTCAGAGTATTTTTGTAATGTAACAAAATCTGGCAGAAGTATGGAGATGTTTAAGTACCACTAAGGCAACCAAATTTCATGAAAACCATTTTAGTTCCAGTCTCTTTTAAAAAACTGGAAGTTTCCCAACCCTACACACACATGGTGCTTTGGTTCCACATATTTGATGTACCCTAGATGCTCTGTAAGCATATTACCAACACACACTCAAACATACTCACTCCGTACTTGAGGCTGTCATTGACATGATAAGAAACATCTGAGACCACCGCCAAAGCATCTGAGGTGAAATGGAAGAGTAACATAGAAAGAGGTAGAGAAGGAAAGGTGTAAATCATCAAGAAAGATCCAATATATAATATGCATAGCACCTATATCAGACATATAGAGTACACCCTCCCATACAACCGATACTGTACACAATGCCCAAATGATGCAGAAAGACCTGTTTAAGAAGATAAGTGAAAAATGCATGATGGGGTCATAGATTGCCAAGGTACTATCTAGGATCTGAGATGTGCTGCTGCTTAAACAAATCAATACACACACTGAGAGATCAGATCTTATTAGGATTGAGCGATGCTGGAGTACAAAACATAATGACAACCTTGTTATTGATGGCAGTGCAAACAAACCACTCTTAGGCATAGTAACTACAGTAGTTAACAAACCACAGTATTAAGCTTAATTATGTTGGTGTAAAGGGATAAATGGAAAGGAGGCGAGAACCAGCTTGACAATATAAATAATATTTTCATGTAAAACAGAAACCAAAAGACACAAACACACACATAGGAGGGACAGCTGCCCATAAACGTTCTCTCTCTGTCGCACCACTGTCCGCAGATGGCCTTTATCCCTCTCGGAGGCTTGATTAGCCTGATAAGGGGCCAGGTGTGTAAAATCACGACCCGGCCCCGCCCTCCGCCCTGTCACAGTTGGCTTCACAAAAGCCAACATACTGTTATTCTACAGACTTTGTTTAGGTTTTTTCCAGAATCCCTAAACCAAGATCAAAATTATCAATTGTAACTCCTCCTTGAGCTACCAAGCAACATTTTCCAAGCTCGGTACAGATCTTCAAACTGTTTGGACTCGTGTTGCTATATATTTTCTAACTGATTTGAATAATGCTTTTCACACAGTGGAAATCCGAAAAAAATCCCATAGACTTATGGTTGACAGAATGTTAAAACAGGCCGACTGAAAGCTTGTTCTGTCAAAAAAGTCAAATGTAAACAACCACACACAAATACAAATCAATCCAATACAAATTTATACACCTTTTAGATGGTTTTATCTGAAGGTCTACTATCTAACTATCTATCTGTCTGTCTGTCTGTCTGTCTGTCTGTCCATCCGTCCATCCATCCGCCTCTCTGTCTATCCTTTGAAAACATTCAGGCAAAGGCATTGCGAAGCATACATCAATGTTTGTCTTGACAAACTTTACTTATCTAGTTTAGAAAAAGATTAGGAACCAAATGGCTTCCTCATTACAGCAAGACACAGAGATAAGGGCTAAAACTGAGTTTGCTGATAAGATTTTGTCTTTGGATGATGCTGCACTTTACCTTGTGTATCTTGGAATTCTCTGGAGTCTGGTGAGAGATTATTCAGGTATTCTGTTAGAAAAAAGCAAATATACAGGAAGATTAAAGGTCAGGGACTGGGTTGATCTTGGCATAGAAACTGTATGCAATTGCATGCTATTAGTTAATATCATAGGATATGGTTAACACTGAATGAAACACATTTAGAGTTAATGTGGTAGAGCTGTTGATCACCTGTTAGCAGCATTCGGTATTGTAGGATGCGCACAATGACCTGCAGCAAGTGCTTTTTCAAGGTTGCCACATCTGGTAACTGAGATACAAACACATACTATGTCATGTGCAGAACACAGAAATGTGCATAAATAAAAATATATACACTGTACTTCCAAATATATGCCACATTCTCACATAATCATATGTGCACCTTAAAACAGACACTCAAATCACACAGTGCACACTTGAAACACATGGAACAGTAGTTCTCAACCATTTTTAGCAGTGGATAGTTGATGGATTGTATCCAATACGAAGCAGGAAAAAAAACTAAAACATAATAACTTCCTTACTGTGCTTTGTATTTGTTCCACATAATTCACTTTTTCATCATAATGGCTGATGTAAGAGGAGAAGATGGAAAACTTTGTCTTCTTTGCCAAGATGATTTCAGCAATCCCTTCATTCTGATCCCTGATTAATTTAGTCAAATGAAGAAAGATTTATGAAATGAAAAATGGACATATTTTGGACATGTATGTCTGTATTTTACCATTCCTTGATGCAGGCCTCCAGTAGTGTGTGTATATCTTGGTGGAGGGTACAAATATCAGGTATCTCTGCCCACAGTGTACTCAGCCTCTCATCCGCTTCAACAGTCTATAGAGAAAATGACATACAAAGAGCTCAGTATTCAGTCCTCATAAGCTTAAACTCACTTAAACTCACCCTTACCTCAAACACTCAGTTATAGCTGTCCTTTAACTTAAAAATTGTATTTAGCTAGTTATGTCAGAGCCGTAGCCTTGTGGGCAGTGCTCTGACATATGGTGTGGTAGCATCTCGGGCAACTCAAGGTAAAGTCCCGGCTCGAGGCCCTTTACCGGTCCCGTTCCTGCTTTTCTCCCCTGTCATTTCCTGTCTACCTCTCCAATAATTCCTTTTTAGTAAAGGCAAAAATGCAAAAAAATTAGATAGTCTTCTTCTTGCAAGATTTGTCTGATTTGCTATTTTCATTTAAGCTTTCATCTTAAAAAAAGTTCAGTCATCAAAACTCAAATACCTTTAGGGGAAAATGTATAATACGACCACAGACCAGACACTTTCTCTGGAAATTAAGCTAACTGAATTATGAATATATGAATAAACCTACCTCAAAGAGAAGTTGTAAAGTCTTAACATGCCTTAAAAGAAAGAAAAAGAAAAGAATCATGTTGATTATCATTTATTCAACTGATGATTGTTTTTCACTGGTGAAAGTAGTTTGTGGCACTATACTATATTTTCTTGTTGTGTTCTTTTGCAAGACTTACTGTGCTTCACTGTCCAAAAGCTCTTTAGCACTGTAGAATGCCCTTGAGCAGCTGACAGCCTGAAACAGAATGGCAATTGACAATAATCATTAAAGGGATAGTTCACCCAACATTAAAACTTTGTCATAATTTTCACTCCCTAATAATGTTCCTGTCATGTGAGGCTGTCATAAGCCTAACATCTCCTATTGTGTTCCACAGAAGAACAACACAGAGAAACACTCCAAATACAAATATACAGCTCACCAGTTTGTCAGATGTCTTTGTCCTTTTCTCTCTTGTACAAGCCACACCTACAGACACACCCACTGTTCCATCTGGCCTCACATTCGGAGAACAGAAAGTGTAGGTACTTGAAATGCAGAAAATGTAGAATCAAAATATACACAAAACAGACTATTAAAGGTGCACCAAATGTGTAATCAACACATGCACAAAAAAAATACAAATTATATGCTTTCTTTGTTATTCCCTATGTAAGAGTACATGGCTTTTATATCCTTTTTGTTTACATACAGATTAAGAGGGTGATGATCCTAGTAAATTTAGGAAATAAAATATAGTTACTGGAGAAATTAAGAGAACATTCAGCAGTTTGCCATAAACTGAAAAAGATGCATATCATCTAATTTGATGATATCTGAACATCTGTTCATATGCATGTGAATTTTATTGTCTGACTAATTGACCTATGGCAATACAACAACTTGGATAGAAAAGCCTTCATGGAGAGCCTAGTTCCTCGAAAATAAAACTTATGAAACACAATTGTTTGAATCTACAGTAACTCTTGAGATTTATATGAACTATTCATGTACTATAAACTGTTTATGACTAGAAGGATTGAAGGTAACGATTTATACTTGTCTCTTGCTCAGATGACTTTATGGATGTCATAGAAAGATTGAAGGTAAAGATTTATACCTGTCTGTCTCTTGCTCAGATGACTGACTTTTGCCATGGAAGCCTGGTAGACTGCTCATATCCACATAACCATCAGTGTCACTGGTTGAACTCTGATTTCGTTGACTCTGAATGATGGGGTTCAATAGGCGAATCTGCACATTCTCATAGTGAGGAGAAGCATTTTGAATGTTCTTGTATTCCGATGAGTCAGGATTGGGAGATGAAAAAGATTGAGATTTAGAAAGGGGTAGGGGCTCAAAGTGGGAATGTAACAAATTATCGGGCACTATAGAAATGGAGCTGGAAGTTAAATTAGTATTAAGGGTTAAGTTAAGTTCCTGTTTATGCCTATTTTTTGGGAAAATAAAGGAAGAGGGGGATGTTGGTTGTGTGCAATCTGGGGTCCTCATTAACTCAGGGCTGCCCATGCTATGCCTGATTAAATCCAGGTTTTTGCATAACACTTGTGGACTCGACTCAGAGGAAGACCTGGAGGAAATTGAGCGATTATTCATCATGCTTTTCCGTTCAGATTTCCTGAGGAATCGTAATGGCAGTAGGTAACGTTTAAACCCAAAATCAGGTTTCTTGCAAGAGGAAGTTATTTTGTTGGTCAGGGATGGTGAACTTTTTCTTATTGGTCGTTTAGTGATGGAAGCTAGTTCAAAAGGGGGTGGTATATCCACTCTAGTCACTCTCTCTAAGTCTGTTGAGCTGTGGACACCTTGTGAAAGACATCCTAAAGAACCAGTAAGTGCGAGCCGACCATTTTCAAGGAAACACTGATCTGAATAGAAGGAGCGTGGGTGAAGCAAAAGCCGGGCATTTCCTGTTGCTGGGCTACTCATTAGGTCAAGTTTCTTTCTGGGGGTTTCCACAGATATAGAGCGAGTCATAAAGTACTTCCTGTTCTGAAGGAGGTCTTTTGCTTGGATGTTTGGCTCTGTCTCTTCATACACATGTTCTTCTGTAAGACCAGTGAGTTCTACATTTTCAGTTGTCATACTCTTTGGAACAACTTCTTGCCCAATGCTCTCCTCAACTTCATATGATAGTAAACTTTGGCATTTGGTTTCAGATTGCTGTTGAATAAGTGAGAGGGCACTGAAGAGGTCAGGGATTAGGATGGTCTGATCATTCTCAGGGTGATCTAGCTCCACTGAATATTTGTTACAGTAATTGTGATTTGCATCTGCTACATCCTCATAGTCTAAGAATGTCTCAGCTCCTGAGACAAAGAATGGCTGGGATGGAGAAGATGAGGAACTCAAGAAACAGGGCTGATCAGACCGAAAGAGGGTTTCACGTCCACCATCCGATGTGGGACAGTCTGGAGAGACACTGGGTGACAAGAGATTGTGTGAAGAACTTTTGTCAGACAAATTATGATCTTCTTGTTTCTCAAATTGCTCTTTTTTCTTCTGCATTTCATTATCCTCTACCTCAAGGAAAGATGAAGAACTGTCTGATAAGGGATTGTCTAGAGCCTCAATGGCTACCATGAGATCTTGTGAAAAACTTTTGCCTGACAAATGATTATCTTCATGTTCCTCAATGTTTTCTATTTCCTCCATTTCATCATCCTCTTCCTCATCGGAAGTTGAAGACAATTCAGAACTGTCCAATACCTCCTCCATTGTGAGTATCGATATATCTCCGCTGATGTTCTCTTCTGTCTCTATAATTTGTGAAGGTTCTCTTTGTTCAAATAGGTCACACTCAGAAAGTCCATCTTTGTCTGCTAATGCCTCGCCTGCATCACAAATGTATTGAAATATCCCATCTGGGTCTTCTTCATTTGAAAACATTGTGCTTGTAATCATACTATTGGAGGACAATCCATTTGGATATAATCCTTCAATGAAAGATTTTACATAGATGATATCGTCAATTAGCACTGCATTAGTGTATGCATTTTGTCCGTAAATTGTATTAGAGGATAATTTAACAACACTGGAACTTTTATGTGATGATGATGATACAAAATTTTTTGTCAATCCCAATGCTATATTCCCTACTTCCTTTAAGTGTATATGCTCTGCCACTCTGTTACTATTTACCACTCTCTTACTGCATGAATTAGAGTGAAGTTCCATTGACTCGCCGCCTCCTAAATCCTCCACAAAATCTAAGTCAATTCCCTGTGCCAACTCATCTCCGCATCCTAACTCATCCCCCTGTTCCACAATAACATCCTGTTCTGTCTCATCTGTTTGGACTGTCCTCCTCTCTAGTGACTCCTCCTGGTCCAGCACTATTCTTCTATACATTTTCGTCATTTGATGTCTTACATTTGAGGGTTTAAGTGTTCTGTCAGGGTGGAGCATATTGAAATAAATGTTAGAACTATGATGATGCTGGGGAAATTTTCTAGGATTTGGTGCAATTGCTTGTTTGAGGTCCTGATTAGGCATAGGTGGCTGACGTTGCCTCTGAACTGATGAAAAGCCTGGAAGTGTGTCCTGGGGCCTCGGTTATGCTCCTGAAACTCTGAAACACAATGTGTAATTATTTTTCTGAAAAGCTGCTTTGAAACAGTGTGTGTTGTGAAAAGTGCTATCCAAAAGAATGACTTGACTTGTCTTTCATGGTGGTGAAACAATTTTTTTCTCCCCTTTTTCTCCCATATTTTGAATGCCCAATTCCCAATGCGCTCTAAGTCCTAGTGGTGGCATAGTGACTCTGGACTATGGGATCAAACTCACGTAAATTGTATTGTGGTCACAGATCCAAAAATAATAAGCATGAATCAAAAATATATAAACATTTAAAATAAAATTAAAAAAAACAACAGAAAAATTAAAGCAAAGTCATCAGAATTGTAAACAAAATCACATTTCCCAGTTTTTAGTGCTCTCTAACAATTTTACTCATATCTTCATTATTTGATTATTATGCTTACGTTTTCTTTGCTTTTATTTCCAAGTTCTGCATTTGGTTTTCCAAAACTTGTGAGTAGAGTTTCATGTAACTCAGGGGTAGGGCTGCATAATTAATAAAAAAAATAAAATAATCACAATTACGGCTTCCACGATTATGTAATCGTGAATATTGACGATTACAGCGATCAATTTAAGTCTGCTGATTTTTGCGTCAATGGTTTATATTTACAACATGTTTTTGCAGCGGTTGAGAATTCTAACCAATCACTAACATGTCCATTGAGCAATGAAACAGCAATGGCCAATCAGAGCTGCTTGGATTAGTCATCAGTCCTATCAGTAAAGACAACTGATCCTAATGCGCAAGTTTCATATTGCAGCGCTCGCTTTGAACGTACAATGGATGTTAAATACAAAGCAAATGAGCAACATGACAAAACTAAAACAATCCTGTTCCAATCAAAGCACAGACGCGGTGTAAATAATTGAGTTGTTGTGCTGATTAGACAGCGTTGTTTTTAATGACAGCAGTAATAGTAATGGGATAGTTTGTCGCGTTGCTCGATTTCTGTGAACAATTTATTAAAATTGTAATTACAGTTTTGTTTTGTCATGTTAATAAGTAGGCCCGTGTGAATTTGATTTGTACAAAATAGTAATAAAATAATTCAGCTTAACTGGAACTGTGTTTGGATGTGTAGCCAACATAATAAATATGTCATGAATAGCATATTTCAGGAGTCACCATCATTATTATCACGTCTGCTCTTATAAGACCCATTTGCCACGCAACTGGTATTGGTCGATTTAACATTTTCACGAATCGAACAAACTCCGAGAGCAAATTACTGTTTTTCATTTCCAAAGTGCAACCACTGAGGCCAAAATTATCTAACGATGATCATACATGAACAAGATCACCACTGAAGATCTAACGGGATGAATGGTCCCTTGTCTAGCCACCAAAAGTCTTACTGAACGCAGTAACTTGGTCGATTTAAATCAGATGTTAATACATTTGAAAATTGCCATACTATTTACTGTACGTGGACTAATAATTTAAGCAGTATATAATTCAATTTATTCTATACTACAGATATCAATTTACAATCATTTTAATTTGCTTCACCTTAACAAACATTATTACAATATGAAATACAAATGCTTTAAAGAAACTGGAGCATAACTCATATTCATTATTGAAATCTGCTACTCTAGTCTAAAGAACCACACGGTTGCTTACTTTGTGACGTCACGGTAAATATTTTTTTTAATCAACATTAATAATCGCGATTACAATATCAAGAGCAATAATCGACAATTCTGTTTTTTGCTATAAAAATCGTGCAGCCCTACTCAGGGGGCGTTTTGCGTCCTTATTGGTCCACTAGTTCTTAATCGACAGCTCCTCCTCTAGCCAATCATTCGAAGAGGGGAGGTCACGCCAATGCAACTCCAAATGGCTGCTGCTCAATATTTTACTATTGGCTGACAAGTATGGCGATAAATGTTGGACAAAACAGCGCAAGCGCATAAACACAGCGCGCAAGTGAATTACAACAGTGTGAGCGCCATGACACAGTTCGCGCGTAAAATGTAAATCTGCAAAACTTGCAAATCCCAAACTCGAGCACAAAAAAAATTATGATTGTGCACACAAAATAACGCGAATAAAAGTCGCGAGCAGAAATAACAATGCCTGTCTGGTCAATTCAGAACATTTTATTAATTTATTAGCTATTTACTATTTCAAACAGGGTGCTTCTTTGATACAGCATTTAAATTTCCTCAGTACCTCAGTTAAACTGTTTATTTTAGAGGCTAATAAATATGCATAAATCTGAGCCCTTTGCTACAGTAGGCCTATTTAAATCAAGCAAACAACATTTTAATAATTCAAAACAAAGATATTTCCTGGTTTGTGCAAAAAGTTAATGAATTTCAATGTCTTCCATTTAGGACTTTATGCATTTTAACGCAAAATATAAGAGACAATTTAAATAGGAGACATTAAGGAGACACAAATAAAATTGAACATTTCAATTTATGATGAATTAAATAATATATCGTAGTTCTTGGTTTATGTATTGCCTAACATTGTATAATGTACTACAAACCACCTTTAGGAGCATCCAGGATCTTTACAAACATTAAACCTCTAATCAAAGCGCAAAACTTAAGACCTGATAGTCCGCTACATCGTTTTAACGCTGTAAATTGTTTTTATTGCACATATATGTACTTTCATAAATTCACATTTTCCATACACACATAAAAAGCCGCTCTGAATCACGTTATCATACTGTTTGAAGTGTGATATTGACATATTTGAAAACTCACCTGCACTCTGATCATCATTTGTGTATCTGAGACACGCGCATCAAATCTTTCGTACACAATGGGATCGTAATCCAGGACGAAATTACAAGGGATTATAACTCAAGATTATTACAATCACAGTATACCACATTCTCGATCTACATCTTGCTGTAATGGCATTTCAGGACAGCGGCGCTCAGGGCACACCCACCCAAACGGAGACAAGACTTTGCCTTGGCTGGGTCCTCTCTGGCACTTCCTGAGGAAAGGGCGTCGAGACAAGAAGTAAAAACAGGGACTTGCTCTCAAATTAATGCAAAAATTTAGTGGTTAAAAAAGTTACATAAAACGACAGTATACTTTTGTCCAAGTTTGTTCAGGCCGACAGATCTGAGGCAGATGAGCGACTTAATTAAGTGAATTAGCCCACATCTCAGACTTATCAAAAGACCTATCACACTTATTATATATAAAGTAAAAACAATGCATAATCAAAATACATATTAAATATATACAAATGGGTTTTGGTTAAAGATGTTAAACTGTTCGATGGCAGCATGACCTTTATAGGTTTGAACGAAAATAGCTCTCTCGTATCCTGCTTAAAGGGATAGTTCACCCAAAAATGAAAACTCTCTGGTCATTTACTTGCCCTCATGCCATCCCAGATGTGTTTACTTTCTTACTTCTGTAGAACACAAATTAAGATTTTTAGAAGAATATTTCAGCTCTGTAGGTCTATATAATATAAGTGAAGGGGTGCCAATATGTTGATGCTCCAAAAAGCACATAAAGGCATCATAATAGTAAGCCATTAAACTCCAGTGTATAATCCACATCTTCAGAAGTGATATGATGGGTGTGGTTGAGAAACTGATCAATATTTATAGGGATAGTTCACCCAAAAATGTAAATTCTCTCATTATTTACTCCCCCTCATGATATCCCAGGTGTGTATGACTTTCTTTCTTCACCAGAACAGATTTGAAGAAAAATATCTTAGCTCAGTTGGTCCTTCAAATGCAAACAAATGGAGATTTCTCTTTTGAAGCTCCAAAAATTTCAAACAGTCAGCCTAAACAGCATCAATACGACTCCAGCAGTTAATGTCTACTAAAACGGTATGATCAATTTTGGGGCAAAAAATATAAAAAATACAAAGCGCATGAATTTTGGTCTAAAATCTAGATTAGATCTGTAAAAGTAGACAAAATCGCAGCAATGGGATTAGAAAAGATATACTGTACATCATTTTTATCAGCACAATTACAGTAAATCTTCTTTTTCCTCTCTGCTATCTTCACATGTCAAGATCAAACAGATTAAAATTTTAAAGTTCAGATGTCAGTGTTTGACTTTTTTTCCATGCAGGCTGACACACTGAAGGTACAGGGTAAACCGGAATCCCTTTGAATCATTTGGATTCAATAGTTTAAAATAGTCTTTGAATCATTTGGATTCAATAGTTTAAAATAGTCTTTGAATCATTTGGATTCAATAGTTTAAAATAGTCTTTGAATCATTTGGATTCAATAGTTTAAAATAGTTTAATCTGCAAAACATTTAGCATACACAATAAAAGGTTTTTTATAATCAATACCTGTATTCACTATCCGTTCCTTGCATTTGTATTTTTCTTTTCATCTGGCTCATTTAAACAGTATGTTAGAAAAGGTTAGTTAAATCTGTGACTGGTATTTTTACATTTTTGATTAATAGTAGGAAGTCATTTCTATAGGCTTAAATAAGGTCATGATCTTCTCCAACCGCTCTACAAAAATATCCTTCCTTCCTAAAACTAGTCAAAGTTCAGGCTGGGTCACAGTCCAGAGGGTTTGCATGGGCATTCAATTCTCCATGTGTTTGTGCATGTACAATGAAAGAGGAAACAACCTATGTCAAACCATAAGAATATTTGAATCTCAATGAAATCAGAAATTAAATAATCTGATACTTCTATTGTGTATTAACAATAATTCTATGGCAGAACTCCAATGGGTTCCATGGGGGCTGCACTCCCATGGTTTATGAATATATATATTGTTTAGTGATATTATTGGGGAAAATATCTCCTCTGGATACTGGAAAATTAGAAGGTGGTTTATCCTACTGGCACACAAAGGATCTTTATAGTGCCAGGCTCACCCTAGTTTGTAGTTATCATGCTAAGGAAGCATTTTTTGAATTTGCTCTTTGCATTAGACGACTGATTTGGCATGTTTCCCCTACGGAGACCATATTCATTCAGCATTTCCATTCATCAGCAAACTACATTTTCTACACATTGATGCAAATATGGTATACACAGACAAAATCGAGGAAAAAAACCCTCCAGCACAATTCATTTAATGCTTAAACGCTGAGCATGATAAAGAATGTTAAGTGACGATGGAATCTATTATATTAGTGTTAGTCTATCTGATCATACATTAGCATGTCTGTGTGCTTAGTCTTACTGTAAATGCAAACATGTGAATGCACGTACCGTACATACTGTACTTTGTTTAGCAGTGCATGTTGATTCAAGGGCACAGTGGTTGATGTCACTTTATAGATATTGTATTTAACTTAATATAACAGCTTTCAAATATTTCATGAGACATGTTTGTCTGAGGTTATGTCCTTGGTAGAGCACACTAATGATGCATGAACCCGACAATTATGTAATCGTCATGTAAGATTCATCTTTTTAGTCTCCTCAAGTACATACACAAGTAACTGAAACACTTTCTCATAAATGGAAGCCCTTTGACACCATCAACTGACAGTGATCGTCTCTCCCTGTCCAGACATCAGTATAAGGCAGGCAGGCATTGTATATTGTGTATAAATATTTTTAAAGCTGTTTAATTTAAAGGTTTATTTACAACATAATTACTTAATGCAGAACTAGGGCAATTGTCCAGAAGCATTTTTATAATAATAATGAAAATATATATAATAATAAAAAAAACCCTGTTAATTTAAAAACTCTCATGAAGTTACACAAACACTGAAAATCACAACATGTTAAAAAAAATCACTGAGGAAGACTTTTTCATCATCATCCTCAGCCCCTAAATTAAAACTCCATCCTTCATAACTAGCTTCTCCGGTCATATACAAGCCATCATCCATCTGTAGCAGCTCTTCTAGACTAAAATGCTGAAAACCATTACTGCCCATTTCCTCCCTCTGATATTTCTTTCCCTCTCTCTTTCTGCCTTGCCCAGGGTTAGTAAGATGGTCCATTTGGTCATATACTATCTTCTTCTCTTGGTCAGACAGCACCTCATAGGCTAAGGGTAGAGAGGAACATAGAGTTAATCATAAAATAATTCACATCAGTGTGGCATTGAATTCAATTATTTTGGCATAGCTCATTGTACATGCTGTGGTTTCATTAAGGTTGTGTCCAAAACCAAAGCCTTGCTGCCCAGTATGAATGTACTGTATTTACTATGGAAACTGGTTTCAGAAAGACTTTAAAAGCGCCATAACCTCGTATATAAATTAAAGGAAACTTTAGCAATAACCATGCAAATATTCAGTGACTACTATTCTTTTCTAGTCATTTTTTACTACTTTCAACAACACCATTAATCACCATTTTTATCTTTTCCTTCAACTACCGAAGTCTTGTGATATATCACAGGCAGAGAATGATATGATACTGTATGCTGCCTTTATACATCTTGCATCTTAGTAGACAGGATTTTACAAAAACATTGAGTTTGGACTTGTTTAAAAAGAACAATTTGATTTTTCAGCTTTCAGACACAGCCAAAGTATATCTATGCTCTATTTTGTATATGTGTGTTCCTGTATCTCAACGTATAAAGCATGGCACTATAGAGCCAGAATGATCTAAAAATAATATTTTTTAATTAAATACAAAAAAAAAAGTAGCCCCTTTTCTCCCAATTTGGAATGCCCAATTACCACTACTTAGTAGGTTCTCGTGGTGCCACGGTTACTCACCTAAATCCAGGTGGCGGCGCTCAGGGCACACCCACCCAAGTTGCCTGCGCTTCTGAGACCGTCAATCCAAGCATCTTATCACGTGGCTCATCGTGCATGGCACTGCAGAGACTCCACATGTGGAGGCTCATTCTACTTTTCCGTGATCCACAAACAACTTACCACGCGCCCCACTGATAGCGAGAACCACTAAATGTGACCACGAGGAGGTTACCCCATGTGACTCTACCCTACCAAGCAACCGGGCCAATTTGGTTGCTTAGAAGACCTGGCTGGAGTCACTCAGCACACCCTGGATTCGAACTCTTGACTCCAGCGTTTGTAATCAGCGTCATTACTCGCTGAGCTACCCAAGCCCCCATCTATCAAGTTCTTGAATTAATTTGCATCAAAAATGTGTGAATGTTGTTACATTTATTCATGGACTGTTGAATCTGCATTTGCAAATCGTCACATGTGTGTGGATCACTTTGGATAGGTGTGTGGCTACACTCAGATCACCAAATATTTATGACATAATGGTCTAAAGCTAAAATTGCACCATTTTCCTTTCAATTACTAGTAATTCTAAATGTGGTAACTATGGTTTTCTGACTAAAATTATGTTAATTAAATCCATATAATGTGATAGCAAAAATGAATTAAATTGTTACATTTATTAAAACATGGCAAAGAGGAATTATTCACAGTTTGCCCCACTCTTGTGGTACCCGTGATTACTACAACCTTCCTATAAACACTAAAATTAAAATATATTTCTCTTAATTTTAAAGATAGCTGGCTTCTGTTCAGAAAGTGTGGCTACTGGTCATTAGCATTAGCTTTGCAGATCTACAAATGCCACATTTCATTATCAAAAACAAACGTCATAGTATATTACGAGTTATAAAAATCCATGAGACAGGGTAGAAAGTCTGCTTTACTTACTCGTGGAGTGTGGTCTGCTGCGATGCTGGAACACTGAAAATGTCCCTCTCTGTGCACTAATGCAATCACATTGCGCAAAACAATTTAACATTATGCTTCGAGTCAGATCAGCACGGCGAGTTATGATTGGTGGTTTAAAAGCTCAAAGTGATTGACTAAAGAGGGACCCCCCCCCCCCTAAAAAAAACAACACTATTTGTGAATCGCAACCTTGAAGGAATGTCTCAAAATAGCCACACAAAAATCCAAAGTGATCGACACACGTGACAATTTGCAAAAGCAGATTCAACAATACATGGATAAATGTAACATTCACACATTTTTGATGCAAATTAATTCAAGAAATTGATAGATATATATTTGTGAAAACATTTTAATCAGGGAAATATCTGTGCTATCACTTGTGTATTTATGAATTGTATTTTGTATATATATTATTTTTTAGATCATTCTGGCTCCATATTGGCACTAACTAGGTCAAGGTACTGGGTTTGATTTCCAGGAAACACACATGCTTATAAAATACTTTAAGCGCGCTTAAATCTGTCTGTTTTGCAAAGGTGTTCACCAAATGAATAAATGTAAGCGTGTGTTATACACACCCTGAACAATGTTTGTGAAGGTCTGCTGTGCATTGGGGCTTTGGTTCTTATCAGGGTGGTGTTTAAGAGCCAGTTTGTGAAATGCTTTCTTGATCTCTTTTGCAGAGGCAGAGCGACAAACTCCAAGCACAGAGTAATAGTCACTTACACAACTACAGGCACACACACAGAGCAGAAGCACCACACACAAATGCTCTGCTGGTGCCATCATCCACCTGATCAGTAAACAAGAACAATGAGTTAACCCACAGTATGCATACAGATACACTGTTCAAATAGCGGCCCCAAAAATTATTTGGACATTTTGAGGCACACTTAAAACAAATTCAAATCGTTGCATTATATCAGGGATGTCGCTCGAATTTCCAGGGCCCAGAACAAAATGACAAGGCTGGGCCCCAGCCTCAAATCACTCAGCAGGGTAAAGACTCAAAGGCCTATGAAGAAGTACTGCATTAGGTAACAAAATATCAAAGCAAGTGGCATCTACACGCAAACGATACTATACCTTTTCCCTTTATTCAATCACTTATCCTTTCTAACCTTTCATGCAATTCAATTTAAAGTGATAGCTCACACAAAAATTGAAGTCTCCAGTGGTTAAATCTATATATTTTAAGTGATATAATATGTGTGGGTGAGACACAGATCAATAAGTCATTTTTAAAAAATTTTTTTTTTAATAAATCTCATCCTTTAACCAGCCCAAACCAGTTTGTGATATGCATGAAATTGCCAAAAAACAAAATAAGATGAATGTGAAAGTGGAGATTTACAGTAAAACTTAAATATGTATCCATTTCTAACCCACGCCTATCATATCACTTCAGAAGACATGGATTTAACCACTGGAGTCTTATGGATTACTTCTATGCTGACTTTATGTGATTTGTGGAGAATCAAAGTTCTAACCACCATTCACTTGCATTGTATGGACCAACAGAGCTGAAATATTCTACTAAAAATCTTCATTTGTGTTCTGCAGAAGAAAGTCAAACACATCTGAAATGGCCTGAGGGTGAGTAAATGAGAGAATTTAATTTTTTAGGGTTAACTAATCCTTTAACCAAATGGTTTAATTGTGATTTTTAAAAGTCAGCTTCACACAGCTGTCCTAACAGTAAGCACAGGTGTTGTTAATCACATGTGTGTGTGCGCGCGCACTTGTGTAAACAACGTTTCTGTGAAATGATTTGCTTTAAATGTGCTTGGGCTATCTTTAAAACAAATGACACTTCGCTTGACATTTTGTTACCTAATGCAAAGACATTCGCACATTTTTAAGTTTGGATCAACGTCCAAATACTCATTAGGACAACATGTATATGCAACAAATACCAACCTACCAAACTTTTTATATTCCATCAGACTTACCAAAGCAGTTGTGTTGGTTATGCCAGTTGATAAACCCAACACCTTCCCAAAGCTGGTGAGGTATCACTTTGTCACGATTGGTACAAGTGTAATTTTAATCAGATTATTCCTATATTTTGCAAACGATGCCTCTGTGCCGTCTATAAATTCAGACATAAAGTTCTGACATCCGTCCACTTTGAGGCGCTCTATATTTTCCCGCGCAGACGTCTTCACGGTTGTGCATTGCTCGTTTAGTGCGGATTGTAAACACACGGGCAATGGCTGCTGAGAGGGGCGGAGGCGACAACAACATTAACGACGAAATGGGGAACCAGCTACAACTCCTGCCAGGTGCGTATGCCGAATAGTCTCCAATTAAACACGCAGCTAGAGCAGTATCAAACGCACACCTGCTTAATGTCCTCCTCAATAGATAAAGGGAGGTTTTTGCAGACATATACAAATCCGCAGTGCATGACAGGTTTTCCTTTAAAAACATATTTTTGGAAAAATATTTTTGATATTGTAAATTTATTCTATTCTAAATTGTTGAAACATCAGTTTTAAGCCAAGTCTGCACGTATATATGTGCTTTGCTGTATTGTTGTCAGTAGACAGTGGTTGTTTTCAATGTTTACATTCACTTGTATTCTTACATTCAGCTTTTATTCACACATACAGGTCCTTCTCAAAAAATTAGCATATTGTGATAGTTCATTATTTTCCATAATGTAATGATAAAAATTAAACTTACATATATTTTAGATTCATTGCACACCAACTGAAATATTTCAGGTCTTTTATTGTTTTAATACTGATGATTTTGGCATACAGCTCATGAAAACCCAAAATTCCTATCTCAAAAAATTAGCATATCATGAAAAGGGTCTCTAAACGAGCTATTAACCTAATCATCTGAATCAACTAATTAACTCTAAACACCTGCAAAAGATTCCTGAGGCTTTTAAAAACTCCCAGCCTGTTTCATTACTCAAAACCGCAATCATGGGTAAGACTGCCGACCTGACTGCTGTCCAGAAGGCCATCATTGACACCCTCAAGCAAGAGGGTAAGACACAGAAAGAAATTTCTGAACAAATAGGCTGTTCCCAGAGTGCTGTATCAAGGCACCTCAGTGGGAAGTCTGTGGGAAGGAAAAAGTGTGGCAAAAAACGCTGCACAACGACAAGAGGTGACCGGACCCTGAGGAAGATTGTGGAGAAGGACCGATTCCAGACCTTGGATGACCTGCGGAAGCAGTGGACTGAGTCTGGAGTAGAAACATCCAGAGCCACCGTGCACAGGCGTGTGCAGGAAATGGGCTACAGGTGCCGCATTCCCCAGGTCAAGCCACTTTTGAACCAGAAACAGCGGCAGAAGCGCCTGACCTGGGCTACAGAGAAGCAGCACTGGACTGTTGCTCAGTGGTCCAAAGTACTTTTTTCGGATGAAAAATTCGATGGTCTGGGGTGCCATGTCAGCTGCTGGTGTTGGTCCACTGTGTTTTATCAAGGGCAGGGTCAATGCAGCTAGCTATCAGGAGATTTTGGAGCACTTCATGCTTCCATCTGCTGAAAAGCTTTATGGAGATGAAGATTTCATTTTTCAGCACGACCTGGCACCTGCTCACAGTGCCAAAACCACTGGTAAATGGTTTACTGACCATGGTATTACTGTGCTCAATTGGCCTGCCAACTCTCCTGACCTGAACCCCATAGAGAATCTGTGGGATATTGTGAAGAGAAAGTTGAGAGACGCAAGACCCAACACTCTGGATGAGCTTAAGGCCGCTATCGAAGCATCCTGGGCCTCCATAACACCTCAGCAGTGCCACAGGCTGATTGCCTCCATGCCACGCCGCATTGAAGCAGTCATTTCTGCAAACGGATTCCCGACCAAGTATTGAGTGCATAACTGAACATAATTATTTGAAGGTTGACTTTTTTTTGTATTAAAAACACTTCTTTTATTGGTCGGATGAAATATGCTAATTTTTTGAGATAGGAATTTTGGGTTTTCATGAGCTGTATGCCAAAATCATCAGTATTAAAACAATAAAAGACCTGAAATATTTCAGTTGGTGTGCAATGAATCTAAAATATATGTAAGTTTAATTTTTATCATTACATTATGGAAAATAATGAACTTTATCACAATATGCTAATTTTTTGAGAAGGACCTGTACTGTAACTGGATAGGACATTAGCTTGTTGATAAGTAACATGAATATCTCTGACCATGTCATCCTAAGGTTAGCTTAAGTAAATGAGATGAAAAGCGAAAGTATGTTGAAAGGGGTGAAAATGAAACTATTTTTACTCTCTAGCTCTGATTGTCTTTCTACAGAAAATGAAGAGGAAGAAGAGGATGACATGGAAACAGAGGATCGAGATGGTGAGGCTGCAGAAAAGCCAAGTGTTATAAACTTTGACACGAGTCTGCCAACATCACATGCTGTGAGTAATCTGTCATGTAACTTGAGGCCAACAAGTCATAATTATATTTTGGATATAGCTCTTTATCGTAATTCATTAACATGCGCATTCATTTGTTTTGCAAATAGTTTATGGCCAAAGTGAACTGAGAAGTTTGATTCAATCTTGCTTTCTAAGATATTACAATCTGTTATATACCCATTAAAGGGATAGTTCACCCTAAAATAAAAATTATCTCATCATTTACTCACCCTCATGCCATCAAGTGGTTTCATGATGATATGTTCTGATACAATTCTCTTAGCCAGCGATCCGATGTTTGCGATAGCGCAAAGTCTGCCGCGAAATGAGTTCAATTCAGGGGCCTACGATTGATATTAGAATATTATATGCCTATTTTACACAATCAGTTAATTTTTTTATCTCACAAATGCAACCAAAATATTATTTGAATAATTTATTGATTACTCTGAAAAGTGCAAATCCAGTATACACATCGGGGACATCCACAAGAAAATAAGGTACTTCAGATGTTGTAGGGAAACCCTACAATGACAATTTGTCATCTCTACAATACTCAAACATGTCTTTCAAAACATAATATCCCGGAGTATGTGCTATCTGTGTTTTTTCTTTGCTGCAACTTCTGCAGTTGTATTGAAAATTTCTGTTAGAGTTTACTGTGATAAAAGGTAGTAAGGGTGTTTATGTGAAGATGTCAAAAGTCTTGTGATTAATGCTTGTTTTCTCTTTTACTCATCAGCGCTATTCAGAATATCGTGGCTCTTAAGCCGTTTGACATGGTTGAATTGCCCCCCGCAGTGCTTTAAAAAAAGAACATTCTCATGTACAATTCAAATGCACTAAGATATCGAAGGAAGCCCAATTGAATCGCTCTTCAATAAATTTCAATAACCAGATGTATGTCAAAAGGTTGCTGCATCGCTTGACGGAAATACGTACGGACATGGCTGGCATTGTAGTGTCAAAATAAACATGCGTCTTTAAAAAATATATATACATTGATGTTTACGCATTGCATCGGCGAAATTGCATGGTTGGTTATTTGATCCAGATCGATGGATCGTTACACCCCTAATACCATCCCAGATTCTTTCTTCTGCAAAACAGAAACAAAGATTTTTAGAAGAAATATTTCTGCTATGTTGGTCCATTCAATACAAGTGAATGGGTACATACATTTTGAAGCCCCAAAATGCACAGAAAGAAAGTGTAAAAGTAATCCATATGACTCAAGTGGTTAAGTCTATATGTAAAGAAGTGATATGATAGGTGTGGGTGAGAAACAGATCAATATTTAAATACTTTTTACTATCAATTCTCCTCCCTGCCCGGTAAGTGGCAATATGCACAAAAAAGGGGAATTGCCAAAAACAAAATAAGAAAAATATAAAAGAGAAAGTGGAGACTAATTGTAGAATAGGACTTAAATATTGATCCGTTTTTCACCACCACTCATCATATCGCTTATGAAAACATGGAGTCCCCTGGAAAACCACTGGTTGTATGGACTACCTTTGGGCTGTCTTTATATGCTTTTAGAGTTTCAAAATTGTAGCACTCATTCAGTTGCATCATGTGGGCCTACAAAGCTGAAATATTCTTCTAAAAATATTTGTTCAGCAGAAGCAAGCAAGTCATACACATCTGTGATGGCATGAGGGTGAGAAACTATTGAAAATTTTCATTTTTGGGTAAACTATTCCTTTAAGTTACCAGGATCTGTATTTTATGTGTTTGTCTGCATGTGTGTGTGCATTCATTTATGCCTGTGAAGTATCTAGGCTCAGACATGGAGGAGTTTCACGGCCGCACTCTGCATGATGAAGACAGTGTGCAGAATCTGCCCGTTCTTCCCCATGTTGCTCTTATACTGATCCCAGGTCAGACTCTGCCTTTGCAACTTTTCCGGCCACAGGAGGTCAGCATGTTCCGCACACTCATAAGCCAAGATCGCACATTTGCTGTTCTTGCACACAGGTATTCACAAAAGCAAGACACAGACTAGCATGTAAAATAACCTCTAACCTCACCTATAACCTTTGATAGATTTGTATTAATTTAACAGAATGATCTCAGCATTTACTGTTTGTTATAGCTTTACTGAATCATTGTCTGTCTGTCTGTCTGCATCAGTCCTGATGCGAGTGGAGGAGAGATAAAGGCAGAATTTGGGACAACTGCAGAGATTTATGCATTTCGCGAGGAACAGGAGTACGGCATAGAGACAGTAAAGATCAAAGCTGTTGGACGGCAACGCTTCAGAGTGCACGATATACGTACACAAGCAGATGGGTAGGAGTCATCTGCAAAATATAAATATAGAAAGATGCACAACACTGAATAATACATAAAACACAGTACTGTAAATGCAAATGTACTCAAAGTTATGTTGATTGTATATCATTGTTAATACTTGTGTCTTTTATAGGATTCGCCAGGCAAAAGTACAAATTTTAACTGAGAGGATTCTGCCAGACCCTTTATGTGGACTGCATTACCTGCAACGCCTGCACACACACATGCCACAGACAAGACAATCAGAAACAACACCACAACAGGTCAGGTGCAGCCAGACCTATAGACAGGTAACTCACTTAAACACATCACTCACAAATGTACACACAATGCTTTAGTACAGTGTTTCTGAACTAGTGAATTGCAGGTCTGTTCGGTCTCAGACAGCAGAGAAGAGGCAATGAAATTGCAAATAATAAAATGCCACAAACCATATGATTGTGCATAGTAGGTATGTAGAATTGCACAAAAAAAACTGGTTTGCCAACTTTTAAAAGAAAGGAGAAATGTTTTCCTTACCATGTGTTATTGACATCAAAGGCTGTGCGTCCAATACAACTCAATACAACAGTATTTGGCCAGTATTTATTTCATGAGTTTGCTGGTAAATTGCCAATCTGCCCTTTATAAATGTACAAAACTGCCAATTTATCTATGTCCCACCAATGTAGTTCATGGTAATATTAATAAATTCAATGTATGATTTAAGGACATTTTTGTTGCAACCGTCTACAGACATGTTGGATAAAGAATCGCCATTGGTTAGAAAATTGTAGTTTTTACTCGCCAGACTTTTGACAGCATCCAAGCATATTTCAACTGAAAACTAAAAGATATTAAGAAAACCAAGGAATAGTTGTCATATTTGATTTCACGTAATTATATTATGCAAGATTGTATATTTTATTCTCATATTTCACTTTTGATCCTTTTAATTTTTAATCACATTTTAGATTGTATACACATGTACAAATTTCACATTCTATCAATTTATATGATTCACATACAAATTTTAAACAAAATATTCACAAGGTTGAAACCTAATAATGAAAATAGAATTAATAATTGTATCATAAAAATAATAGTGCTATTATATCAAAACTACTATGCAAAAAAAATCATATTAATTTACAAATTAGATACAGCACAAGCCTACTTGTTAAATTCTCAATTATTTACAGTGTTTTCTGAAGTTCTATTTCATAATGTATGATTGTGCCTTTTAAATATTTATGTCTTCTACACCTACTACATTACTACGTTTTTTTTAGCAGGTTTTTTTTTCCCCAGCTTAGAATGCCCAATGCACTCTTAGTCCTCATGGTGGCGTAGTGACTTGCCTCAATCCGGGTGGCGGAGGATGGATCTCAGTGTCTGAGACGTCAATCCGCACATCTTATCACGTGGCTTGTTGAGCGCGTTACCACGGGGACGTAGCACGTGTAGAGGCTTCACGCTATTTTCCGCAGCATCCACGCACAACTCGCCACGTGCCCCACCGAGAGCAATAACCACATTATAGTGACCACGAGGAATGACTTTACCCTCCCTAGCAACCGGGCCAATTTGGTTGCTTAGGAGACCTGGCTGAAGTCACTCAGCACGCAATGGATTCAAACTCGCAACTCCAGGTGTGGTAGTCGGCGTCTTTACTTGCTGAGCTACACAGGCCCCCCTCTGTAGCATGTTTGTTTATGTGCACTTGTGTGATTTACATTGATATGTATAACAAGCACTACATTGGTACTGTCTCTTTAAGAGATCAGCTCTGTGAGCAAGTGTTTACGGTTGAATGAGCGCAGCGCACATTATTGAGAGAGAAGTTGCACGGTTATTTTTCACTCATACGCAGGGCCGTAGCTAGTGGGGTGTAAGGTGGTAATGATTTTAGGGGCCCACAGATCCGGAGGGGGCTCATATGTGCAACATATGATTAGAAATAATGTTTCTTTATCTTTTTGATCACTTACTGACTGTAAATAACAGATAGGATATTAAAAGATACATGAAATGAAAATAGGATGCCTGGTTCTCGTCTTTGTCAAAATACACGGAACGCAGCAAAAGGAAACTTTTACATGTATAATGTGTATGACTTAGTTTTCCAAATATTTATTGTACACGTTCTTAAATTAAAATCTACAATCTCTTGTTCTAACACATTTACCTTCTAAAAGATGTCCAATAAACACGTCACTGGTCTGTAGCCATGCTGTAATATGGAGAATGTTGAAAAGTTTAACCAAAGTTAGAGTGGACTTAAATGCAATATCAATGCCATTTTATGGCTGAACTAAAACGATTGTGATGAACTGCAGCCAAATAAGGTCAATTTCCTAAAGGTGTGCACTCACGAGATGCAACAAGCAGTAAACGCGAGGCTGAATCCAGATTCTTATTCTCCAGCTTCTTATTCAGTAAATAATAATAATGTGGCGCTTAAGTTCTTCGCCGCTACTCATCTCAATCTCTGGTGAGTAAATCGGAATATTTACTCGCCAGTGGCTAATAAAATACACATTTTAGTCACACAGTTGAAATTTGCTTGCAATGATTTACTTGCAATGTAGAGGGCTTTGTTGACAATTTGTTTTTTGGACTGCGTTGTGTCACCTAGATGTACATTCTTCATCAAAGCAGTACATAATCTGACAGTATGCGAATTTGGATGCAGCCATAATCTTTACTTGTTACATAATCTACATAATCTTTGTCTTTCTTTCTTTTGTAGAAGAAGCTCCATTGTGCTAGTATGACCACATGGCCTCCCTGGGTGTATGCCCTTTATGACTCTGTAAGTTTGATCTCTTTACAAATAGCCAATAGGCTTGAGTTTACAGCCCAACTTTACAGTTTATGTCCCATTGAGAAGTGATAATCCCTATGCCCTATTATTGCCTTCGAAGACAATTACCCTCTGACTGAACTTACTTTTTAAAAGATAAGTGTTTTTAGTTGGAAGAAAGAGGCTTATGTCTTCTGAAAAGACTTTTGTGAAGGTTTAGAAGTACACTGCCATGTAGATGGCCTTAAAAGCTAATGGATATAGACTTTTTTCTTAAAAAAATAAATATTTCACAGGGTATTTAAGAAAATGGACAACATACAATGGTGATGCAAACAGTCTCCAGTCATATTAATGGCCTAGATAAAAGCTATTTTATTTGACATAAGGCCAGTCACCTTCTGAGTTACAATAATTTAGTGCTGATGGTTGTGTATGTGTGTCTCTCTCAAGAAAACTCTTATGAGCAGAGTAAAGAAACAACTCCACGAATGGGATGAAAACCTCAAAGATGAGTCTCTGCCTACAAATCCCACAGGTATGCAAGTGCACACACACACATACACAAACATTTTCATGCCTAGGGCCCTCACACACCCACTCAGATAGTTAGAATGTGTGTTTCTCTGTACAGATTTCTCATACAGGGTGGCTGCATGTCTACCAATAGATGATGCTTTAAGATTGCAGCTACTGAAGATCAGTAGTGCCATTCAGAGACTTCGCTGTGAGTTGGACATCATGGACAGGGTGTGTATGTGTGTCTGCCTTTGTGTATTCATGTTCAAATATCAAGTTGTCTGTTGTTAAATTAATCTAAAATATTTTTCCCAATATTTTGATGGATTTGCATGTCCTTGTAGTGCACCTCTCTGTGCTGCAAACAGTGTCAGGATACAGAGATAACCAGCAAGAATGAGATCTTTAGGTGAGACCTGAATTTCAAAGTCACGTGTAGAAAAAGGCAATCAACTTAGATTGCATTGAAATGAAAGACTTTTCATTTACTGACACAACTCTCCTCTCTTTTTAGTCTTTCTCTGTATGGGCCAATGGCAGCATATGTGAATCCACATGGATATGTTCATGAGACACTTACGGTCTACAAAGCCAACAATCTCAACCTGATCGGACGACCTTCCACACTGCATAGTTGGTTTCCAGGGTGAGATTCAATGTTTGTGTATGCTGAAAAATTAGTATTTTTTACTTTTGATCACTCTTTTATCAATGGCCTGATGCCCTTGTGGCAAGCACTTGTTTTGATCTTTTCAGAAGGTTTAAGAATTAATCCAAGAACTATATGTATGTATGTATGTGTGTGTGTGTATATATATATATATATATATATATATATATATATATATATATATATATATATATATATATATATATATATATATATATATATATATATATACACACACACACACACACATATGTGTATATATGTATGTTTTTCCGTATATATATTAGTTTTTCCATTATATGTAACACCATTTATTTTGAGTATGTGTTTGTTCTTTTAGGTATGCATGGACAATTGCTCAGTGCAGAACCTGTGGTTCTCATATGGGCTGGAAGTTCTCTGCAGTAAAGAAGGATCTGACTCCGCCTCGTTTCTGGGGGTTGACTCGTTCTGCCCTGTTACCAACAATCCCTCAAGGCGACAAGGGTGTTGAGGGGTCACGCTTGCTGTGTCTGTGACCTTTTAACTGACTGCCCACAAGCACAAATATATATGCTCCCCATGGGAGTGGGGAGAGAGAGAGAGAGAGAGAGAGAGAGAGAGAGAGAGAGAGAGAGATGAGAGGAGAGAGAGAGAGAGAGAGAGAGAGAGAGAGAGAGAGAGAGAGAGAGAGAGAGAGAGAGAGAGAGAGAGAGAGAGAGAGAGAGAGAGAGAGAGAGAGAGAGAGAGAGAGAGAGAGAGAGAGAGAGAGAATGTGCAGATGTATGCACATATAAATGGGAAAAAGGGAAAAGGAGACAGGGAAGCATAATACACTGGAAGAGAAAGAATGACAGTACTCAAGTTGTTGCCTTCCCACACTTTGTGCTGTGTAAATTACAGCCTGATACGTGCAATATCATACGAGGTGAGCTGTTTATGAAATGATGGTCTGTTATAATGTACTTATGTACAGTCTGAGCACATTTCCTCTCATTGCCACTGCCTAGAACAGTTATTGATGCTCTTTGAGCATCTAGTGGACTAGACATTATACAATTAAATGAAATGTCCACACGTATAATTTGAGTCTTTTCATGCACACTTTTAGTGGCATGATTAACAGTCTGAACTTGTTGAATTCCTCAAACCATCAAATGCCCTTGCATGTCTGTAGTTCCTGCAAAACTGTTTACAAAATTCAAACTGCTTGAATTAAGTCATTCCCCAGATGTGATGGGTCATCTTCTGGTGCAGACTTCTCACAATAACTACCTGTAAGAATTGACCAGTGAATAATAAAGGAGATATCAGGGAGTTACCCTTTATTTTATAAAGGGTTATAAAGCCTCAATATCAGAGTAATTCTCAAAATGTATTTTGCAATTCTCTATTTCTGTATGACATTGTTACCCCCCCCCCTTCCTTACAGACCATTTAATTGGATAATATGATGTACAGTATTTGTGTGTTCAAAGTTGCAAACATATGTTAGAATGTGTGTATCAAGGTAGGGGTTGGTGTGTCGAAAAGTTGCACTCTGCATTGAGAAACGTCCTTAAAAATATAAACCTCTTTCCTCATATTCATTAAACAGGATGCAAAATACACACTTTATGCCATAAATACATTCTGCATACACACATACATTTTCCAGTAGTTCATTAGATAGCTGTAGTATGTAAGGCTAAGAAAACAAGCATCCTTAAACACTGACTTGCATATCTGTAATGCTACTGCTCAAGAGACTGATACTGCTGAGTACTGTTAAATTCTCGCCAATAAATCGCATCTAAAATGCAACAGCTTCTTGATTAAGCTTTTTTTTCGGTGATTACAAATGCTAAAATCTTTGCATCATTATTTAGAATAAATCATTTCATTTCACATTGTAAATGTTTTTATTGCCTGCCAAACCGCTAGAGGGAGAAGTTCCGTATATATTTTTTTCTTCTTCACTGGCTCTGACATGATTACGTAATAACAACAAACGTGAAGCTGTACTGAAGTGTTGACAGTCACGTACGTCTTTGTGAGATTTTATCTCCGTTCGTGATGTTTTCTTCGCTTTAAATCAGAACACCGAAGATCTGTGCAATAAGATTTTAGTTAAACGTTTAGAAGCTAAACTTTACCGTGCGGTTATATGTTTGCGGAGGTTTTAATCGAGAATTAGCATAGTTTTGATCGGCTGCAGAGTATCTAGCGAAGCTAATTTTGGGGTCGGTCCTGCATCTGTTCAGTCTTTTGAGGATGCCTCAGGAATATCAGGAGGCTGTGACACATCCGGAGCCTTTTATCCGATCGCAAGATACCCGGAGACCGGTCAACGTGGTGTTCTGTAACCGCAGTCACCGCGTCGTGAAGCCGATCTGGATCAACTTTCGCGGGGAGCCGCAGCCCTACGAAGATATTCAGCCTTACACCGGGCGAAGAATGACAACGTATTTTGGTTTGTAACAGTGTATACAAGAAAAAAGTTGCTGTAAGCTTTGTTTTTTAATACCACACTTAATATTATCATAATGCCAGCTGCAAGATATACTGCACTGAGTTTTTATTTTTTATATTAAATTTATTTAATTAATATATTTGTAGACAATGGTGTCCGCTAACGAACCATGTAAGGGAACCATTTTTTTCTCTAAAATTGATACTCACTTCATTACTTGCATCTTACAGTCAACTGTGTCAACTCCGTCAGACACACAAAAAAAGCATGCTATTTTAATTTGATCCATTCATCAAGATTGTTAATTATTTTATCTATTATTTATAGATAATGTTTTCAGTAAAGGTGTTAAGTGATAAAATACATTACATATATATATATATATATATATATATATATATATATATATATATATATATATATATATATATATTCGGTTTTCACACTATTCTGAAAATTCTGTTATGAGTTGACAAAATTTAACCTTTTTCCATCTTAACCACTGGAGCACTTTTGATTTTTACTAAGTGAAAACGCTTCAACCTAAACTAATTAGCCAAAATTTATCCCACAATTCTAACAGAAATGATCATAATGGGAATGACGGTGTTGACATGTTGAAGCTTTAACCCTAGAGACTTAAACCTTGTTTGTTTAAAATATATTTAAAAAAAAAAAGATTCCCAGACTATGTGTCCTACTGTTGCATCCACCATGAACAGGAAGTGGAAAATTGGCACTCTGATCATGACATTGTCTGATTTATTCAGTATTATAAAAATCTGATTGAGTTGACGCAAAGTGAGGACACAACTTTTATAGACAGTTTTTTATGGAAAATATAATTTAAAGTTTACTTTATGTATTGATAGATATTGTACAGATCCCTACCTTTCTTTTGATATTATATTTCTGAATTTGCTGCATTTTAATAAATTTTGTTTGGCAGTTTAACATTGTGACCTCTTGCTGAGGACAGGTTAAGTTTCCTTTTGCTTCCAAGTAAAGAACATGCATTAAAAAAAAAAAAAAAATTAAATTATTTAAAAATCTAAGTTATAAATGCTTTGAGTAAATATAATTATTTTAGATTAATCTTTTCCAGTATTTTCATAAATAATTTATTGATTTTAAACATAAAAATTACTTTTGAATGCAAGACATGTTTTGTCCCTTATCTCAAGAATCAGTGACTGATATACTGAAGGCATCATGAAAATTCACACTGTTTCAGTTGAAAGCCAGAGTAAAGAGAAAAAAGACCTAATGTACAAAGGGGCCTCAGTTTGTTCCTGGCAGGCAGCAGATTCCTTAATCCTAACCAAATGGAGCCTGAAAGGCTGAGTACACTCCCAGGAACAAACTGAGGCACTCTTCTTCCATCGCGGAAAAAAGGAATCTGTTTTTGTAAACAGTGGGGAATAGTATCATACCACGGCCCACACTTGTAAGCCCAATCACAAAAAATGGAGTTGGCTCTGTGCCAATGGTTTAAATTTGTGGTGGGCTGTCTACTCGTCCGAACAGTGGAAAACAGGAGGTGGCGTTTTGGAATGATTTTTGTAAACAGACCTTATTCACAGTAGCGAAATGTTTGATTTTTGCCTTGATTGAAAACAAGGCTTTGAGAGCTAGACTTACAGTCACTTCAATGGCATGCACTGTCAAAGCTGTGCTTCTATATCACATATAATGTTCCACAACTCATTTTGTCTGGGGTGTTTTTCTTGGAAATATTTGTATTTTTTTGTATTTTTGATCGTAAGAACTATCCAAAACACTTGAAATAGCTGTACAACCCATCGAAGAGACGGTAGTCCCTCACAGCCTCATTTTTATTTTGTTAAGAAAATAAAGCAATTTAGCAGTAATGGACCACTAGTATTAAAATGAATGGGAGAAATTGGAATGGTCAGCCTGAAAACATGAACGCGCATTAGATGAACCAGAATGAAAAATAGTGATCTGAGCTAAAGAAGCACAAGTTATGATACCATTGTTGTCATATTTTAAAAATGTTCTTTGATCGAAATCTTGACAAACCATTTTAGAGATTTTGGTCTTTCCCCATTCAAGTAGATCGGATCTGTAATTTCATGCCACTTGTATCCATAGAAAATAGCTGCCCAGGAACGTACCATAAATGGCCACCAAGTGAACTGACTTGCCTTGAAAGGGACTTTGATAAGGTCAATTTTTGGAGGTGCATAAGTCACTTACAGCAACTTTAAACTCATGAGGAAGTCAGTGTCCTGAGAGGCTAGTAGTCAAATTATCTTTTTGATTGATTCAATCTTATGCTAATTTATTGTTTTTTGTCAGGACACCCATGGATATTTCGGGATGCAGAAACTGACGATCCAATGTTAGTGAATAAGAAAGTGATGTACTGTCTACCCTCCCTTCAAAATAGACATGACCACATTGCCAACATCACACTGCCCGGTATACTACCTGTTCTCTTATTTTACTGACTTTTGCTATTCAGACTCATAACAAATTATCTTGTTTTATGTAAATACAAATACCTACATTAAATCTGCTCTATGTAATATTTGTTTTGGTTCCAATTAGCAAAAGTTAATTATTGAGTGAGTAAATAAAAAAAATCCATGTTCAAAACCCTGTATATTTCTTACCCCCATTCACTATGGTAAGCCTACAATAATGATATTTTTTTGTATTTAATTGCAAACTACTTGTACTACTTGCCATATCTGTCTGTGGAATTACCTTAGTTGTGCAAGGCACAGTACATTACATGTGAATAAGAGTTTGTAGATTACTGTAAGTGCTTAGTCTGAGAGTTGTTTAAAAATTGTTAGACCTTTCATGTTTTTTTTTCATGTGTAACTTTGTATTTGTGTGTGTTTACCAGTCTTGACTCTTCGAGAGCGCTCTCTGCAAGTTGTGAGGCGGTTGGTGCGGAAAGATGATATCTGTCGTTTGGAGATAGCTCGCTGTCTACAAGAAGACCTTGCTCAGAGCCCCAGCCTTCACGCCGATCTACAACGCCTCAACCAGCAAGTACGACAAGAGATACTGGGAGAGTAAAACATGAAAATCTGAGCATCGGATTAAAACTGACAATATGATCTGGCGCTGTGAAATACAGTGTTGACCAATGACAAAGAAAGAACTTTGTAAAATGCTGATACTGCTGCTGAGAGCAATATTTCATTTTTGTTTTACAGTTCTCTGTATACATTTACTAACATTATTCAAAAATCCTCTTTGCAAACAAAAATAAAAATTAATAGTGAATACTCTATATAAAATATGTGTGTGATGTGACTAATTCTAGTGTTTAGTAGTAATGTAGGGTATACCAAATACAGGATAGTAAAGGATTACAGTTGTGACAGTTTCATTATCAGTGTGCATATTCACATCAGCATCACTTTGTTTACAAGTGTATATATGCTCACATGGAGGTTTGTTCTGTCACCCCCAAAAACCTCCCCCAGAGAGTTAGAGAGAGAGAGAGAGCAAGTGTGATTTATATGTGCAGATGTATGCATGAAAAGCGAGAGGAGGGAAAAGGAGACAGGGAAGCATAATACACTGGAAGAGCTCACCGCGTATGATATTGCACATATCAGGCTGTAATTTACACAGCACAAAGTGTGGGAGGGCGACAACTTGAGTACCGTAATTTTTTTCTCTTCCAGTATCAGCATCACATTATTGCAAAAATATTAGAGAAAATAATTTTATGGGGTTAAGTTTTACATTTTCTTTCTCATCTTTCATTGTAAATCAAACATTCTACCTGTCTGACCATGAAAGGAAATTTGTTGTAATTATATATTTGTGTACTTAATATAAAGATATTTTGGTACATGATAGGATGCAAAGTCACTGAGAAAATCTGGCCAACATGCAAGGTGTTCAGCGAGAGACCATTGTAGCACTGTTATCATGTCTCTTATACCTTGTGCACTGTTGTAACACTGTTACAACTGTACCTGAGTTATAAGAAATATGGTTGTAAATGCTCCTTTTTGTAAGCTTTTATTCAGTCATAGTATAGCTAAGCAGGACATATAGACATTAATCTGACCGTGTGATAGATGGATGGAAAGAAAGAACATGCAGTGTAAATGATTTTGATAAGCAAGTATGTTTAGTCCAAAAAAAATTATGTGAATGTGTAGTTTTGTTATCTTTTGTTATGTAGTTTTGCATGTGTGTGCATGTTACAGGATGCCATGTATCCAAGGGCATAGATTTGACTTGAATATTGTACATCCTAAGTATATCCATAGATCATTGTATAAATAATTACTTGTTTTGATTAATGCAAGCATTAGAAATATTTGAAAACAATCAAGAGTATAATTTATGTCAGTATATATATATATCACGTTAGTGTTTAACCTGTAGACCCAACACCTACACATTACAAATGAGTGTAACTAATGTCCCAGACAGGGTAGAATTACATGGGTTTTTTTTTACACAGCAGTAGCCGGCCAGAGGACAGTTGTATTTAATGCACCCCTTCACACACCAAAGAAAGTAGGAACAGTGCATGTTGGTTTTACATTTTTCTGGTCAGTATTGAACAGTGTCAGAAAAGTGTTACAGCTGTATATGTATTGTCGTACATATGCAAAGAGGGCCAAAAGTCTGAGACCAAAGTGAAAATCCTTTTTTTTTTTTTTTTTTAACGGTTTACCTGAAAATAAGCATAATTGTATAATTCTGGACAATTTTAAACAAACAAATTAAATAAAATTAGAAGAAATATTTAAGATTCCACACTATTTCTACAGTGAGTCGCATTTCAATTAAAAAACGACATTGATATTAACATATTCTCAAGTCATCATGTCAATCAAGACATTCGCGTGGAGTCCATGTCATATCGCGTCAAAAAGTCGATGTGACAGGAAATTCAAGAACGTTTGTCAGTTGAAAAAATCATTTAAAACGTGCACTCCATTGAAAGATGCGGCCACTGAGATTCTATGCTCGTTGCGGACTGTCGACACAAACAATCGCATCGCTAATTACTTACGCACGTGATCCACCTGCACTTTTAACATCGTGCCTGGTTATAAGGTTTGAATGATATATTTTGCAGTTTCTTTGACTTAATCGGGTGTTATTAAGACTATTAAACATCTAAACAGACTGTTTCCGTTATTTTTATGGGCGTGATCCTTTGGGAGGTTACAGTTTTAGGTCAGAAACGAGGTTTTTGCTAGTCGTTAGCCTTTATCTGCGGAGAACTGTTGTGAACTAAACGGCCTTTTAATTTGATATGAACACTCTTTACGTAGTTTGGAGAATATACATGTTTTTATTTATAATGTTTTAAATACCAATTGGTTTTAGCATTTTTAAAGAGACATTGATATTTTTCTAGCTATTAAACATTCGTTTTGGCTAGTCTTCCAGAAAATGTGCATCAGCGGACCTTCAAGTTTTTAAGGCCCTTATGAATAATGTTTGAATAAATCTATGTTTGTCACTTTATAGTTTAACAATCTCTTTCAAAGTATTCTCAATTTCTTAGCCTAACTGTTTGTGGGCATCCACTGACACTTTATGAACAGTGTCATGGCCTGTTTCTATATCTCAAGTAACCTGCAACTGCAACTCATGATTGACATGGCTGGGTTTGTGTTTGTGATTGTAATTCTTGTTATGATCTGTGTATTTTTATGTCTGTGTTTCCTATATCCGTGTCAAGATCCTAGTGTGATGAACCTTAAAAGGGAAAAGGTGTCATTTACATGGCTACATAAAGCTGTGGATTCCCCCAGAAAGCTCATGAAGAACAATATGGGTGTGGCACGGCCCACATCCTGGGATGGAGATGGCCAGAATGATGGTGGTATGAGTGATGTTGGCTCCCCTGGCCTGAACACATCCACTGGTTCGGCAGGGCTGGGTGAAATGGAAAACATGTACCTCAACACTCCTCATAAATTAACATCAAGTTCTTCACAGGTTCAGGTCACACCCAAAACACACGTAAAGTTCACTGGGCGCCACAAAGCATTGCAGAAAATAACCAGTCCTGGTGAGGTATGTATCATGCAAAGTCACAAACAGAACAGATTATTAACCAATTAAGTGGATGGAAAGTTCAGAAGAATGTACAGTACCTATTTGGTACCTATTTTCATGAAGAGTTCAACACAGTTCAATGCAGTTCAAATGAGCATAACAAGACAAACCTGAATTTGCAGATGATTGTTTTCAGCTGTCATGTTTTCATCCTGAGTCTTATTAATTACTGGTGTTAATATATATATATATATATATATATATATATATATATATATATATATATATACACTACCGTTCAAAAGTTTGGGGTCACATTGAAATGTCCTTATTTTTGAAGGAAAAGCACTGTACTTTTCAATGAAGACAACTTTAAACTAGTCTTAACTTTGAAGAAATACACTCTATACATTGCTAATGTGGTAAATGGCTATTCTAGCTGCAAATGTCTGGTTTTTGGTGCAATATGTACATAGGTGTATAGAGGCCCATTTCCAGCAACTATCACTCCAGTGTTCTAATGGTACAATGTGTTTGCTCATTGGCTCAGAAGGCTAATTGATGATTAGAAAACCCTTGTGCAATCATGTTCACACATCTGAAAACAGTTTAGGTCGTTACAGAAGCTACAAAACTGACCTTCCTTTGAGCAGATTGAGTTTCTGGAGCATCACATTTGTGGGGTCAATTAAACGCTCAAAATGGCCAGAAAAAGAGAACTTTCATCTGAAACTCGACAGTCTATTCTTGTCCTTAGAAATGAAGGCTATTCCATGCGAGACATTGCTAAGAAATTGAAGATTTCCTACAACGGTGTGTACTACTCCCTTCAGAGGACAGCACAAACAGGCTCTAACCAGAGTAGAAAAAGAAGTGGGAGGCCGCGTTGCACAACTGAGCAAGATGATAAGTACATTAGAGTCTCTAGTTTGAGAAACAGACGCCTCACAGGTCCCCAACTGGCATCTTCATTAAATAGTACCCGCAAAACACCAGTGTCAACATGTACAGTGAAGAGGCGGCTGCGGGATTCTGGGCTTCAGGGCAGAGTGGCAAAGAAAAAGCCATATCTGAGACTGGCCAATAAAAGAAAAAGATTAAGATGGGCAAAAGAACACAGACATTGGACAGAGGAAGACTGGAAAAAAGTGTTGTGGACAGATGAATCCAAGTTTGAGGTGTTTGGATCACAAAGAAGAACGTTTGTGAGACGCAGAACAAATGAAAAGATGCTGGAAGAATGCCTGACGCCATCTGTTAAGCATGGTGGAGGTAATATAATGGTCTGGGGTTGCTTTGGTGCTGGTAAGGTGGGAGATTTGTACAGGGTAAAAGGGATTCTGAATAAGGAAGGCTATCACTCCATTTTGCAACGCCATGCCATACCCAGTGGACCGCGCTTGATTGGAGCCAATTTCATCCTACAACAGGACAATGACCCTAAACACACCTCCAAATTGTGCAAGAACTATTTAGAGCAGAAGCAGGCAGCTGGTATTCTATCGGTAATGGAGTGGCCAGCGCAGTCACCAGATCTGAACCCCATTGAGCTGTTGTGGGAGCAGCTTGACCGTATGGTACGCAAGAAGTGCCCATCCAACCAATCCAACTTGTGGGAGCTGCTTCTGGAAGCGTGGGGTGCAATTTCTCCAGATTACCTCAACAAATTAACAGCTAGAATGCCAAAGGTCTGCAATGCTGTAATTGCTGCAAATGGAGGATTCTTTGACGAAAGCAAAGTTTGATGTAAAAAAAAATCTTATTTCAAATACAAATCATTATTTCTAACCTTGTCAATGTCTTGACTCTATTTTCTATTCATTTCACAACGTATGGTGGTGAATAAGTGTGACTTTTCAGGAAAACACAAAATTGTTTGGGTGACCCCAAACTTTTGAACGGTAGTGTATATGTAAAGGTACACATCTAAAAATGTCAAAATAGTGTTAAAAATATTTAAAATAGGGCATAGTGTACTTTTTGTCATGTTTTCATCCTGAGCCTTATTGATTACTAGTGTTGAAATACATGTAAATAAAAAAATATTATTTTAAGGTACACATCTATAATGTTTAAAAATTGAGAAATCATCCATAGTGTACCTTTTAATAAATAGGCTGTGATTGGTATTTACATGTGGTGTATATAGGACACACAATCCCCTGTTGGATCTTCACCTCCCTCTGCTGGGAGGAAACACAGGAGTTCAGATGAGGGGTCAAAAGTAATTTACCTCAAAGCGCTGAATTCTGTAATAGGGAATGCAGACACGAATTCAGCCTTTGGTGGGCCAAAAACACCCTCTGCAAGGAAAACTCTCGACACACCTGTGAAGGCAAAGGAAGAAACAAACTCACCAACTGACCAAAACCACTCTGACGAGAACTGCTGTACATTCAGTGAGAAGAATGAAGCACTTCTTCTGATCAAGACGAAGGACAATAGTCCCCCACTGCTTGAGTTTATAGACACGGAAGACAATGAGACGGAAATAAAGTTGGACACCAGGGTAAGGTAAAATAATTGGTTTGGGGTTACTTGCAGAGGCATAACTTGGATCTTAATGGCCCCAGTGCAGGAAAGCTATCTTTCTCTCCATTGGGCCCACTGTTTTTGTTCATTGTTACCTTTTGGTCAGCCCTCTTTTCACCATGGGTGCCTGCATACCCTGTAGTTACAATACTACAGTACACCACTGCTTGCCTGTTTTCTAACAAGAAGCCCCATGTTATACATTTAGAGTAGAATGAAAGTTAGTGTTTTTCCAGTTGCAGTCATTTCATTTAACATGTGTATTTGAAAGTGCACATAATAAGCTTCCTAATTGGGAAATTTTTGTGGCAATTATAGAAAAACTACATGTGGACTTACACCTCCCTGTAGCTCTAAAATTGTTAAGATATGGTTTTACAAAACTGATTTTAAATTTTTTTGAAAGAGTGGTGCTTGCCTATGCAAGGATAGCTGTCACAAGTATTAAGATTTTGTGGGTGGGGCCTGGGTAGCTCAGCTATAAAGGCGCTGACTACCACCTCTGGAGTCACGAGTTAGAATCCAGTGTGTGCTGATTGACTCCAGCCAGGTCTCCTAAGCCACCAAATTGGCCCGGTTGCTTAGGGAGGGTAGAGTCACAAGGGATAACCTCCTCATGGTTGCTATAATGAGGTTCGCTCTCGGTGGGGCACATGGTGAGTTTTGCGTGGATGCCACAGAGAATGGAGTGAAGCCTCCAAACGCTCTATGTCTCCCCGCGGTAACGCACAACAAGCCATGTTATAAGATGCGTGGATCGACGGTCTCAGACGTGGAGGTAACTGAGATTCGTCTTCCGTCACTACACCACCACGAGGACTTAGATTGCATTGGGAATTGGGCATTCCAAATTGGTGAGGGAATTTTTTTTTTGTGGGTGGTTGCCAGGGAGTTGCTATTCAGCTGCTAGCTATTTCTAAGTGGTTGCTTACTAGCCCAGGTAAAAATAGCCCATCCCTGTCTCTATGACATTCTTGTCCCTAGATATGTCTCAGGTCACTTCTTCAGTGTGAGCAGGGTTGGGGAGTAACAGAATACATGTAACAGAATACAACGGGTAACAGAATACAACAGGATTACGTATTTAAAATACAAAATATTAGCAACTGTATTCCACTACAGTTGCAATTTAAATAATTGGTAATTAGAATACAGTTAAATTCAAAAAGTATTTTGATTACTGAAGAGATTACTTTGCATTTTATTGTCATTTGTTTCATTTAATATTTAGTCCTTTCAGACGGAAAACATTTATACGTATAAATAATGTGATCCAGAGTGCATTTGAACAGTGGTGAAACACTTTCTTATGATGTGTTACATTCATATGAGCAGACAGAGAAATAAGTTTCGATTAGAAGAAATAGAAATAAACCTTGTGTAAACTGTCAGCTTTACGCTAAGCTAAAATTCTATTTCTAGCCATTTTATATGTACGTTACCAGCACAATCAGATTTTTTTTTTTATCAAGAAAATTCCCGTTGGATCATTATTTCTTTTTTCTAGTAAGTAATTTGATATTAGGGCAAAAATCTTATTCTTGATCATAATTTATGTAGTTTTTCTATACAAATATCTAAAATTCCTTAAAACAAGATCAATATGATTAATCTTGTTTTAGAAACAACACTGCATAAGATATTTAGGTATTTCAGAGAATGTATTTTTAACATATTTTGTCTTACTCTACTGGCAGAGTTTTTATGAAAAAAATCTACCAGTGCTGAAGAAGTAATCCAAATTATTTAGAATACGTTACTAACCTTGCGTAATATTATGGAATGAGTTACAAATTACATTTTACAGCATGTATTCTGTAATCTGTAGTGGAATACAGAACCCTCACAACCGTGAGTAATATGGAATTTGTTCGCCGTTTTATCATCTGTCAAGTGAAATCCGTCAAAATCTGAACTCTTCAAAAATTAATGGCACATTCTCCACAAGCCAAACTAATTAAAGTTTCAATTATTCCTCTTGTCATGTTTCAAATGCCTAAAATGAAGCCAGAAACACCAGTGTTGTTGAACAGACTTGATACTTTAAAAATCAAAGGTCTCTCCAGCTAAAACTGACTCCCAAAGCTCTTCGTAATAATAATGCCTTTTTTAACGAGAGTTTCTACTGACTTTTTTTCTATATACAGTGTGTGATCCTAAAGAGAACTGAATCACCTGATTGGTCAGATGTTGGGGACTCAGAGCAAGTTGAGGTTTTCTCACAGGATGAGTCCTTGGAGTCCAAGACCCAACAAAAGATGGAGTACAAGAGGGATTTTGAGCTTGTGGACATCAATGATATGCCCCCACCATTGGAATACATATCGTACTCATCACCACCATTCATGTTTCCAAAACTCTGGAACTCGGAATCCAGGAATCTCCAAGATAGAGGGCCTGACTCTTCCCCAACCATCCCTTCCAGCAGCACAGATAGTACTGGTTGGCCATTATTAATTGCCAGGGAGGCGGAGATGTTGTCAAAGCACCCACCCCAGGACACAGCCTCTGATCTTTCCCCTTCCAAAAACCATGTGCGTAGTAGCTCTGCAGTTAGACGGTCCCTCAAATTACATCCATCAAGTATCAGTTCCTCTCCATTTCCCAGTCCTTTCCCTGTGCCCAGCAGAGCTCATAGAACTGTAACCTCTGCCCCATGGGCACCTGGTAGCTGGGATTTCTCGCCTCTTATTGGACACAGGACTTCAGACTCAAACACTTGTGCATCCTTGCAGATGCGTTATACTTTCGACAGTGCCACCCGCAGGATATCAGTTGGCTCTGAGCCTCTTTGGCTGTCAGATTTGGACCACTGGAATGCAGATTCTCAAGGATTTATTGACACCCATTGTCACCTTGATATGCTCTATGCAAAGTTGGGTTTCCAGGGAACTTTCCAAAGATTTCAAAGCGAGTATGCAAGTAGTTTCCCGGTGGAGTTTAGGGGTTGCATCGCAGACTTCTGCCACCCAAGAATAACCCAGAAAGAGGACATTTGGGAGGGGCTACTCGGAGAGGAGCGAGTGTGGGGTGCTTTTGGCTGCCACCCCCATTTTGCCAAGGAGTATAACCACACTCATGAGCAAAGCATCATGGGTGCAATGCGTCATCCTAAAGTCATTGCGTTTGGAGAGATTGGTCTGGATTATTCGCATAAGAATTCCACAGACACCTGGAAACAGAAAAAGGTATGCAGACACGATGACTACTACCATAGGCTTTATTTAATGTACTAGGATGTGCTTAAGAGAGTCAAAGTTTGTGTTTCTGTATCTTTGCATGTAAAGGTGTTTGAAAGGCAGTTGCAGTTGGCGGTCTCTCTTGGAAAGCCTCTTGTCATACATTGCCGTGATGCTGACGACGATGTGCTGCAAATTATGAAGAAGTGTGTTCCACGGGATTACAAAATACACAGGTTAGTTCTCAAATGCTTGAGCCAAGAATTGTGTGCACACTAGCATTACTAGCAGTGGTATACCTTATTAACTGGGTGAATCTCAAAAACTGTCAAGAAATGTTTGGTCATATTTCACTCCAAAATCAGAATAAGGAAATAATTTGCATAAAGAAAAAAAAAAGCCAGTTTTAGGACCATTCATATTTTTTTGCACATAAGCACCCCCCCCCCCCCTTATACTATATACAAAAATACTTAATGTATTTTTGTATATTATTGGTAATGAGATTTTTTCACAGTACTGTAGGCTATTGATAACTGAGGGATATGTACTGTATATTGTGATATATTTTTATTATATACACAATAGTTTAATGTATTTGTTTTAGGTACAATTATTTACATGTAGGCCTACTGAAATAATATTTTATGTGCTTTTATTTTTTTTAAATATATTTTTTCCTTTTTTTGTAATTACACATTCCATGAGTTTGAGACACTCTTTCACTACTGGATCATGACATTGTCGGTGTGAAACGCTTATAATTTGCTGTGTTAAGCTTGCTCTTATGCCAATAAAACAAATCACTCATATATGCCTTCTCTAGTTTTGATACTATGATAGATGGGATATTGGGGTTTTAATTTGCTGTGATGGGAAACAATCAAATTATACTGAATTAACTTGTTTATTTTACTTGTAACATCTGCAAAATAAAGCCTGCTGCAAGAATGTTGCATATATTTACAAGTGTGATTCCTACGCTGTTCATTTATTCAGCTGGCTGACGAAACAAAAATCATTTCTGTCTTTTTCTGTAATGCTTGGTATTTTTAAATGTGAACTTGATATCACAAAAAGCGCTCTATCGTGGATTCTCGGCTTTTCTCTCAATTCACTGTCACAGAAGGGCACAAAATGAACATCACCCTTGCAACCTCTCTACGCCCCCTAGTGTGAGAAGCACTGTATTAAAATATCCTTTCTTGGGCAACACCCACTCATTAACATAGAATTTACATGTTGAAACACGAAAATAAAATAAAAGGTAAAAGAAAAATTAAAACAATTTTGCATTTGAATTTAAATTCTGTCACTATTATCTGAATATTATGAAAAGCTTTGTAAAAAATGTACAGCCTTGGCCAAAAGTATTGGCAGTGACAGTCTGCTTCAGTTGTTGTGGTGTTGATTCACATTGTTCAGAGTGATCAGATGCTTTTTAAATAATCGCAAAAAGCTTCATTGGCCAAAAAAAAAATGACTATCACAAAAACCCAAATTTCACTGTTTTTTGGTCCTGGCCAACATAATTTCACAAATGATATCAGCAGCACCTGGGAAAGTGTGAATGAGTACTAGTAAGGTGAAATCACTCTATCATTCAAATTGGATTATAAGAGCAAATGGTTTGCTATAAAAGGAGGGAAGATGCAGCCATCATCGCTTTGCATCAAAATTGCCTCACATGCAAGGACATTGCTGCAAAGAATATTGCACCTGAAAGAACCATTTACCGGATCATCAAGAACTTCAAGGAGAGAGGTTCAACTGCAGTGAAGAAGGCTTCAGGACGTCCCAGAGTGTCCAGCAAGCGCCAGGACCGTTTCCTCCTGAGGAGTCAGCTACGAAATTGTGTCACCACCAGTGCAGAGCTTACTCAATATTGGCAGCAGGTTGGTGTGAGTGCATCTGCACGCACAGTGAGACGAAGACTTTTGGACAATGGCCTGGTGTCAAGAAGGGCAGCAAAGAAGCAACTTCTCTCCAAGAAAAACATCAAGGACAGACTGAAATTCTGCAGGAAGTACAAGGATTGGACAGCAGAAGACTGGTGCATAGATATTTTCTCTGAAGTCCCCTTCCGACTGTTTGGGACATCTGGAAAATCGATAGTCTGGAGAAGAAAAGGTGAACGCTACCATGAGTCCTGTGTCGTGCCAACAGTGAAGTATCCTGAGACCATCCATGTGTGGGGTTGCTATTCAACCAAGGGAGTGGGCTCTCTCACAATTCTGCCCAAAAACATGAATAAAGAATGGCATCAAAACATCCTGCAAGAGCAACTTCTACCAACGATCCAGGAGCAATTTGGTGATGATCTGTGCATTTTACAGCATGATGGAGCACCATGTCACAAGGCAAGAGTGATAATTAAGTGGCTCATTACATTTAAATTTTGGATTCGTGGCCAGGCAAATCCCTGGCTCTTAATCCCATAGTGGTCAATCCTCAAAAGGCAAGTGGACAAGCAGAAGCCCACAAATTGTGATCAAATCCGAGCACTTAATAAGTCAAGAATGGATCGCCATAAGTCAGGATTTGGCCCAGAAGCTGATATCCAGCATGCCAGAGCAAATTGCAGAGGTTATGAAGAACAAAGGTCAGCACTGTAAATATTGACTCTGCATAAATTAAGTTTTTAATTTAACACATAGTGTTTTTGCCAATAAAAGCCTTTAAAACATATTAAAAGCTTATCATTGTTTTCCAGTATACTATAAAAACATGTGAAAAAATAATCAACAAATACTGAAGCAGCAAACTTTGCAAAAAAAAAATGATGTCACTGATAATACATTTGGCTACGGCTTTATTTGTAATTTCTTAATCATATTTGAATCATACTTTGATTAATTTAAAACGTATACCTATAAGCGTCAGGGTAGTATTTGTTGTAATGAATTTAATTTACAAAAATAGTTCATTACTGTAATGATTTCTTAACTTTTTATTTTTTGGCAGCTATGCTTAATTGTCATGAAAATGCTACAATGCAAAAAATCTTAATGATCTTAAAATAGTCTTGATTTTGTGACTATGCAATGCAAAATAATAAAATGTCTTATGTTTTCCTTTGATTTTGGTGCAGTATGACCTTGGTCAATTTGTCTTGAGATTCACTTTACTGTACCTTTTCAAGCAAATAAGAGGGTATAATACAATAATTGAGTACACATTATTATTTCAAAGGGTTGGATTCTAAAGACATTTTTCTGGTTTTGGGGAAAAAAATCGTCTTGGTTACGGATGTAACCTCCGTTCCCTGATGGAGGACAACAAGAAGCGACACTAGGGGTCTCTGAGCGCCGAATATACCTCTGATCTATGAAAAAAGGCCAATGAGAAGTTGGCAGACAGAATTTGCATGTCCAGCCCCCGGACATACGGGTATAAAGGCGGGGAAATATGTCTGTTTCATTCAGGAGTTTTCACAACTGTGGCTCGGCTCAGCAACGTGGCCGGGAGGACACAACGTCTCGTTCCCTCCATCAGGGAATGGAGGTTACATCCATAACCTAGATGTTTCCCGTCTGTCGCTCACTTCGACGTTGTGTCGAAGAAGTGGCACTAGGTGTCCAATTTAAATCACGCCATGCGCTGAGCCATGTGCGTGTACTGCTGACACAGGAGCAGGCAGGTTTTTCACCGCTTTTTCACCGATCTGCTGGGCGAAGTCCTCGATGGTGTCGCCGAAGAGCCCGAACTGGGAGACGGGGGCGTCAAAGAAGCGTGTCTTGTCCGTCTCGCGCATCTCGACCAAGTTCAGCCACAGATCAGTCATGAAACAAAGGGGTGGCCATTGCCTGCCCGAGTGACTGTGCTGTGGCTTTCATTGCCCTGAGGGCGAGGTCGGTAGCTGAGCGCAGTTCCTGCAGCACTTCGGGATCAGGACTACCCACGTGCAGATCTTTGAGTGCCTTGGCCTGGTGGACTTGCAGGAGGGTCAAGGCATGCATGGCGGAAGTGGCCTGTCCGGTGGCGCTGTAGGCTTTGGCGGCCAATGATGACGTCGTCCTACAGGCCTTGGAGGGGAGCACAGGGCGACCCCGCAAGGTGCCGGCGTTCCCGGGACATAGGTGGATCGCAACCGTCCTATCCACCTGGGGAATCACTGTGTACCCATGGGCCACTCCGCCGTCGAGGGTAGTGAGAGCGGATGAGCGAGGGGCTTTGTGACGAGTGGAGAGGGGTGCTCTCCATGCAGTCATCAGCTCATCATGCACCTCCGGGAAGAAAGGGACCGGGGGGGGGGGGGGGCGTGGCTGTGAGCGACGCGCAGACCCAAGGAACCAATCATCCAGCCGCGACGGCTGTGGGGAGAACGGAGGGTTCCACTCCAGCCCCACGCTGGTGGCAGCCCAGACAAGTCATCCGCGTCAGATGCCGGACCACTCTCCGATGCAGCGGTGATCTCATCCAGCTCGGGGGGCTCCAGAGGATTGGCAGGCTGGCTGTGAGGCGAGCCACTGTTGCCTCGAGCCCAGACGGAAGTCAATGAGCGTGCCGGGGGCTGGGTGGTTCGCGGGGGTGTACCCGGCGAAACCAAGCCCGCTGCCATCCCCAGATCGCCTCCATCGCCAGCCGAGTCGTCCTCAATCCTGTGGGAAGAAGGAGCGACGCGGGGGGCTGCTGGAATAGCGTTCCTTCGGTTGAAGGAAAGCTGCGACCGTAACGTTGCCATGGTCATGTTCTCGCAGTGAGAACATGAACCATCCACAAACGCTGCTTGGTGTGATCGCAGCCCAGACACATGAGACAGCGCCTGTGGCCGTCTGAAGCAGAGAGCACACAGGAACTACACAGGGGCGGAAGGCATCTTTATAAAACACGTCCTGAAAACGTCCCGCTGTGTATTGCTCTTTTAGAGGAAAATACTCTTTTAGAGAAAATCACTCTTTTATAAACTATTTAGTTTGCGCTGTCGAAGCACCCAGGGGCAAACTGCACTGCCGTGCAGAGAAGGAGAAAGCCGCTGAAGTGCGCCGTAGATCCAACAGCAGATCACCAGAGGTAAGAGGAACAGCTGTGTGTGACTCGCAGCTCGCTGCATACACGACCATCGGCTCCGATGAAAATTTCTGAATGAAACAGACATATTTCCCTGCCTTTATACAGGTATGTCCGTGGGCGGGACATGCAAATTCTGTCTGCCAACTTCTCATTGGCCTTTTTTCATTGATCAGAGGTATATGCGGCGCTCAATAGAGACCCCTAGTGTCGCTTCGGCACAACCCCGAAGTGAGCGACAGACGGGGAAACACATTTACATCAATATAAATGTCTTTGCTGTTATTTTTAATCCATTCAGGACATCCTTGGTGAATAAAAGTATCAATTTATTTCAAAAAGAAAAAATTTGATAGTGATATCAAACTATTGAATGGTTGTATAACTTTTGAGTTCGTTGACTGCTAGCCTGTGTCCATATGTGTGTTAGACACTGTTTCACCAACAGCTATTCTGTGATTGAGCCATTCTTGAGTGAATTCTCTAATCTGTGCGTGGGTTTCACTGGACTGGTGACGTACCCTCGTGCTGTGGATGCTCGAGAATCTGTGAGGAAAATCCCACTTGAAAGAATCCTACTGGAGACAGATGCACCATATTTCCTTCCCAGACAGGTATCAGTGTCTATTAAAGTGCCACATAAATGCATATCATCCATTAATATTCACACAATTCTCTATCGCTCTCTGTAGGTGCCTAAGTCTGTGTGTAGGTTTGCTCACCCTGGTATGGGTATACACACACTGCGTGAGATTAGTCTGCTGAAGGCAGAGCTCCTAACCACAGTACTGGAAACAGTCCAACAGAACACCAAATTTATCTATGGCCTGTAATCAGATTTAGTTTTACTGCCTGCTAGCATTGCTAGAATAGATCTGCTGGAACTGTTAATGTAGCAACTGTTGTGTTCATCTTGTTCTGCTGTTGTCAACGTGTAGGTCTTCCATCAGTGACAGTTTTTCCAAAAGCAATGTACAAATCTGTATGACTTGGAATTTATATTTCATTGTACAATGATATGTGTAAGTGAGTGTTGGAGCATTGTGATTCTAACTTTGCTGTGGGGAAATAATATCTGTTTAAAAAAAATTTAGTAATGCTTTTATTTTAAGATCTCTTCAGTTTGTTTTAAATGGTTCTTTCTGTTCTCAGAATTATTTTTTCATGTGTCTGCATACATGCTTACATGTTTTGTATGCTTATGAGACATAAGTGATATAAAATGCCATCTTATGTCATCTAAAGTAACTCTCCTCACGAGAAAGTGTAAGTGAAAAAAATTGTGAAAAGCTACAACAAATAGCTTTTATCAAGTTGTTGGTTTTATATAAATGTACCTTTGCCCAGAGCTGACAGAGTGAATAAATGTCTTTAATATGCAACATCAATGGTTTTCTGAAAGTTATTTTTTGAAAATACTGCAAACATACATGAGACTGAAAAATAGAAAAAACTGGAGCACTTATTCATGATGAGCTTAATCATGTATTTATTAAATCACTGTGCTGGTTAATAATTACATATCATAATATGTCAATTGGCAGTCTTGTTATTGGTTTATAAGTATCTGACTTGTGCCGGACTGGTAGCTCTAGTAATTCTGAAACGAACAAGAACATTTGGCATATTATTTGGTTTGCAGCACAATTGCTGATGGTAAGGTAAATCATTCAAAGACAATCAGCAACAGACATTGTCTTGAACTGTTATGTGCCAGCAAAGAATTTTACATCATTTCATCATTTACTCATCCTCAAGCCATCCCAGATGTGTATAACATCCTTTCTTCTGCTGAACACAAAAGAAGATTTTTTTAGAAGAATATCTCAGCTTTATAGGTCCATACAATGCAAATGAATGGTGATCAATTTTTTTTAAGCTCCAAAAAGCACATAAAGGCAGCATTAAATGTACATGTCTTCTGAAGTGATCCAATTGATTGAACTCCTTTATCACTATAAACCTTGAGATCAGCAGTCTCCTTGGCTTTTATGATTTCAAGCTTGATTACACTCCCTAGCACCATCTAGCACGCTCTGCATGTGTCAAAGTGTAAACGAGCTTGAAATAATGAACATTACGTTTTGGTCTTTTCTGACTCAAAACCTACTAGAAAGTTTTAGAAGACATGGATTAAACCACTGGAGTCATGTGAATTACTTTAATGCTGCCTTAAGCTTTTTGGAACTTCAAGGTTTTGGTCACCATTCTCTTGCATTGTATGGAGCTACAGAGATGAGATATTCTTTAAAAATGTTAATTTGTATTCTGCAGTAGAAAGTCATACACATCTGGGATGGCATGACAGTGAGGCTATGATGAGAGATTTTAGGGTGAACTATCACTTGAAAGACTTTTATTCTGGGGTATTTAATATCATTCATCCACAATGAATCCTAACATTTGGGAATTTGTCAAGAGTTAAGGAACACATATTTGTTGTGGCAGATGTTTCACAAAGCAAATTATTTTTAGTGTGATTTTATTCAGAATTTGAATTAGCTTTATTGCCAAGTGTTCTCACATACACAAGGATTTATTTATTTATTTTTTGATGATGATGATGATGATAAGATAAACAAGTGCACACAGAACATAAGTGTGTTGACAAAAATTACCAGGGTATCCTAAGCAGAAACGTTTGTGGAAACTTATAACATATATTGTAAATAATATTTTCTAGGTGTCTAATAGGATTTCATGCACTGCATCTTGCCTCTATAAGTAACCTCTCAAACCTGTTTTGTTCTGAGTGACCTTATATTAACTGTTTTCATAGTTAAGAAGTATAGAACTGTATTCATTACCCCAATAACTCAATGCGATGAGCTTAAATAATTCTACATCTTTGTGAAAACAGTTTCTTTCAATATATGTTCAATCTACTGCAGTAGCTGTGGCCCCAATACATGTACTTTGTCCCTTTAAAAGAGAGTTTAGCTCACTAACAGGAGAATGACTAAGAAAGTTCACCAGAACATTTTGCAGCACAGGACCATATGCTTTGTACTCAGCTTCACTCAGAGACATGGCCAGTTCAAATGGAGCACTCACCTAAACAGACTGAGAGAAGAATCACTGGAGTAATGTTCATCTTCACAGCCATCTAAAACATCTTCAGGCAGTATCTCATGGAGATTGCGCAACAAGAATTTAATGAACATTTACGTGCAACATTTATTTAAGTGCACTTGGAATGTGTTTATACCATGAATTGATCACCCTCATTCAGCACTGGGATATCAGGCTCAGTGGCATCCCTTCTGCCCACCCGTGGTGGCCTTCGTTCTCCTCGACCCTTAAATGCAGTAAATCTCATTCCAAATCGCACAAACCACACATACACCATATAGACAAATATATGTGGACAATAACACACTATGCTGAACATAAATCAATAGTAGTGGTGGTGGCGTAGTGGGCTAAAACTCTGAACTGGTAATCAGAAGGTTGCTGGTTTGATTCCCACAGCCACCACCATTGTGTCCTTGAGCAAGGAACTTAACTCCTGGTTGCTCTGGGGGGGGATTGTCCCTGCAACAAGTGCACTGTAAGTTGCTTTGGGTAAAAGCGTCTGCCAAATGCATAAATGTAAATTTATATGTAATTAATTAAAAATCAGTTAACCATTTGATTCAACCTTTATTTAATCACACCTCAATTAGTGGGGAGATTTTATTACATGCTTATAAGTCTATTGAACAACTTTCACTGTACATCTGATTAAATAGTTTCTAGATTCATCCTGTTACACTTTTTGTGTTTGGAAGAGGGCACCTGCATATAAATCTGCTAAGCCAATGTTGGGAATTTGATCATTATCATGGCTACCTAATTATTGTCAAATATGTAACAATGACACCTTGAAGTCAATTTTGCATATGGCTATAAATACTTAATGGCTCATATGTTAAAGGTGCACTCAGTCATTTTTTCTCTCATTAAAAAAATTTTACTCCTAAAGAAAGGAATTATCATTTTGAAACGTGTATAAAATTATGACCACTCACGTGGGACCAGTAGCCTTACAAAAGCTGTTTGATTCTAGAGCCCCCTCATGTGGGCTGACATGTTGAGACTACATACCCAGCCGAATAATGCAAACCAAAAGGTTACTGAGTACACCTTTAACCAGCTCTTCACATTTCTTTCAGACTTTCATTCTGTTCATGTATGTTGAAACTGCAGAGAACAATCTATCTTCAGGAAAGTAATCTACAGTTGATTGCAATCCTGACTCTGAGTGATTTAATATCATTAACCATACTGGAAACCAAGCTGTTTTCCCCTACAACATTTAATGATTTATCATGCAGTACATTTTGGTTTACTCCAAACAAATATCTACACGTCCACAAGACATAAACTCACCTGTGGTTTTTGATCAGGGCTGAGGAAGCTGGTGTCACCTCTTACAAATCCACACACAAGGAAAGAGCACATAAGAACAGAAACATGTGGATAGCTCGACAGTGCAGAGGCATCATGAGAAGTCACTCTGTCTGGACAATCCTTTATGGTTCAGTCTGTGGAATGTTCCAAAATTACAATATTATCAAATTCAATGTTTTAGTTATATCATATGACAAATCACCACACTCATACTCTTACAGTTGACTATTACAGAGACTTTAGCAACCTAGTACAAAGCCTATATACTGTATATATGTACACACACATACACACACACTCACTCACTAACTCACTCACTCACTGTATAAACAGCTTTTGTAGGTCTACACACCCAGGTATTTTCCCTAATTTATAATAGCCTTTGGTTAACATTTAGCATTACAATATCACACTCTGTGTGAACTGTGAAAACAAACAGAGCTGAAAATTCCTGGTTTTTAATGTGTCAAAATGTTTTGTCTCTTAAGACAACTTCATTTGTGTGTTTCTTAGTGTATGAGAAAGAGATTTGCCTGAGGATGAACAGAAGATAATGGATTTAGATTCTGTGGAATTTTAAACATGTTATTTGATGGTGCACCATTGATAAGTCTGCTGGGACAATAGCTCCATATATGAATGAATATGATGTGTTAATAGAGCACTGAACTATTGCCAGGGCAGGTTTATTTGACAAACTGAATTTTACTGTTGATAATCCCATATTTGGTATGAGAACACACGGTCATGGTCAGTCACCCCCTGTATGATTGGCATATTCTTCAAACAAAATAATATTATGAGATACAGTGCTGTGCAAATGTCTTAGGTACATAAGAAGTATTACAAAATAATTTGTCTTAAGATGGTTATTTATATCTTCAGCTTTAGCGTGTCTATACATTTTAGGCTCCCAAACATTACATTTGCAAATAGAAAAGATTAGAATAGATGAACAGGGAGCCAGATAGACAGACAGCCAGACAGCCAGATAGATATGGAATGGGCGAGCGCAGAAAGACGTTCAGCAAACTACAGAGGAAGAAAACACCCTAGATAAATCCAGGTGGGTGAGCTTTCTCTTTGGGGTGTGACGAACATAAGATGGTGTAATAATAATGTAACGTTAGAATAATACAGATCTCATGCACTAAACATTATAGTGACGTAAGTATGAGGAGATGAGGGGACTGAAGGTCTTTTCCTAGTGGACTTTACAAGAAAGATCATCAACCAGAGGAAAGATCTGTATTTATGCACTGAAAATGTAGCTGGGGACCGAGATGGAGAGGGCTCGGATGATGTGAGCGTCCCTGTTCCACCCCCACAAAACGCAGATGAAGAATGGTAAGGTATCTTAAGACATGTATTTGAAACCTGATGATCTGCATGAAGGGGTCATAAGATTTAACTTTCTATATGTTATCTTGCTCTGTCTTTCAGGGTGGACTTTGTTGATGCGTTAGGACGTTCTCGAAGATGTCTGAGGAAAGATCTGCAAGATTTGCAGAAATCGGACCAAGACCTCCTGAGCAAGAGGCAAATTAAATTATCTTAATTTATGGATATGTATGGTGGTTTTCATTACATGTCTTATAGACAACCTTCCTATTCAAACAGTTTCTCTTGTGTGTTTAATTGTGTGCAGAGTTACTGGAGCTGACAGGACTCTGTTATCTGATGACATGAGGAAAGAAATGCAGAGAGAGCAGTGGGAGAGAGAGGAAGAGGAACAGATGAAGAAACCTGTTGGACCCATTCACTATGAAAATATCAGAGAACAAGGTGACAAAGAGAAAAAGGAAAAAATATGACTTGGATTTACAGAAAATGTATCTTGTATTCATTTGTGTTGATGTTTATCATGTGAATTTGTGTCTTTGTGCTCATATTTTTATGTCTGTTTCAGAGGCCAGAGATCTTGGTGTTGGATATTTTGCCTTTTCCCAAGATGAGGAGCAACGCAGAAAACAAAGACATGCCGAGAGATCAGGTCAGTCAAAATATAACTAGATTTGCATTTCCTGAAGGAAATATCAGTGCTGTTAATAGATATGCTTCATTTTTATACTGCTATTACGGTACTGATATGAAAATTTATGTTTTTTCAACTGTTTTTCTCTCTACAGACCAGGGTACCAAACATGAGCAACTGAAGGAAAAGCGGAAAGCTTTGCTTGAGGCTCGACTAGCTAAAGTGAGGATGAGGAAGATGAAGAAAAGCAAGCTGGAGCCAGGGGCTGAGGATGATGGTGTGTGTAATTGGCCATTAGATAGCAAATGTCTGTGTGCTACGAATGATATGCTGGTGTTTTTGGATCACTGTCTGATCTACGCTCCCTTGTAGCTCCTGCTGCTGATGGTGCTGAAAATGATGAAGATAACAATGATGAAGATTTGATTGAACCTCAAGTCCCTCAGACAGTATCGAAAGTGGAGGCGGAGATTCAGGAGAGGAAAGATACCAAGCCTGGTGTTCCACACATCAGAGAATGGGACAGAGCCAAAGGTAGTATACTTACACATTACACGTAGTATTTATAAAAACAAATCTTATATTTCTCCCCACTTTTTCGTTTTCTCCAGTGTTTCCATACTTTTTTTCTCTTTGATGAAATGTATACATTCATCCAGAGGCTTCCCTTTGAACATTGAAAACATGGAAATATCAGAGAATCTTAAAATTGTGTTTTCCAGTCCTGGAAAAGTCATGGAGATTAATAAAATCATGGAAAGTACTAATTCTCTATTAAAAGACAGGGTTATTACATAAATAGACATAAATATTTGTATTGCATTTTGGTAATGCAGTTAATGCTGCCAAAAGAAAATTGAAATCAATATTAGGTTCAAGGTGAACATGTCTTGTATTATTTTATGATTTATTTCGTCTTTTATTTCTTTAATACAAAGAAATATATTACTGAACATGCGGTTGTGTTCACAATAAGGCTGCAACTAACGATTGTTTTGATAATCGGTTAATCTACCGATTATTAGAAAGATTATTGCAACGATTAATCATTAGCTTAAAATGTTGTACTAAACGTGCTTACAAACAACTGAGGAAAAAAATAATCTTTTAAAAATACATCTAAAAGACATTCACTGAATTAAAGGGGAAAAATAGTTTTTATTAAGCTTAATTCGGTAAAGAATTCACTGCAAAAAAATACTATTGTTATCAAGTGTTTTTGTCTTGTTTTCCATTTAAAATTGTCTAAAAATCCTTAAAACAAGATACATTTACTTGAGAAGCAACATATAAAATATTTAGACTTGCTTTAAGAGAATGTACCTTAAATATACAGTAAGTGTATTTTTTATATATGTATAATTTGTTTACTTGGTTATACTTCTGCGAGTGCAGTAAAGACAAAATATACTTGTATTCAAGATTTATTCTCTAAAAGCAAGTCTAAATATCTAATATGCTGCATCTCAAGTGAATGCATCCTTTCTTTTTTAAAGGATTTTTAGATATTTGTATTTTTTACATTATATTCAACATTCTCAAATAATTTTTTCTTCTTCTGTAGTATAGTTCCTAATTGTTTTAAATTAGTTTTAGATATTTTTATTGGAAAACAAGCCAAAACAAATCAAAAACATATTTTGTTGCAGTGTGTAATGGGGCGAAGACTAACTTCTCTCACCTTTCTGTTAACTTCAACTCACAAAAAGGCAGACAAACGCTCATTTTCAATTTTCAATGCATGTGCATGAGACAAATACGTGTCATTTTGTGCATGTAAAGTTTTGGTTGTAAATCCAAAGAGATGAATACTTTAATAGCACAACAAAGCTTGAGTTGTTGTCTAGATACAGTGGTGAACATCTGCCGTTTGTACTAGCGTTAATGGCTCAATCGGAATGCGGTTCTGACCGAAATAATATAATCATAAATATAACCCGTGGGGGGAGGGGCGTGGAAATGAACCCATGTGCAGTCCAAGCACTTGAAACCTTAGAAACTATGATGTGCTGCTATTCTCCAGCCATTTTAGGATTTAAGCAATGTGTTTGTATGGATTAAAATACATGTTTTCAGTTAAACTTTTATCAAACAATGTGTGGTTTTGTTTTTTGTTTTTTTTACAAATTTACGATTGTGATTTCGGTGCCATTTTCAAAATGAAAGGCTAAATGTTTGATTGTGAAAATTATCTTTCAAGTCATGGAAAAGTCATGGAAATTCATTGGTTGAAAAGAGTGGGAACCCTGAAAGTATATTTCGGATTCAATGCAAGTTAAGCTTAATCGAGAGCATTTGTGGCATAATGTTGATTTCTACAAAAATAATTTAGACTCGTCCCTCCTTTTACTTAAAAAAAAGAAAGAAAAAAAAAAGAAGCAAAAATCGAGGTTACAATGAAGCACTTACATTAAAACTGAATGGGACCGTTTTGTAAGGGTTTAATGGCAGAAATGTGAAGCCTATAATGATATAAAAGCACTTCCATCAATTCTGTTAAAACTTTTGTAATATTTGAGCTGTATAGTTGCTAAAATCATTGTTTTTATTGTCTTTTTAAGGGTTTTAAAGTCTACGGTGTTGTGTCGACATGACCACAAAGTTGCAAAATTGAAAAATGTTAGCAGAAATGTCAGCAAGCAATTTTATCACACTAAAATTGTGTAAACATGCATAATGTTTAGTTTTTGTGGTTATACTTTTGAAACAGTGAGTGCCTTACTGTAACCCAGATTTTTTTATTTTATTTATTTATTTTAAGAAAAGGAGGGACAAGTGGAAATAGTTTTTGTGGTAATAAACATTATGGCACAAATGCTGTCGATTGAGCTTAACTTGTATTGAATCTGAAATATTCCTTTCATAATCTGCTCTAAATCTTAATCAGTGAGCAGATTTACTGTAGAGTACAACTTGCTCGCTGTAGTGTGTGAATCAATCTTTTCAGTTGGTTCTTTTCTATGAACTGGACAAACCAGTCAACATCAACAGTCTGCATCAACAGTCTGACTTTCTAATTTCTGTCCTTTTCCAGAGTTCTCATGGGGTCAGTGGACAAGTCATTGTCGAGATGAGGGAGATTCAGACTTTGCTCCTCCCACTGCTTACTTCACAGATGACAGAAAGGCCAATCACAACAGTGCCACAAACAAGGAACATGGCAAAGGAAAACTTCCCTTCAAGTGGTCTGAATCACAAAGGGCCCAAGAAAGAGACGATATATCTACCCCTAGACATCCTCCTAACATATCCACATTACACAACCTTTGAAATATCCTCAACCTCAAGGGGCTCAAACACAGAGTTTGGATGACCTTCTATCATACTACAAACATTTTACATGAACTTACTTGAAAATCTTTATTTAATGCCAGAAAAAATTAATTGAGAACTTGTGGGAAGTGGCAATTTGTCTGGATGCATTATGACAGTCTGTTTAAGTAAAAGGGACAGTAGAACTTCTGAATTGGAGGATTAGAATAAACAACTTCTAAATTTCTATTTGTTTTTATATTTTTTCTGTTCTCACAGAACCCACTGCAGCTGTGCACCATTCCTTGACTACCCATAATTACTTATAATAAAAGATTCATTTTAATTTTTTTTTTATAAATGAAAAGTATTTTTATTGACTTCAAAATCAACAGATAAACACCTGTACTAACACAGAAACTGGAGTCCTTTTTTAATTGCGAACATGATTGCTGATTTGAACAAAGCTGAATGTGGTGCTTTCTACAAAATCTTTTCTTTTTTTAATATTGAACCAGTTGTGAAGTAGATTTTCAAATTTATCAATGCCTGTTTTTTGTCTTTATAGCAAGTATTACGTTATCAAAGGAAAGTTCATCCAAAAATGAAAATTCTCTCCTCATTTACTCACTTACAGATGTGTTTGACTTTCTTTCTTCTGCTGAACACAAACATAGATTTTTAGAAGAATATTTCAGCTCTGTAGGTCCTCGTAATGCAAGTGAATGGTGACCAGAACTTTGAATCTCCAAAATTCACTTAAAGGCAGCATAAAAGTAATCCAAAAACTTCAATGGTAAATTCATATCTCCAGAAGCGATATAACAGGTTTGGGTGAGAAACAGATCGATATTTAAGTCTCCCTACCTACGTAGTAGGTGACAAAATGTGCTAAGTATGCAAATTGCCAAAAACAAAGTATGAAGAATTTGGAGATTTATAGTAAAAATCTCACTTAGAAAGAGGACTAAATGTTCAACTACATTAGATACAATACATACAAGCAGGACCACAGCGACATTTGACTTGAAGGATATACTGTCTCCACAAGAATGTACGGAGGAGCTTTTTTTGCATATTTTTGTCAGCTAGAGAGGGAGAAGTATGGGGTGGGAGGGGGTATAGGAAGAGGTGTTAAAAAGAAGAGACAGTAAACATTAATTTGAGAGACCATTTTCAAAATCAGATTGTACTACACTCACAGTTTTCTAACATGGCTCTGTTTATTTATTTTTCCTTTTGAATAAAAAATTATGCCGAATTAGGAACATGTTGAATGCCAGGAAGATGATAAGCAACCACTTCTGGTTGTGATTATCACATGATCGTAAAGTAACATCCCCTTATACCGAGCCTACTGTATGAACTTAGCATGAGCCTTCCTTAAAGCTAAAAAAAAAATAAGAATTTTATAAAATGAAATTAAAGAAATTTTTTTTTGCCAAAGATGTAATGGATTGCTATTGCCATAAAACATCTCATGTCGTTTTAAGTTTATTAAAGAGATCATTCACCCAAAAATTATTTAGGTGAAAAAATCTGCCATTACTTGCTTACCCTCATGTTGTTTCAAACCCAAATGATTTCCTTTCTTCCTTACGCACACATAAGTAGATGTTAGGTAGTATGGTAGTCTCAGTCAGCATGCATCTTTTCCATACAATGAGAGTGAATGGTGACTGAGGCCATCATTCTGCTTAACATCTTTTGTGTTCACTGAAAAAAAAAAATATTCATACCGGTTTGGAAGAAATTTCATTTCTGGGTGAAATATCTCTTTTAATAGCATAGATGTTGCCCCATATATTCTAATGATGAAAAAAATCAACTGCTTAGAACATTTTAAACATTTTCTTCATACTGTGTGTATATTAGTGTGTTTTTTTTTTTTTTTTTTTTTTGGTGTGTTTTATGAGGGTTCAGGTGTAGAAACAGCATTAATTGTGAATGCGAACACTATCAGAATCACTGATGTGACACTGAATGGAGATACACTGACTTTTGCCATAGCGTCTCAGAAAATGAGAGTTTTATCTCCAGCAGGTGGCGACACACCAAACTCTCTTCAAATGCAAAGCTCTGGACAGCTTTCTCATTAACTCAGAGCTGGTCTATGTTGGGGGGAAAAAATTAAATATATATATATATATATATATATATATATTAAATAGTATTTCAAACAGTATGCAGTATTCAACGCTAAAAGTTTACAACATTAGTATGCTAAATAGTTGTCACGTTAGCTCATGTTTACTTTAGTGAGTGGTGTCCATTTATCATCTCAAAAATAAAAACAGGTATTTTATATTTTTAGTAAACTTGATGCCTTCACCCAAAAATGAAAATTCTCTCATCATTTACTCATCCTAATGCCATCCCAGATATGTATGACTGTCTTCCTTCACTAGAACACAAACGATAAGATTTTTAGAAGAACATCACAGCACTGTATGACTTGACAATATGAATGGAGACCAAAACTGAACATAAAAGCTCCAAAAAGAACATAAAGGCAGCATAATCCGTACGACTTCTGAAGCGATCTAATCAGTTTTAGGTGAGAACAGACTAAAATGGAACTCCTTTTTCACTAATCTCTATGTACCACCATGATTTCAAGCTTGATTACACTTCCTAATGCTAATCTAGCTTGAAGTCATGATCACCAAGGAGACTGCTGATGTCACGATTCATAGCGAAAATTTCATAGATTTATTTTTTGGTCTGTTCAAAACTACAGTGGCATGCAAAAGTTTGGGCACCCCTGGCCAAAATTTCTGTTGCTGTGAATATTTAAGTGAGTAGAATCTGAATTGATCTCCAAAAGGCATAAAGTTAAAGATTAAACCTTCTTTTCAACATTTTAAGCAAGATAAGTGTATTCTTTTTGTTTTGCACAATTTTAGAGCACCATACAAAAGTTTGGGCACCCCAAGAGATTTGAGCTCTCTGATAACTTTTACCAAGGTCTCAGAACTTAGTTAGCTTGTTAGGGCTATGGCTTGTTCACAATCATGTTTGGAAAGGCCCGGTGATGCAAATTTCAAAGCATTACAAATACTCTGACTCCTCAAACCTTGTCCCAACAATCAGCAGCCATGGGCTCCCCTAAGCAGCTGCCTAGCTCTCTGAAAATGTAAATAATTGATGCCCACAAAGCAGGAGAATGGTATAAGAAGATAGCAAAGCATTTTCAGGTAGCCTTTTCCTCAGTGCATAATGTAATTAAGAAATGGTAGTTAACAGGAACGGTTGAGGTCAAGTTGAGGTCTAGAAGACCAAGACATTTTTCAGAGAGATCTGCTCGTAGGATTGCTAGAAAGGCAAATCAAAACCTCTGTTTGACTGTAATAGACCTTAAGGAAGATTTAGCAGACTCTGGAATAGTGGTGCACTGTTCTACTGTGCAGCGACACCTGCACAAATATGACCTTCATGAAAGAGTCATGAAAAGAAAAGCTTTCCTGCATCCTCGACACAAAATTCAGCATCAGAAGTTTGCAAATGAACAGGTAAACAAGCCTGATGCATTTTGGAAGTCCTGTGAACTGATGAAGTTAAAATCTAACTTTTTGGCTGCAATGAGCAAAGGTATTCTTGGAGAAAAAAGGGTGCAGATTTTCATGAAAAGAACACCTCTCCAACTGTTAAGCACAGGGTTGGATCGATCATGCTTTGGGCTTGTGTTGCAGCTAGCGGTATGGGGAACATTTCACTGGTAGAAAGAAGAATGGATTAAATTATGTACCAGCAAATTCTGGAAGCAAACATCACACCATCTGTATAAAAGCTGAAGATGAAAAGAGGGTTGGTTTTACTACAGTATAACAATCCTAAACATACATCAAAATCCACAATGGATGACCTCACGAGGCGCAAGCTGAAGGTTTTGCCATGGCCCTCACAGTCCCCCGACCTAAACATAAAAAATCTGTGGATAGACCTCAAAAGAGCAGTGCGTGCAAGACGGCCCAAGTATCACAGAACTAGAAGCCTTTTGTTAGGAAGAATGGGCAAAAATCCCCCAAACAAGATTTGAAAGACTCTTAGCTGGCCACGAAAATGTTTACAAGCTGTGATACTTGCCAAAGGGGGTGTTAATAAATACTGACCTTGCAGGGTGCCCAAACTTTTGCTTCGGTCCCTTTTCCTTTTTTGTTTTTTTGAAACTGTAAAAGATGTAAATAAAAAAAGTTAAATTGCTTAAAATATTAAAGAAATTAGTCATCTTTAACTTTATGCCTTTTGAAAATAAGGCCATCTTTTGCCCGCTTAGCTATTCACAGCAACAGAAATTTTGATCAGGGGTGTCCAAACTTTTGCATGCCACTGTAGTTTGATTAGAAGTCATGGATTAAACCACTGGAGCCTTATGGATTACTTTATGTGCTTTTTTGAGCTTTAAAGATTTGGTCACCATTCGCTTGCATTATATGCACCTGAAATATTCTTTTAAAAATCTTATCTTTTGTGTTCTATTTGCACAGAATTATTGCTCAATGGGGGCAGTTTTAACTGTTTGTGAGATGGATAGCCTGAGGGAAATTTTTTATTTTTTTGCCTGACAGTTCTGGTGCTCAGAGCTCTGAAGCTTTGGCCAGAAGTCAACAGTTCAAACAGGTAGTGGGCAGAGTGAGTGGGGTCCAGAGTGATTTTTCCAGCCTATTTCCACATTCTGGAACTTTATAGTTCTTGAAGGGTGGGCAGGGGGCAACCAATAGTCCTCTCAGCAGTCTGACCTTTGTAGTCATCTGATATCCGATTTCGTAGCTGCATCAAACCAGACCAAACCATATGGAGAGAAATCTGGTCTAATGTCAACTGGGTGAAGAGTACACTTTTCCTCAGCCAGTAAATCTCCTTTTTAGGAGTTCATGGAGACACACCTCACGAACGAGCATGTATAGACCATTCTTCGGTGTCTGTTTCAGTTCAAACTGAAAAACCATTACCACTGAAATAATTTCATTTTCATGTGCATGTTGGTAACTCGCCACTGTCTGGCTGCTCTAGCACTATGGATTGCGCCTGAATGTTATGCTGGGTCAAGTTTCAGAAAGAAAGTGCTGACCACAAATGCATCCAACACAGGTTGGGGTGTGGTTTGTAATGGACGCCCGACTTTCGACACCTGGAAACAGGTACGAAACGGCCATGACATATTTATTGACATTACTGCCTAGAACTTCTGGCTGTCTTTTTAGCTTTGAGAGATTTTCATTCCAACAGTGTGAATTACCACACTCTGATTCTTTCGGAAAACACAATGGCGTATATCGCCATGACATGCTGGCTCATGTATGGCTGGCAAAACGGAAGTATGGAAAGGAGGAGGTGAGACAAACACACACAGGTGTCGGACAGCTGTCCGTAAATCTCTATTTCTGTTGCATTGCTGTTCAGTTGGCCTTTATCCCTCTCGAGGGCTAATTAGCCTGATTAGGGGCCGGGTGTGCGGAATCACGACCCGGCCCTGCCCTCCGCCCTGCCACAGCAAAACCTTCATTCTGTCATCAGCAAAGTCCTAATGGACATGGAAACAGTTCTGCTAATTGCACCAAAATGGCAAATGTCAGCCATGGTTTCCGGAAATGATAGAGATGTAATACGCCATGGAACATACAGTTGAGGAGGTATCTCCTCTCAGGCACAAGGCACAATCTGGCATCCCCAGCCCAAGCTGTGGAACCTGCATGTGTGTCCAGAGACATTGCAACGGGGTAGGCAAACCAGGCAATTGCCCCCTCAAGGACGGCTGATTACATTGGACCACAGCAATGACAACACGGAACCTCTTTATATTCTTTGATGGTACAAGACACTGCAATGACATGTCCAGAACCCCACATGCTAAGAGCTTGCTGTCAAAATGTTTGTATTTTCTGAGTAGCAATTAAATGATGGACCATGAAGCTAATTTACCCATCTGGGCATATTAAAAGGAAACGAAAGATAGGGGAAGAGAAAAAGGAAAAAACGAGACAGTGGTATGTGTCTGTTACATTGAATGAAGTAGTAATGTCATGGGTTTTAATTTGTCATACCACGCATCAGAAAAGTTGATTGTCATTTGTCAGTTCAATGCTAAAAACAACTTAATCAGTTAATCAGTAGACTAGCTTACTCTGTCTAAAATAGGGTTGCAGCGATATAACGGTTTCATGTATACCATGGTATGAAAATGGAAGGTTATTATACCATGTACATTTGCTTATCTACGGTTTTGAGAAAAAAATGCATCCGGACGGAGAATCTCACCTGCGCATGCGAGGGGGGTCTGACATAATTGAGTGTGTGTGTGAGTTAAAGCAGTGTTTCTCAACTGGTGGGTCGCAGGTCTATTCGAACTGGGTCGTGGACAGCAGGGAGAGAACAATGCCATGGTTCTCCCATTGAAGATATTTCGGCGGTCACCCAAGTGATAGACTATTTAGATTTAATGATAATCTTGTAATCAGCTAAAGGCTTCTCATCTGCACTTTCGCATGAGTGTAATGGAACCAGCTCACGATCATGATCTGATCTGTTCTTTGATGCAGGTGTGCAACAACCAGGCTTCCCTCGATATTTCGGAGAGGAGACCTAAAATCTGATGTGACCAATTTCAATTCTAGTGAGACTTTTCTATTTTGAAGCGTTACAGAGGAAGTTAATTTGAACCTCTCAAACAGTAGCAGCCCTGACATGCCAAACAGCACTGAGGAAAAGAGCAACACTGTGCTGTGCACTCAAAAGTCATTACAAATCATCACCTTTACAAAATTGTTTTGCAATTTTACATGAGTAAAAGTAACTGTTATATTTTGACAAACTGTTATAGTTTCTTATGAAATAATCTAAAGGTAGAATCTATTAGACCTATTAGACCTAATCTATTTTATATCAAGAGTGGCAGTTGTAGTTAAAGTTTCAAGATGTGTTTCAGATAGTACTTATTTTATTATTATTATTATTATTATTATTATTATTAGTACTATTATGTAAGACTAGCTACACTGACATAACCGTGGTAATGAGGAGCCTTTTATCTTGTGTAATATGGATGTTCTGTTTGAATTATGTTGGAAATTAGGTAACAAATGGGATAATAATGGGCTCTTGTAAGTACATATTTTTTATACATCAATTTTTAAAAGGGGGGAGAGAAAACTTCCTGTCTCTGTTGCCTCTGGTGAGAGGAGCTTATCAGCTTTAAAGCTGATAAAAACCTTCTTGAGGTCAACCATGTGCCAGGAGAGGCTCACAGGACTGACACTGATATTAATCGAACGTAGCATTCTGAAGTCTTTAGCCATGGAAGTCATAGTGGTTACATTTGCTGAAGCCAAGGCCCATAAGCAGCAGTTCTAAAAAATGGGCACTATGGTTTTGTAAGCAAATATTTTTGTATTGCTTGTGAATTTGGAGTTATTTATTTTATGTATGCAAAGTTTGCCTTTATTTATATTTTATATTTTATTTATATTATTTCCATTGAAAAGAAAGTATTTTAATGTGACTTATGGGGGGGGGGGTCACCAGAGTCTCTATAAACACCCCTGTGTGTGGCCCCTGACTGGAGCACGCTAAACGCACCAGAACTGACACATTCAGTCATGAACACCACTTTTCAGGCCAGAGTGCAGTCCACGAGATGCCTCTATGCGCTAAAATGGAATTTGTTCTCTGATTGTTGTCTTTCACATGGCAAAGAGAAACTGACCCATACATTAAATTCTCATATTTCTTCAAGAGCGATTATACGCAGGACTCACTTAGTCAATGTACAATGTTTATGTGTTAACTATATATCTGCATATCACGCACCTGAAGCCAGCACCACTATAGGCAAACTTGATTTAATCATAAAGTTCCTTAGAGGAGTAAGACGATTAAATCCACCCTGGCCAGCCACAGTCCTAACCTAACTTTGGTCCTAAAAGCACTTGTAGGGCCCCCTCGAACCTTTGGACTCTGTTGATTTGTGCATGCTCTCCATTAAGACCGCACTACTGCTGGTTCTGGCCTCAGTAAAATGAGTTGGTGACTTACACACACTATCAATTGACTAATCATGTCTGGAGTTTGGCCCCGGTCTTTCAAAAGACACTGTCAAACCCAGAAAAGGCTATGACTACCACCCCTGGAGTCGCGAGTTCGAATCCAGGGTGTGCTGAGTGACTCCAGCCAGGAGCACATGGTGAGTTGTGCGTGGATGGCTTGGAGAATAGTATGAAGCCTCCACACATGCTATGTCTCCATGGTAACGCAATCAACAAACCACATGATAAGATGTGTGGATTGACATCTCAGACATGGAGGCAACTGCGATTTGTCCTCTGCAACCCATATTGAGGCGAGTCACTACACCCACCACAAGGACTTAGAGCACATTGGGATTCCAGGCATTCCAAATTGGGGAGAAAAGGGGTGAAAAAAAGAAAAGTCTATGTGCCTATTGTTCTAGGAATGCCCTTCAGAGTGCAGGTGGTGCAGCCTTCTTCCCTCCTCAATTTAATTCGGATAAGAAACAATCCTTGCATTTGTTATGCCCTGTGCGGGCGCTACACGTATACATTGTGCGTACCCACCAGTTCAGACTGTCTGATCAGCTCTTTGTGTGCTATAGAGGATGCACAAAAGAAATGTCCATCTCCAAGCAAAGTCTTTCTCACTGGATCATTGATGTGTTTGCTCTGGCTTACGAGTCACAGAGTAAGATCTGCACAACTGGTGTTAAAGCACACTCAACTAGAGGCATGGCCTCCTCATGGGCATGGATGTCTTTACAAGACATATGTTTTGCAGCAGGATGGTCTTCTCAAAACACATTCGCAAGGTTTTACAACCTAGACGTAGTGTCTCTTTCTTCACAAGTCCTCTCTGTTTAGAGCGCTTGCTATTTCGTTTGCCAAACATATACTTATGCCCCTCTCTTTAAGTATGGGCTTCCCATCATTTTACAATGTAATTTTATCCTAAAGTCACAAGCACTTTCATTATAAATAATCTCCCTTCCCGACTGGGTTCGTGGAGGCGTTAATTCATACTATATGACTATAGTTCATATATTCATTCTGAGTGCTCCCTTCTTGGCCCAACATGAGTGTCACTCACCTGTGGCATACTCATGTTGGTCACCGTGCCATGGGACTGCAGCATCATGTTTCGCCTCTTGAAGGTTATGTTGTGTAGTGCAGCGTGATGGGATTCTTTTCCCATATGTGTTAGCAAACGCAATGTCAAGTGTACCGAGTCATAAGGGAACATCTCAGTTACATAACCTTGGATTCCTGAGACGATGGGAATAAGACATTGCAAATGCTGGCTGCACTACAAGACTCTTTTGTGGTGCGAGCAATGCACTCCTTGTACCTCAGTCAGAAAGGTCTGAGGAAAGGTGTTTGCTCACTTGCTTTTATAGCGGGGAGCTTTGTGCCTAAAAGACTGGGGCTCAAACACCATAGCCAATATTGCTGTTAATCTAGAGAGGTTTCAACTAGGTCATGTGGAAGGACACTCCCCATATGCTTATCTGTTGGGGGGGGGGGGGGGGGGGGGTTTCTGGACATGTCACTGCAGTGTCTTGTACCATCAAAGAATTTAAGGGAGTTCCGTGTTGTCATTGCTTTTGTTTTCTGTCTTGTTCGGTGGTTTCTGTGTGTTCTGTTTCATTCTAAGCTTATTTTTGTGTTGTTTTTGTATTTACTTTTTATAAATAAAGACTTTTTGATTTACCGCTGTCTGCACTTGGGTTCTATTCTCTGCCATCCTACGTTTCAAAAACTTGCACTGTCGGACAGCCGGCTTCTTTGTGTGTATGTGTGTGTGTAGTGAGAGTGCTCACATAATGCGGATACGCGCTGTGTGATGGTCAAATTTCGAAATTTCTGTTTTAACAAGGTATTGATAGAAACACAGTCTGTTATGTCTGACGTAAGCATAAACACTGGTTAAAAAAAAGCAGAGTTGTATCAGAATATCAGATCTGTGCATGAGGACTTGCCTGATAGGCCTGCCCCTGTCTGTGTCATTAATATAAACAACAATAACTAGAAAATAATTCATTTCTCTTGGCTGGATAACTTTGGTAGCTTTAAAATAAAATATGGATGTATTATAATCAGTGAAGACATGTAGTCCATGGGAATGTAAGAATATTTACTTGAATACTTGATACTACTGTTAGAAATTTTAAGCACAGTTTCTTTAATTGGTTTTTCTTGTTCTTATTTTAATACTGACTGTTTCCTTGTCTTGAATAATTACTTGAGACAATGTTTACCCAATTAAGAAATTCATCAATTCAATCAATACATTTCACTGGAATTGGTGCTGAAATGTTTGTATCATGACAACTCTGACTACAATTTATATTTAAATTGTGCATGGTAGATCTTACTGTAATAGCATTATGAAAAGAAGATCTCATGCCATGAATGTGTGAGCACCCCTGCCTTAAACCAATCCTCCAACAGATTAATTAGAAGAGCGATATGAGAGGCGAGCCGCGAGACTGCGTCAGCCTCTCCTCCAATGCCTAGCTTGGCCTGGTTTCACTCCCATGCTCAATCCCTCTCCAGAAACCCCCAGATAAGGACAGAGTGTGTCAGTGGAAATAATTCCTCCCCACCCCTTTCCTCTTCAACATGCTACATCACCACATATCATAATTGTTCCCAATTCCTTCTTTCCCACATCTGCACACCACATTTTCATCCTTCCTTCTTAACCATACCCAGAAGCTCACTGTTTATGCTTCTTCTGCCATTTCCTTCAGAAACTTTTCCAAGGTTGATCCAAAAATATGATGTTCAAATATACCTTTGACACCTGACCTCAACAGGGTAAGTGGCAGCCCTCCATCCATTTTCCATGCACTTGGCAGCCAGATCAGCATATTTTAGCTTTTTCCTCTCATGAGCTGCCTCCAGTCCCTCTTCCCATGGGACAGTAAGTTAAATAATTATATATTTCTTGGCTGATGCAGACCATAACACTATGCATGTCCTCAAGGAGGTATTGTTATCTCAGAAGGAATTTTTAGATGCTGGCCAAGGTCGACCACCATTGACCAGTCACTTCCATGTGCCAGGATTGACCTTTCTCCCTCTGTGCCATACCCTTCCTTTTCCATCTTAGTTACTTCTGTCACCACCTTCGCTTTCTTCTGTTTTTTAGAGGCTGCTGACCACAGTTTGGGAACCATCCCCTATCCAAGGACTGCTCTTCCTGATTGTGTTCTTTCAACAATCTTTTGTTTCTTCAATCTTGAATCCGCCTTGTTTATAGCCTCCTTTGCCTTCCAGGTGTGACTTGGTCAGAGTAATGACAAGCCCTCATTGAATGGTCTGTTGATTCCCTTAGTTCAAAGAACAGCCTAGTCTTCTCCTGCTTGTAATCCAGGGTGATGGACTACAATAGCAGTTGTAAGGCATTTTTTCCAAACAATGATATGTCTGAAAGACAATGCGGCAAGCCCAGCTACTTCCTGATGTAACTATTGGCCTTGGTATCCATCAGGCGATATTACAATGTAAATTGGTAACAACAGACCATGTATTTGACTGGGATATGACAATTTTCTATCTTATCCAAGCCCTCTTTCAGCTGGTTCAGTGCCAACCCTGCCATGTATTTATCTGACAGATCTGCTGTGTATTCCCCACTTCGAATGGGCTGCTCTGCCAGGACTAGTATTCTTTCACCATCCACCATCTGGTCACTTCTAATCCCTTTACAAATAGAAAGACTACGTGACTTTGCTGGCTTGATCTTCAACCTTGGCCAATGCCAAAAGCTCTTCCAGCCTTGTTAAGAGTCTGTTTGTACATGAAGCAGTCTAGAGAATATTTGTGACATCTATATAGCTGTGCAGTACTGGAAATCTCACCCCAGATTATGCACAGATTCCTCGGGCAATCTATCTGGCACATAGTATTAGGATGATCTCGAATGCAGCTGTGAACAGGATGGGAGAGATTGAACATTTCATCACAATCCCTTATTCCAGTTGCTGCCATCCAGTTATGCCATGTGTTGCATGACATATTTTCAGGTCCCCATACTAACTATCTACCAAGGTTTTTATACACTCTGGTACATGGAAAAAATCCAGTGCATAGCTGACGAGCTGGTGTGAAACGATCCATAGGCATTTTGCTATTCAGACTACATGTAGGTCATTCTTGTCTCACTTGGCATACTGGATCTGCTTCCATATTACTGATGCATGCTCCACATATCCAGGAAAACCTGGTACACCTGTGTTCTGGCAGCTTGTGCCTATGTATCGAAAAGAAAATCTTTCCCTCCACATTCAGTAGAGCAATACTCCTAAATTGATTTATGTTGTTGGATTCCTGTTCTTTGGGTATAAAGATGGCTACTGCCCTTCGCCATTACAGGGGTATGCACTGCTTCTTCCAGGCAAATCTCAGTAGTCTCTGTAGCAGTTTAAGAACTGTTGGACACCATTTATACAACCTATAAGGTATCCCATTCGGGCCTGGGTCTGAAGTTGCTCTGGATTTTTCTACCACTTGCCTGATCTCACTTAACTTGGATGAAGCTACATCAAACGCCACTACTGGCTGTGTTGGCTGTGGGACATATCTGGGTGATCTTAGCAGGCTGTCTCTATGGGGATCCCTATTTGTTATTTCACGTGATCTTCTAGATCTTGCTTTTGCTTCACCAGCTTTCCACTCCTCTTCTCTTCAAGAAGATTTCTGGCATATTTAAAAGGATCCTTGACGAATTTCATCTTCTCATGTTCTTTCCTTCTTATTCCCTGTCAAATTCTCTCTGCCCTCCTCAAATCCGTCAACCTAGCCCTTATGCCATCCCACAATACCTTCAAGACCTCCTTCATATCATCCGCTCTTCTCCTGATCTGTTCTTCTCCATGCCTTGCGAAACTGTCTCCGGTCTTCCACCAGCTGAAGTATTTTCTTTTCTCTCCTACCCATCACCCTGGGACCACCCTTCTTCACTGATGCTTCCTCAAATCTACCTACACATTATTCATGAACAATGTCACTAAACATATTAAGCTTGGCCTCCACCCTTCTGCTGAGGGCATTCTCCAAGGTAATGCACATGTCTTGGTCTAGTCTGCTCCAGGCTTCCTTACATACATACAAACATAATGAAAGGAAGAAAAAGATGGATATCTTAAAAAATATGTCTTATCAGCAGATAAGTAGTATCCGCTGTGGTTTTTACTCATTGAAAACATTCCTTTCTTTCCTTCTCCCTCGCTCCTTTTCATTGTCTTGCCTTCCCTTTCTTGTCTGTGGGTTAACAGTTGTATCCTCCTGTGGCTCACCTCATGTGCATGACTTGCCCTGCTGGCGGTACTGGTCTTGTTGGTGACCCTCCACAACAGTAGATTCAGTAGCAATATTATTGCTCTACCAGGCTTTGTATCCTTCTTGTCTGACCAGCTGCTGCAGTGTAAGATTGTGTCTGGCTGTTCCCACAGCATTATATACTTCCGCGATGTATCCGCAGCCCCTTATAAGTCGTAACCCTTGTCCACTCACAGCTGCATTTTCTAAGGATCCTTTGCTCATTATCCAAAGCTGTTCCAGTAATTTCTGTAGAGTCCATCCTAATTGGTCGTCCTAATTCCATTCCACCTCTCTGAGGACCACCGGGCTGTTTTTCTTGTATTGTGCTCATAGTTAGTTAGGGTGTCCCCTGTATGAGGACCTGTGGGTAAAGTAAATAGCACACCCCAATTTTCATCCTTCCTTCTTAACCGTAGCCAGAATCTCCCTTTTCTTCTTCTGCCATTTCCTTCAGAGACTTCTTCAATGCTGATCCAAAGATACCAATGTTTTTAACAAGTGCTGCATTGCATAAACCCTCAACATCCAACCTCCTCAGGGTAAGTGGCAGCCCTCCATCCATTTTCCCTGCACTCAACAGCCAGATCAGCATATTTAACTTCTTCCTCTCATATGCTGCCTCTAGTCCTGCTTCACATGGGACAGTAAGTTTAATCATGTTCGGAACCTCCCTTTTTTAACAAACTCAATGTACTACTTCTGAGGAGCATGATGGCCATTGTTGGCATTTCTATACACCTCAAGTATTTCTGCCAGATTTTGCAGAACCTGATCATGCTGCCACCTGTGCCGTCCTTGTGCCAAGGCAATCTTGCACCCAGCCAACATGTGCTGCATTTGCTCTTAGGGCCTTGCAGTGGCTCTTTACCATTCCACAGAGACAAATTTCCAGGGCTTGGAAGAGTGTCATAGGTGGTTCTTATTAGATAACATAGCTTGGCATGGGGTATCTTCCACAATCAGCCCATCCTAAATCTCTATTAGAGGCACTTTCCCATATTGCCCATCACCTTTGCTGTTGCTGGCTGACTGCTCGAATCATATACCCTTCCTCTTCCATCTTGGTTTCTTCTGTCACTACCATCGCTTCTTTTGTTTTTTAGAGGCTGCTGAAAACAGTTTGTGAGCCATCCCCCATCCAAGGCTTGCTCTTCCTGATTGGGTTCTTACAACAATCTCGTTGCTTCATAATTCATGTTGCTTCGTATATAAGTAGTACATTCAGAAGTTCTGGTGTGGATAACCATATGAAAGCAGGCCTGGCAAGACTTTTAAAAAATGTTTTAACCCCATACTGTAAAAAAAGTTTACCTAAAAGTGTGCTTCAAAAGTGTGCTCCATCTTCTGTGGAAGGGACAGGACTACATTTTTTTCGACCAATCATTGCATTCGGTCTGAATTTAATGATAGGATGTCCTTCCTGTCCTTTCAATCTATATTTGCATACCACCGCGCATCTTGTTCTAGCAGACAATCACATGTCATCAGTGCGGGTTCCTTGACGCTGTGCATAGCGAGCGTGAGAATTACATTCGTTATTATTGTAATGTCATACCTGTGAATGAGACATGAGATAATCTGAAACCGTTGCGATTGATTCCACCAGCTCGTCTCTCCTCTTGGCGCTTAAACTCTACTCTGTGTGTGTTCATGTGTGATAGAGGAGGTGTGAATTTGGAGACACCTCTGAAATGAGGCCGGGCTCTATGCTTTCAAAGCTAGCTTGCTAACGGTTAGCCTCTCTGGATTACACACTCTAGCCCTAATTGTTAGAACATGAAGCTTCTGAAGGTAACAATTTGTGGTTACCATTTTACTGTGTAAAATGACTGCAACTTTATTCTGGATTCAGATCTGGAGTTCCGGGATCTGGCTGTATGCAGCAAAAATTAAGCCCTAATATAAATCCTGAAGTATTTCTGTTTTAATTCAAAGAGCTACTGAGAAAGAGTTCAATCTTTCTGTGAGAAAGAGTTTTATAATGTTATGAGGGAATGTGGAAATTCAACTTCTTTAGGACTCTTTCGGTTTGTTTTAACTAACTGCCATTTACTACAGTTATAGAGAAAATTGGGACAATGGGTTTAATTGTCTAATTATTGGATTAATTTATGGCAGATTGAGCGTTTCTATAGCTCCAGTGTACATGTGTAGAGGAAATTTCTAATTGGATCTGACTAGACTAAAAATATGATAATATGCTATGTTAATAATATAATGCCATGTTTTCAGTTTGGTAGCCTTAAACATTGAAAAGTGATCTAATGTTAATCCCAATGTCACCTCCAGGTCCACAGTTTACAATCTGCAGGCTATATGGTTAAACTGTAGATTCAGATGTTAACTTTGTACTTTGTTTGCTTGCTATAAAACAATAAAACTGATGAATGTTTCTAATGTTTGCATATTTTGTTTATCTGATTTTTATTGTAGGAAGAGTGTGTATGTTTGGTAATCAACACATTTTATTCTGAAAATAGGGACAAAGAGTCACAAACATGGATAAATAATGAAATGCTTTAATATTTTAACATTATGTCAGTTCTCTTCTCGTTCTCTATTCCATGAAGATCTTTGGAAGCTAGCCTTAGCAGGACTCAGAAGTGGTCGCTTAACAGTTCATCAGGTAAGCCGTTCTGGTATGTCACAGAATGCGGCTGTTCTTTTTGTGAGTGTAGTCACTGTCAAAGTATATAGAATATATTTTCTGTTGTATTATATTGTTTTCTCCGGGTGGCGTAAACGAGGCAGGTTTGCAGTTTCGAGATGTTATAGCTTCTACCTCTACGGCAAGAGGATTAACACAGAATCAAGTTGCATGATTCTTGATTCAACTAAATTATATAATAATAATTCACAAAGCAGTACCTTTACGGTTTATGCAAAATTACAAAACACTAATCTAACACCAAGTTACACTCAAACCAAATGTCGGTCCATTCCATGTGTTATCATGGTACATTTAAAAATCCTCTTTAATTTAGCATCTTAATAATAATCTATCTAGCACAACAGCCCGAATCCTTTATGTAACATGTAAATGATGGGCAAGGAGGAGGCAGTAACTGGCTGAACAGTCAACAAAGTTTTAATGCAAAACTCAACATAAACCCTCGCACACACGCACACAGTATGTATGTTATGACTACATTTATAAAAACACTACTACAAAAATATCAAGCAGTTTCTTTGCCAACACAATGTGAATTTTGCTTACCTGCATTATAATATCATGTTAAAATAGAATTACCATACATAAAACAAAATAAGTGCAATAGTTGCAACAGATAGCTTTTTCACCTTCAAAGGTGAGGGATTCTTGAATATCGATCTAATTAATAATCATATTCTATAGTAAATTGTAATTTTATCACGGACCAGGTATTATAAAAATAATTTTACAATGATTCAACTGCACGAAGTGAGTTGAACTACTTTGTCAAGTGGCACAAAGGGTTGTTGTCTGAGTCAAATGAAAATGGACATGATATATCCCATATAAAGAACCATCTAAATTCTGTAGGAATTTCTTATATGTTCTAAACATGTTTAACTAAGACAAAAACATAATATTGTATGTTACTGTTGATGGTAATGGTACTATGTTGATACCACATTTTTAAGTTTTTGTCCAAAAAGGACACCTGATGCTTTTTGAGTATGATGCTACAATCTTGGCACACCCATTTTTCGACAGTTTCTACCATTCGTCTTTGCAGGACCTCTCAAGCTCCATCAGGTTGGATGGGGAGTGTCGGTGCAGAACCATTATCAGATCTCTCCAGAGATGTTCAATTGGGTTCAAGTCTGGGCTCTGGCTGGGCCACTCAAGGACATTCACATAGTTGTCCTGTAGCCACTCCTTTGTGATCTTGGCTGTGTGCTTAGGGTCGTTGTCCTGTTGGAAGATGAACCTTCGCCCCAGTCTGAGGTCCAGAGCGCTCTGGAGCAGGTTTTCATCAAGGATGTCTCTGCACATTGCTGCATTCATCTTTCCCTCGATCCTGACTAGTCTCCCAGTTCCTACCGCTGAAAAACATCCCCACAGAATGATGCTGCCACCACAATGCTTCACTGTAGGGATGATATTGGCCAGGTGATGAGTGGTGCCTGGTTTCCTCCAGACATGATGCTTGCCATTCAGGCCAAAGAGTTTAATCTTTTGTTTCTCATGGTGCCTTTTGGCAAACTCCAGGTGGGCTGCCATGTGCCTTTTACTGAGGAGTGGCTTCCATCTGGCCACACTACCATACAGGCCTGATTGGTGGAGTGCTGCAGAGATGGTTGTTCTTCTGGAAGGTTCTCCTCTGACAGAGCTCCAGCGTTTCTCTGTGGAGAGAGTGACCATCGGGTTCTTGGTCACCTCCCCGACTAAGGCCCTTCTCCCCCGACTGCTCAGTTTGGCTGGGCGGCCAGCTCTAGGAAGAGTCATGGTGCTTCCAAACTTCTTCCATTTACGGATGATGGTGCTCATTGGGACCTTCAATATTGCAAATTGAAATTGTTCTGTACCCTCCCTCATGTCTGTGTCTCGTTACAATCCTGTCTCGTAGATCTACAGACAATTCCTTGGACTTCATGGCTTGATTTGTGCTCTGATGTGCACTGTTAACTGTGGGACCGTATATAGACAGGTGTGTGCCTTTCCAAATCATGTCCAATCAACTGGTGGACTCCAATCAAGTCGTATAAACATCAAGGATGATCAGTAGAAACAGGATGCACCTGAGCTCAATTTTGTGTGATTTATTTTTAATAAATTTGCAAGATTTTAAACCAACTTCTTTCATGTTGTCATTATGGGGTATTGTTTGTAGAATGTTTAGGAAAATAATGAATTTAATCAATTTGGAATAAGGCTGTAACATAACAAAATGTGGAAAAAGTGAAGCACGGTGAATACTTTCCGGATGCACTGTAGGTAACATTATTTATTTTGAAATATTTGTTTTCAATGAGTAAAAACCACAGCGGATACTACTTATCTGCTGATAAGACATATTTTTTAAGATATCCATCTTTTTCTTCCTTTCATTATGTTTGTATGTATTTTTTTGTGGGGAGGGGGTGAGTTTTGTTACCGTTAGTGACATTTGCTCTGATAAGCTGACCTGTAACTATGGTTACACCTGTTCTGCTCAAACCATTAGATTATTCTGCGCAGAAGAGCACTGAGCAGAGCCAAAGCCCAGCTCACAAAATTACCAAAAGTCTTCCTCCACCAGTAACTTGGAGTTCTATGCTTCTAGCGCTAGAGGGCTAAAAAGTTACACAGTGTAGCTTTAAAACGATTTATTTAATTACACACTATATTCTAAGTGTATTCTAAAACAATTCAGTACAATAATTAATAAAAAACATTAAAAAGCACAGTAGAATCAGCAGGCCTAATAATGAACATTGCGTTTCTCTCATGGTGGGGACTTTCCATTGACTTCTGTTGTTTTATTCTGAGAGCTAATGCTAGTTTCTAGCCACTACCCTCACATTACTTGGCTGAAATTACATTAGTAGGGTGGATCAGTAAAACGAGAACATTAATGTGCTGATTGATTTTCAATTATACACAAGGAGTAAAGGCTCAGCAATGTGATTGAAATACAATTGAATTGACAAATATAATTGACACAAGACTCTCTCTCTCTCACACACACACACACACACACACAATTAACGCAGAAGGCTTGGAGAAAACAGAAGGCACAAGTACACATTAGCAAATTAAAAAATTTGGTTTCTCATTCATAAAATCTAAAATTTATTTGAATGAAATTCTCTGAGCAAATCCCAGCAGTAAGATTACATGTACAATCAAATCAATGACAACATTTTCATAGAGAAGAAAGCCATGAAGGGGACAATAAATATTGTTTAGTAGCTTATTGTCATGCCGGGAAAATTCCAAATTTTTAAACATTCCAAAGCTGAGTTGACATTCCAAATTACATTTTGACATTCTCAAACGATCTGAAGGCAGTTTAATAAAGTGAGATTACAACTTTTTCAGTCAATAAGCTGCAGAAAAAATTAGTGTTGTTGTAACCTGTTTACATTGACAGTGTCTTACTCCATCTGCTCAGATATTTTTATTAAAATATACATTTAAAACAAGAAAGTGCTTTAATTAAATAATTGTATTATACTGTCTATATAATAATTTCCTTGAAAGTATAAAATCATATCCGTATATATCTACACAAAGTGCAACTGTAAAGAAAGTATTTCACTGAGTTTAAAAATCTAACAATATTTGAACTCTTTCAGTGCAGAGACAACGTGAGATTCAGTTTTGAACGTGTGGGGAGGTAGTCTAAAGGAGATGGCTTATTACTTGGGCTTATGACAGGAAAAGGGTCTTCAAAACAAGCCCGAACAGTCTAGTTTACCCTTTACGCACTCATTGTCATTGGTGCCTCAAAAGATGTCCTGGGTGCATGTATAATCGAAATTTCATCCATTCAGTTCTTGGGTGAATCTAAAAAAAATGAATTATTGACCCAAAAATTTCAAATAAATACTATATCTTTGTTTGCTTAAAGAAAATAAAGCCTTAAGATTTATTTTTTTTTATTTTGTTTTGCATTGTGACATTATTTTTGTGACAATTAAGTATATCCCCCAACACCACAATTATCATTACCATAAAGCAAATAAATAATGTTATAGGGGCCAGTTATTTAAATTGTAAAGTATTCATATATCATGGTTTGTTGTGTGCTTTTAAATGTAAAAAATGTGTTACAGTACGTGTTAGAGTAAAATGTGAACAGTAAACAAAATACATTACAATAAAGAAAAACAACAGAATTGGAAATAAGTGTTTACATTAAAAAATATGTCTGGATGCTTTACAGTATGCATGAGAACTTAATTGTTGTGAACATAATGTCACATTGCAATAACTAACTCTATATTTTTTTCTTTTCACTTTGGGCTAAAAATGTGACCAGGACAGGTTTTTGGGAGTTTTATCTTCATTCTGAAAGGGAGGGCGGACTTTGTAATGTTTATGACAAACTCACTGTAGAAACACTAACAGCAGAGGAGCTTCAAGTTCAGACTGAACCATCAGTGTCCTGGTCCTATAACTATAAATAGAAGCCTTTTATTGCTCAATATTAACAAGGTTCAATACAACACAATAATAAAAATAGACAGGTCCATCTATTGGATAAGGACTGATTTGGTCAATGGCCATGTTGGTCTAATATATCTGATGGCTTTTGATACTGGCACATAAATAGTTCAAACTGAAGTTATAGTGATTAGCCATTTGGCCTAAACACATGTACGTTTCTTAATATTGTGGATGTTAATATTTCAACAATGAATAAAGCACACATATACAGTAATATGTACAGCAAATGTAAAGCTAAAAATGAGGACAGTATTATTCTACAAATGAGAACAAGACAATTTATAAAAAAAAAATATTACACATACACTAGACAATATATACTACACCACAGAGACATTTATGTTTGCGAAAACTGAATTAAAAACTAAAATAACCTGAAATTTGGTAGGAGTGTGTGTTCTCCTCTATGCACATATGTTTACAACTGTATATCATGCCACACTCACACAGCTACACATAAATCACAGCTGAAATCACTCTCTGTGAGTGTGTGTGTGTGTGTGTTTGTGTGTGAGCACATCCGTTTTTGAGAAACAGTGGAAAAGAGTGCACAAATATCTGTGTATATTTAGCATATGACTGCTTCTGTAAGTCAGCTGAAATTCAAACAACCGACGCCAAGTATATAATTTCCTCAGTCTGGGGGTTTAGTTCACGGTACTTCCTGTGGGGTGGGAACAACACAGAGAAAGACAGAACAACAAACATTACATTCCAAAACAAATGATCTTTTAGCACTTTAAAACCTTGTCATTACAGAGACTAATTTTGTGCCGTTTCCTGATTTGCATAATTTATTTAGTGATTCGGGCACTAAAACAACGCAGGCTGCACGTGTAAATAATTGCGTGCACGTTCAACATTAATTCTAAGTGAATCACAATGTTTATTCACAATGGTAACAGGCTGACAATAACACCAAAGGTAAAAGAAAGGAAAATCCTGGGTGATGGCCAAAAACAAACACATAAATGGGAGAGAAAAGAGACTGTGTGTGTTCTTGCCTTTTTATGTGTACTTGAGCGTTGTGTATCCTTGTGATTGGAATTGAGGGATTTCCATACAGTAGTTTTAGACATTTCATCAGATATGTTAATATCAGAGGGATCGGTCCTGGACAACAAGAAGGCACAGTCGAGGAGAGGAGGTGAGAGGGCAGGGGACAAATGGCAAGGTGAATGTTAGTGTATACATAGGTACTCATTATCAGACAGCGACAAAAAAAACAGTGGAAATCACTGCACTTCAAAGGGTTCAGTGAAAACTAGAGGTAATATCGATAGTACAATCGTAATGGAAAGGTAACGTTCGAATTGGCCTATAAAATAAGCAAGCTACTAGGATCAACATGTTTAACAGAACATCTTTCCCCACTCTCAGCAAACATCAGCCAGCAATATTATAGCAAAATTCCAACAGCATTAAGCTTGGATTAGGTCTGATTGATTTATGGACTATAGCTGTCGATAAAAAAAACCGGGGCACGGATGTTGAGGTTTGTACATGTGTGTGGTACCTGGGGTCTGGGATTCGAGGTGAGTGTAGAGGTTTATTCTCCATTGGGATCTGCACTGTGTTTTTGTCTTCTTTCTCAGAGTCATCAATCAGCATCTCCTGTGATTCCTGCTACTCAAACAAACACAAGAATGAGCAGCTACAAGTTAAATGCATCAATTCACAATGATGTCCACCTTATTTAGCAGCATAAATTTAGCAAACATTTTTTTTTTTTAAATCAACATTTTATTGATTCAAAAAACAGGATTGAGGAAACAGAATCACGCCGCTACCCTGCTCATCTCTGTGTGTCACATTTGAAACGAGGGCGCTCCAGCCGACTTCCATCCCCTATGAATGTTCTGTCTGCCAATCATAACACTGGTTAAGACCCAATTTTTTATGCAGTTATCCCCCTTATTAATGACCGCCCCATTGCCTAAAATACACGGGGCAAAAAGAAATTGGAGTGCTCAATATGTCACGCAAAAAACTCTTGGATCTTAACACACCACCAAAAAACATGGGTTGTGTCACCATCTTCTGATTGGCATCGCCAGCAGGTGGGCATGTGACCAAGTCTATACAATCTAGAAGGGGTCCAATAGAATCGATGTAAAATCTTAAATTGCACAAGGCGCACCCTTGCATCTCTAGATGCAGACTTGATGTTTTTTAGAATCTTAGCCCACACTCCCTCCTCTAATACCAAGTTTAAATCTTTCTCCCATAATCTCTTGATAGAAGTTAAAGCTCCATTCCCCAGACTCTGAATTAGCATGGAGTAATACACTGATGCCTCATGACCTCATGAATGAGTAATCACCACTCCCAGAGTATCTGCCGCTTTAGGGGGGTGTATGATGCTCCCAAAAATAGTACAGAGTAGGTGGCGCAGCTGTAAATACCTAATGAACTGAGACCTGGAGGGGCTTGGGTAGCTCAGTGAGCATTGACACCGACTATCACCCCTGGAGTCCTGAGTTTGAATCCAGGGTGTGCTGAGTGACTCCAGCCAGGTCTCCTAAGCAAACAAAATGGCCCGGTTGCTAGAGGGTAGAGTCACCTGGGGTAACCTCCTTGTAGTTGCTATAATGTGTGGTTCTCGCTCTTGGCGTAGCAAATGTTGAGTTGTGCGTGGATGCCACGGAGAATAGCGTGGGCCTCAACACCAGCTACGTGTCTGCAGTAACAGACTCAACAAGCCACGTGATACACGCTTACATGCGGATTGACAGTCTCAGATGCGAAGGCAACTAAGGTTCATCCTAAACTGCCTGGATTGAGGTCACTCATTGAGTCACTACACAACCATGAGGACTTGGAGCGCATTGGTAATTGGGCATTTCAAATTGGGGAGAAAAAAAGAATTGAGACCTAGGAATCCCAAAATGTTGAACCATATTTTCAAGAGACCTCAGCACTCCACTCTCATATAGGTCACCGAATATATTAACCTCTCTCAGAATACACTCTGTCCAGCAGAAAAGGGACTTATTAGTACATCATTTTGGGTTCAGCCATATGCTCGAAGCAACATTTAAATACATTTCAGAATTAAACACTTTTGTCCGAATAAAATGCCAAAATACTTTATAAATTTTTTGGCCACTGGACATATACTGGCAGTATGCTGTCAGAGCTAAAACTTCGGATTTAGACCAATTCACTCTTCAGAAGTTAGAAAAGGTATTAATAATTCTGTAGAGGCAAGGCATAGATCTAGTAGGGTCGGAGAAAAATACTAAAATATCATCTGCATAAAGTAAAAGCTTATGCGCTATACCTCCCACCACCCTCCCTGGAAAATGTTCTTCCTTTCTTATAGCGGCTGCTAATGGTTCCAGGGCAAGACCAACAATAAGGGGGAAAAAGAGGGCAACCCTGCCGGATGCCCCTATCCAACGTAAAGTAATCTGAATTGAATAAATTTTTTTGCTGCTACCGGGTTTCTATAAAGTAACTTAATCCACCAAACAAAAGTATTCCTGAACCTGTACATTTCCAAAATCTTAAAAAGATAATACCATTCTACTACATCAAATGCCTTTTCGGCATCAAGTGAGATTGCAGCGACCGGAGTCTGATCGTTCCCCACTGCCCACATGACATTAATGAAATGCCTAATGTTATCAGAAGAGTTACGGCCTCAAATAAACCCCACCTGATCAATATGTATAAGAGTTGTCATAACTTTACTTAATCGGATAGCCAAAAGTTTTGACAGTATTTTAATGTCTAGCTGGATCAGGGAAATTGGACGGTAACTCTTACCCTTGCTTGGATCCTTGCTTGGATCCTTGTCCTTTATAAGAATCAGACTGATCCAGGCTTGATCAGGGCCTGTCTCCTCCTGCGGATCTCTGAGCCGGAACGCTAAGCTTGCTCGATGTACAGCTTATGGCCTGTTATGTCGAGCAAACTTGGGAAGAGCTTGTCTAGGAATTTCACCATATCTTGGCCTTCATCGTCCACAGGAATTCCAACAATTCGGATGTTGTTTCGCCAGTTACGATTCTCCAAGTCTTCCAACTTTTCCCAGACGCACTCCAAATTGAGATCCGTTTCTCAATATCTGCCACTCTTGTAACCATCTCAGTGAATTTCTCCATGGCAGTGATCGATCAACGTATTACAGCAAGATCCTCCATGTCAGCAACGACCTTCATCAGCATTACCGACACATTCATCAATTGATGCAGAATTTCCTTCACTTCACCATCCAATTTGACTCCCAGCTTTTGGCTTGCTGCTCAGGGGTTTCAGCTTGAGCACGTAAGCGTCTATTAATGTCTGCCGAGCCCAATGATTTTGAATTCTTTGACATATTGTCTTCCAAGAACAGTTAAGAATCAGGGTGCATCGAATCTCACTGGTTTATGACACAAAAAGTATTAATACTAGCAAAGCGCACAGAGCTTGCCGTTCACACGTCCGAACCTTGTATTGCGCCATGCGACTCCCCCACAAATGAAGATTTTTAAAATAATTTTTCAATTCTGTAGGTCCTCACAATGCATGTGAATTGGTGCCAAAAGTTTTAAGCTCCAAAATCCACATAAAGGCAGCATAAAAGCAATCATATGGCTCCAGTGGTTAAATCCATGCTGTATGATAGTTGTGTGTGAGAAACTTATCAATCCTTAAGTAATTATTTTAATCTAAATTCTCCTCCTTGCCCAGTAGGGAGTGATATGCATGAAGAATGTGAATAACCAAAAATAGGAGTATGTGAAAGTGGAGATTGTCTGTGCTGGGAGGAGAATTTATAATAAAAAAAGGATTTTGATCTGTTTCTAACCCATACCTACTGTATCAGATCCCTTCTGAAGATATGGATTTAAACCCGAGTCGTCTGGAGTACTTTTATGTTGCCCTTATGTGGAGTTTGGAGCTTCAAAATTTTGGCACCCATTCATGCATTGTAAGGACCTACAGAACTGAGAGAATTTTCTAAAAATCTTAAATTTGTGTTCAGCAGAAGAAAGAAAGAAAGACATACACATCTGGGATGGCATGAATGTGAGTAAATGATAAGAACGTTTTCATTTTTGGGTGAACCTTTCCTTTTATTAGGAGTTCAAATAGTATCCGCCACAATTTACACCGGGGTGCAAATAGCATCTAACTCTATTTGCACTTAGTCCAAAAAGCCTCTGCCAAAAAAAAATCAAGTGCCTTATTGCTTTAAAAAAAAAAAAACACCAAAGATGTTAGGCAGAATGTTAGCCTTAGTAACCATTCACTTTCTTTGCACCCTTTTCCATACTATGAAAGTAAATAGTGACTAAGCCTGTCAGTCCCTAACATTTAACTTTGTGTTCCATGTATGAAAGTCCTACAGGTTTGAAACAACACGAGCATGAGTAAATGATGACAGAATTGTCTTTTTGGGGGGGGGGGGGGGTAAACTATCCCATTAAACTCTCTTTTCTCAATTTCAAACCCAGTCCCGAGAGTTGTCTGTTACAGATATAGTTGGTACCTCCTCTGCCTTTTTGGAATCATCATCCAGCTTCTTTTTCTTCCACTCAGGCATCAGATCATCTAAGTAACTAAGCTCTCGTTTAGAGAAACAGAAATCCAGCAGTTTACGGATGAACACTAATGCCAGCACCTGCAGGAAAAAAAAAAAAAAAAAAAAAAAACCACACACACACACACACACACACACACACACACACACACACGTTACTGTTGTCCAATATGATTTCCATTAAAAACATCTAATTTAACAATTATTTCATCCCCAGTTTGCAAACAGAGACAATACATTGCACTAAATGTGCATTGAGGACTATGCCCATAAAATCAAACCTGTTCAACAATCATGACACATTATTTGCCCCTTTAAACAATGAAAATATTTAAAAAATCTTCTGCTATCTAAAACCAGAGTTATTTTTTTCATGCATACAGTATTGAATAGGTGATGTTTTAATGTATAAAGTATATTTAAATACAATAGAGAACTGACAAGAACTGTATCAAAACACCATCTAATCAAACACAAAACTAACCATAAACACACCATATATTCACTAACAACAATGTACTTGCTATTGTTTTAGGTCATACCATCATAGGGAACACAATTGCTGCAGGGGAGGTTTTGATGACCCAGAGAAGCACAAGACAGGTCAGTTGGGTCACAGTGAACAGGTGAACCTTCCTCAGGGGAACATGACGTAAATAAATAAAGTCCGGCTGGTGTTTAGGTGGCATGCCAAACAACTTCAGACGATCAAAGAACTGAAAAATGCAGGGCAGAAAAAGACTGATGAGTGAATGCTGTCAGTAGGCATGTGTACTGTATATTCAGCAACAGTGTCAGTTGAATGTTTCTACCTGAATGCCTTTAAGAGATGAGACTCCCATATAAAGAAATACACCATAGAGCACAGGCATGGGAATGAACTGTGAAACAAGAGGCATGATTACAACCAAATGTGTACCCACATACAATGGCCCCAAAAAGTATTTGGAGATTTAAGCCACACTTAAACATGTATGAATTGGCATCCGCAATCAAATTATGCAAGACCTTTTCTCAGAACTAACTTGACTTTTTTATTTAAGCAACTTCTGCAATTTTTTTTAACTAAAGTCAGCTCACCTCACATTCTAGCAGATTAACAACAGATGGAGTTCATCATATTAAATATGGACATGTTCTGCTAACATTGACAACCAGAAAGTGTCCAAATAAAAAAAAAGAAGGAAGAAGAAAAAAAAGAAAGATTATCTTTTTGTTCTTTTGGTGTGCATGTGCCATCTAAAACAATAACATCCATACATTTTAATGTGTGCCTCAAGTGTCCAAATACAATTTAGTGCTACTGTACATATTAAATGACAAGCACATAATATGTGTGTGTACCTGTAATGCTCCAGTCATAAACACAGAGCAGCCCATCAGTAGAAAAATTACCAGACCAGTCAGTCTCTGCTCCCTGATGCCCAGAAATCGAGGCTGCTCTCCAGGGGCAGAGCTCTCAGATTCTAGTTTCAGGCTGTTGACATGGGAGATTGACAGGACGGTTGCCGCAACAAACCAGGGCAACCCCATGATGGAACACACGGCCAACATCAGTCCAACCATAAGAAGATCCAAATGATACCCACAGCCTTTCTGTAAAGAGGAGGCAGGGCAAATATTTACTAACATTGACAAATTTTTGCTGATTGCTTTTTAAATGTTTAAATTAGATTAAATTAAATCGATTAAACATTTTAATCCAATTAATGACACGATATGCTGATTAATTAAATGAAATCACATTCACTGGCAGCCAAAAGTTTGGAATAATGTATAGATTGTGCTCTTATGGAAAAAAATTGGTTGCATTAAACTGATCACAATGACATTAATAACATGAAAAATTATTAGTACAATTTGAATTTTGTTTCTCAGAACTTCTTAAACCACTTCAAAGATTTCTCATCAAAAAACCCTCCATGCGCAGCAATGACAGCTTTTCAGATCCTTGGCATTCTAGCTGTCAGTTTGTCCAGGTACTCCGGTGACATTTCACCCCACACTTCCAGTAGCACCTTACAGTCTAGCTGATCCCACGAAAGCTCAATGGGGATAAGCTCCCCAGACATGTCCAATGTCTGCATTTCTTTGCCCACTCCAATCTTTTCTTTGTGTTTTTCTGTTTCAAAATTGGCTTTTTCTTTGCAATTCTTCCCATAAGACCTGCACCCCTGAGTCTCCTCTTTACTGTTGTACATGAAACTGGTGTTGAGCATATAGAATTCAATGAAGCTGTCAGCTGAGGACATGTGAGGCATCTATTTCTCAAACTAGAGACTGTGATGTACTTAACCTCTTGTTTAGTTGTACATCTGGGCCTTTCTCATCTCTTTCTGTCCTTGTTGTCCTTTGTCTTTGAAGACTGTAGTGTACACCTTTGTATGAAATCTTTTTTGGCAATTTGATTCATTCCTCAAAAAAATTATTGACTGACAAGTTTCTAGAGAAAGTGGTTTCTTTTTTGCCATTTTTGACCTAATATTGACCTTAAGACATGCCAGTCTATTGCATACTGTGGCAACTCAAAAACAAAGACAATGTTAAGCTTCATTTAACAAACCAAATAGCTTTCAGCTGTGTTTGATATAATGGCAAGTGATTTTCTAGTACCAAATTATCAATTTAGCATGATTACTCAAGGATAAGGTGTTGGAGTGATGACTGCTGGAAATGAGGCCTGTCTAGATTTGATCAAAAATAACTTTTTTCAAATAGTGAAGGTGCTGTGTTTTTACATCAGTAATGTCCTGACTATACTTTGTGATCAGTTGAAAGCCACTTTGATGAATTAAAGTACCAATGTCCTACCGAAACAGCAAAATCTGCACATTATTCCAAACTTTTGGCAGCCAGTGTACATCATTAGTTGCTGATAAAACCCATAAACAAAGATAATTTATGTAAATAAAACATAATTAAAA